>CP139508.1:308456532-309056532 GCA_021014915.2 Artemisia tridentata subsp. tridentata
AAGTGTTTAGTTTATTTCGGCAGTGATCCCACATCGGTCAAAAGAAAGATTGTTTGATCATTAATATACCATATATTTCGCGGGCAAGGCATCTGTGTTGGGTTAGTATATGTTGTTTGGTATGGTATGAGAATAATGTTACATAATCAATTACATTATTTTCTTCCTAACCGAACAATTTGTATAAAATCTAGCTTTTTTGCAACTCTTTTCTTTGAATAGTTTAGATGTGTAGTTGGATTAAGACCACATACCTTCAAGTAGGGGTGAGTAGGAACCCCAAAAAAACCGCAAAACCCGCATCGCAACAAAAACCGCAGTGCGGCTCCTGAAAATAAAAAAACCGCATTTTGCGGTGCGGTTTCGGTTTCCACCGAAAAACCGCAGCGCACCGCAAAGTCATATTCAAATATATATATATATATATATATATATATATATATATATATATATATATATATATATATATATATATATATATATATAGGGGCACTTTCAAATGAGAACCATTTTAACTACAAGAACTGCGAAAACCACCATTTTACAACTAATAATACACAATGTACACCATTTAATGCTCCATAGCATTTTGTTATTTTTATTTAATTCAAAAGGGTATAATAGTAAAAGACATTTTCATATTAATTTTTATTTTTTTATAATTCCCGTTTTTAATAAATGTTAAAATTCGGATTTTTTTTTTCACAAAAAAAATCGGATTTTTTTTAATTATTATTATTTTTAAATAGTAATGGTGCATACATGTTTTTTTTTCTTTTTTCTTTTTTTTTTCTTTCTTTTTTTTAAGCGAAGGTGCATACATGTTTTTTTCCTTCAAATAGTAAAAGTGCATACATGTTTTTAATTAGTCAAAGTGCAGACATGTTTTTTTCTTCTTCAAATAGTCAAGGTGCATACATGTTTTTTTAGTTAACATTTTTTTTATCAACCTACCAATACTTTTATAAACACAAATTAAGAACATAAATCATTATAAAAAGAAAAACAAGATTGATATACTTAAATGTTACATTTCGCTTTATTACAAGTACAAAAAAATGAAATAATCATATATCTCCAAAGGTCGCAAATCTTCATGTATAATCGTGTTCATCCACTTCCCGGTCTTGAATGATATCATCATCTTCATCAATCAATCTGAAACAAGTATGCACGAAAATAATTAAACCACAAGTAAATAAGAAACGAAAATTAATCATGTTCTCAAAGATATATGGAGAAAGCCTAACATATATGTTTTGAACACGTATGTTTTGAACATACATGTTTTAAGCATACATGTATGTTTTGAACATACATGTTTTAAGAAAGCCTCACATATATGTTTTGAATATGTATGTTTTGAACATAAAACATTTATGTTTTTCATTAGTTATACACCCTTTTAAATGATTTTTTTACAGCCATAAACACGTATGTACCAATTCTTAAAACATATATGCACGCCCCTAGAAACACGTATGTACCATTTCTTAAAACATAAAACATACTTGTTCTAAAACATACATGTTTAAAAACATATATGTTTTTCATTAGTTGGATCCCACTAATTAAAAAACAAAACATGTGTATCGACGGCAACCAAATCGTAATTCAAAACATGGTTCTCAAACAAACGTAAATCAAAAAAACAAAACATGTATTCCTTTTACCATTTGATATCATAGAAGCAATTACCTTTTACATATTGTACTGTACAACCAGTGATGAACACTAAGCAAATTCTAATTAAGCAACTAAATCCCATATCGGACCAGGTTTTACTTTCTCAAATCAATTTCTTTATTTTTTCCAGATCGAAACCTTCCTGCAAAAAAAAAGAATATCGAAACCTATATTTCATTTTCAGATCGAAAGCAAAAAAAAAAAAAAAAGTCAAACCGAAAGCCAAAAAAGTTTCAGATCGAATCAATGATCATATTGAAAACATATTTATAGATCGAAACCTGCCAAAGAAGATCGAAACCTATATTTCGTTTTCAGATCGAAAGCCAAAAGAAAAAATCAATTTGAAAGCCAAAAACGTTTCAGATCGAATCAATGATCATATTGAAAAACAAATTTCTCAGATCGAAACAAGATTAAAAAAAAATGATTTACACATATTAAAGGTAGAAAAAGGTTTACCAATAAAAGAATGTACAACATCCTGGTTGCTGACATTATTTTTTTCGTCAATTGAGTGAAAATTTGGGCTGAGATCTATAAAGTGGAGGCTGCAATTATTTTTGTGGTGCTCATCTTCAAAAATAAAGATAAGTCATACAGTGCAATGTGAAAAGAAAAAAAATGGTAAGATGACGGATAAACGAAACGAGACGGTGGTTTAAGGGTGATAAGATGACGGCCAGATAACATCCCTACCGGCGGCGGCCGTGAATTAGGGTTAAAGGGGAGAGAGGGATTTTTTAAGAAGATGGGAAGAGATGAGGTTTTATGTGGAGAGAGTGGTTACCGATTTAAATATAAAAAACTGTGTGGTTGATTATTATTTTTTTAAATGTCCATAATACCCTTTTTACTTTTATCAGATTTTTCTTTTTTTCCCTTTATTTATAAAACTGCCATCTTTAATTTTGACCATTGATCACCTAATCTAATGGCTAAAAGGTGGTTCTCGCAGTTCTTACAGTTAAAATGGTTCTCGTTTGAAAGTTACACTATATATATATATATATATATATATATATATATATATATATATATATATATATATATATATATATATATATATATATATATATATATATATAACAGGAGGCGTTACACATAGATAATGCCACATAAATGCCACCTCAATGCCACATAATCAATTTAATGCCACCTAATCAATTTTATGCCACGCAAGCAAGCCTTTTCCATTAATAAAATTAGGATTTAAAAAATGACCACAGTAAGATTTGAACCTGCATCTTTAGCTTCCAATGCAAACGTCCCAACCAATGGAGCAAGCCAGAAGTTGTGATACACAATTTAAAAACATATCCATTATATCTTCCAAATCCAAATGTATAAACCTAGAACCAGTAATTTCGGCTAATCAACATATCAAAGTAAATTCAGCATTCAAAAAATCCCTAGGTACGTTTACACAACTAAAAAAAAACCCTTCTCAACCCTAGGTACGCTTCTTTTTTTCTAAAAACCTAAGAAGAAACTATTCATCCTTTGATCTTATGTGTCTTACCAACACATCATCATCTTTCACAAATTAAGAGTAAGATTCCTTATAGTTATTATAATTTTGATTAACATCAACAGTTTTAATTATGTTTGAACATACATCATTATTAATTTGTACATTTTTCTTGAAACATTGCATGGTTTGGACTTAGGTTTCATCTAAATTGTTTATTTGTCATTATATAGATGAGATACTGGTGGATGAAAGCAACGATCAGGTATGACCATATAATAGTTTATGACTTAGTTTGAATTGATCATACAAATATATAAATTTTTCCATTAGGTTGTTGTATGAATTAGTTTGAATTGCTCATACAAATATATAAATTCTTCCATGAGGTTGTTGTACTTAAGATAATGATGATATCTTGATGCAGCATATCATTTGTCTTTTAAGATTGTTTTGGTTTGGTTTGACGTATTTTATGGGGCTATATTAGATTATTTTAAAGAAAAAACAAATTACCCCACGTACATTGATCTTTTATATGCATGGTCTCTTTTTTCTTTTTTAGTTGTTGTTGATGTCTTTGTTGTTACAGTTGAATCTGAAGAGTTATGTTTGGTTAGCTTATTAATTAAATTTATTATGGCTTAGTTATACATGTCACACTTTTTGTATGATTTATGTTTAGTTATCAATTTTATTTGTTACTCAGCCATATTTTGACTAGCATCTGTGATGAGAAGCGCATTATTTTGGTTGAACTAATATATAAATGACTATCTTTATAAGCTTTAAGTCAAGCTTTTCACTTTTAGATGATGATCCATGTAATTGTGCTTTCAGAAATAGGTGCAGCATTATCGAGACGGACGTGGGAGAGCCTTCTTGGAGCTGGTTTAGTTTCCTATCAGAAATTGAGATTTAGTCAGACAGCTGGGGGTGACGAATTACCAGTGGATAAATTCTTGCTTTTTTCTAGGAGTAAATAATTACTGTCGGAAGTGAAGCTGAAGAGAAGGAGTTGATCCGCCTTGGTGTCTTAACATGTATTCTGTGTGCATTTTCTGTGTTTAATACCTTTCGTACATTTAACATGTATGTTATTGTTGTGCAGCTATTTTACATAACTTAAATGAATTGTATAGTATTTATGTGAGATTTATTAAACTGTATATTCTATTTTGCAAACTTAAATGTCACTATGCAACTTTATTTAGAATTCAATCACACATTTCTGAATTGGAGGGTCTACAGCTTCTTGCATTAGTCGGAAGTAAGCTTCAACGACATGGCAAAAAGGATACTGTGTTTGCAGGATATCGTTGTGACCTTAACTTTTTGGCAGTCCATGCCAGAAGTAGAATCCCTGGTCTAATTAGATCCCCTTTCTTATATACCTTATTGTATTTTTTTATATATAAGATTGCTACTATATCTTTGTTCTTTAAATGAGCTGCACCTTTATAAAATTTGTCACTCACTGATTATTTATTTTTTATTGATAACTGATGTTATTGTGATTGTACAGAGCTGTCAAAAGTTCACAACTCAGCAAATGAAAGTGAAAAGTGGTGTTTCGATGTAGTGTTTAATTGGAGTTGCATATACATATTGTGGTTTAGCACTTTGGTCGAGTGAGCGGCTATGATCATCAGTTCGGCTTCAGGGGTATTTGGGCTTATTTAAAATATATAAAATAGGAAAATACAAAGGACGGGCCTTCTGAGAACGCGATAATAGGCGAAGGGCCAGCATTAAGGCTGAAAATGTGAAAACAGATATGACGGTGAGTTCTCTCAACTATCACTGGCTCACGTTTATGCTTTTCATATTACAAATTACTTGATATCACCGGTTCACGTATATGTCTTTTGGATTTTCTTATATCCCACTTCCAAATGAAATATATTGTCCATCTTATCTGTTGTTTATTTGATTTTTTATCAGTCGGATGACGTTGAATGCGAGACTGTTAATGGAAGTAAGACGGATGGACATCTGAAGAACCCACTTTGTACCAGACTTTGTATATTCAATCTACCCATCCCCGGCTGCTTGGTAGCACACAATTTAGGCACTCATTTATATTTATCCTTGCTCTAATTTAATATTTCTGTTTTGAAGGTCGAATTCAGAAAGCAAGATTGGTAGAGATGTCAGAAATCCAAATCAACCAAAAGGTTGTTTTTGACTTTACTGGTCTTGCTTTCACATATCTCCTCTTTTTCTGACTATATCCTGATATAATATATTCAGATGAGACCTTGAGCAACCGCTAAAACTTCTATATCTTCAGAAAATATGATAAATGTAGTAGAGAACTTGACTTGCTGCAGCCGCAACAAAAGCAAAGCTGTTTGCAGATCATGAAGAACTGGAAAATTCAAATGGTGTCTGCTAATATCATTAATCATCAGGTATAGTTGAATGACCTATTTAGCCGATGCTATCTATAAAACATTTTAAAGGTATTGACATTTGCCCACCATGTTTCCTTGTGTTACTATTAAGAGCCTATCCAAGGTTTTGGACTAACAATGAAAAAAATTAAATTACATATTTTTTGGTGTAGAGTATTAACTTCACGTCTCAGTGGAAGTACACTATAGATTTTATTTTCATGCATCAGTCACATTTTCGGTAAGTGGAATTTTAATGATCCTGTAAATATGTGCACGTTAAATATTTAAGTTTGTTACTACATGTCGGTAAGTGGAATTTTAATGTAATTACATGTTTTTCTTTCAGTTAATTCTTTCTTCATCGTCTTCAGCCTCATTATTATCTTGCGATTTTCGTGGTCAGAGACTCACTGTGCAAAAATCAAAGCTGCCAAGAAATCGTGTGGTTTCTGGTGTTCCACAAGCTATTTTAGCGACCGAGACAGCTTCTGAGGTACATGGTTACATTGTTTGTTCTTTTGTGTAACAATTTCTGATCATCATATTAGATAGTTTAATTACTTTTAGTACATGTGTCACATTGGAGTGGATTTATAGCGCAACTTTTGTAAATTCATGTAGTATTTTATAGTGCAATGCTATCCGTTCTATTAATATAACTGAAAACGCAAATATAATTCAAGTCTTTTGAGTTTTTTTACGAGGTGTATGTGTTCGCAGAGAGATAAATGCATTGTTTACACGATATAGCTAGCTGCTAGCCTTATTATAACACAAAAGTCTTAGGGGCTGTTTGGAAGAGCTTATTTTGCTTGTCTGTGGATTTCTTTAAATCTAGAAAAAGTCATAAGCTACAGAAAATAGGCTTATGAGCTTATCAAGTTGAGCTTGTGGATTTATATAATCCATTAGCTCAAAAGTCCCTTTTTAAGGTATGAATCAGCAGTTTTTTTGTGTGGCTATAGAAGTTTAAAGATATCAGTTAAGATTCAAGAATCAAGTTTGAGTATGATGTCTCTTTTGCTACAACTAACTCCTGAAAAAAGGTACTTTTAGTAACACGTAGTTGTAAAAACATTCTTACCTTTTGTTTCTGCAACACCAAGTAATTACAGTTACTCATCGAAGAGCAGAAAATGATTTTGGCAATACGCTTGGTGACAGTGGCCGCAGACCTTCTACGAGTGAAGGTACGTAAATTCAT
This sequence comes from Artemisia tridentata subsp. tridentata, assembly GCA_021014915.2. Lineage (NCBI taxonomy): Eukaryota > Viridiplantae > Streptophyta > Magnoliopsida > Asterales > Asteraceae > Artemisia > Artemisia tridentata. Next base: position 308,463,293 of record CP139508.1, read on the forward strand.
TAGTTCTTATGTCATTGGTTTGCTGCGGTGTGGGTATAATTTTTACCGATATCTAAAGTCTTTCATTTTATTTTTTTGCCTTTTTTATTTGTTTATTTGTATTTTATTTTTTAATTTTTCTCTTTGCTGTGCAAGACCACCTCTGGACTATGTGTAATCCCATATCCAATGACAGGTACTATGACTGTGGGAAATTAGTCTTATAACATGTTTCAATTGTTTAACATGATTGCCGAATTACAGTTTTTTATTTTAATTAATTACATATTCTGGCTCTTTCAGGTTAATGAGGCTTTGTTGGGAAAATGGTGACAATTAAAGGTGAACATAGGAAAGTTCTGAGTAAAGTTAGACTGCTCATTCGCCTAGGCTTTGTAACTTAGATGTCATTTTTCAAGTGATAGCTATGTTGGCGATCGGACCATGAAAATATATCACGAGGCAGCTGAGTTTGTAAAGAAATTATTGGGTGGGACAGAAGATGGTACCCTCCGGTGGATTTCACAATAAAATGTAGCTGAAATGGAAATGGGTCAATCTGCCAAACAGATTAAAAGTCCCCTAAATCATATTCTTTTTGAATAAAACCGCATGATCAGTTTATTCAGATTACTTTTGAAGCAATAGATTTATTGTTTGCTTTCTTAACCAAAGACCTTGGTTATGGACTGGAGAAGGTGGTTTATATGCATGGATTTGATAAAGAAGGTCATCCAGTTTGTTATTTGTTACACTGCTTACAGGGAGTATGAGAATAAGGAATTGTATAACGAGACGTTTTCGAGTGACGAAAAGTGAGGAAAAGAGGACCAAGTTTTTGAGATGGAGGATCAGTTTTTTGAGAAAAAGTATTAGGAAGTTTGATTTTAGTCCTGATGGTGTTTGTACTATTGTGCAAGTTGTGGATTTTAAGAATTCGCCTGGTCTGTTTAAGTGGGAGTCGAGACAAGCTACTAATCAAGCTTTCCAGTTGTTTCAGGATAATTATCCTGAATTTGTTGCCAAATAGGTAACTAAAAATTTAACACGAAGTACATACCCTTTGATAGAAATCTGTATCAGGTGTTGGATTAAATGACTGTGTGATAATTGGTTTATTTGTTTTGTTTTTGCAGGTGTTTATCAGTGTTCCGTTTTCGTTCTTGGCATTTTACAAGATTGTGAAGCTGTTCTATACACAAAGGACGAAGACCAAGTTTGTTTTTGTTGGACCATCAAAGACTACTGAGACTTTGTTCAAGTGAGTATATGCGGGCTCTATTGCGATGATTGATTGGTCACCGAGACGTGACACTTTAGATTCCACTACAGCTTGCCTGGATTGAAATGATCCATGAAAGTATTTGGTGGTTTTGAATATGTATTTTGTTGTGTAAAGAACAAAGGATGACTTGGATACGCGATTATCATGGGCAAGTAATTAATTTACTATTTCTTCTTTGCACAACGCTGATTTAGTATTGAAGTTTCAACAATTAAGCTTTTCATTTCTCGAAATTGGATTTCTTCTTGATTAATTACTTCATGTTGCAGGTCTTTCATTGTCAGTTAGTTTATATTGAGAAGGGGATCCACACATAACAAGTTAACTACTTATATGTTACATGATGATGAATGACCGAGTGATTTTTTTTTTGAGAGTTTATAGTCTCTTTACTTTCTTAGATGTTACATGATGATGAATTTGGAAGGCCTCATCTATCTATAAAAGGTATGTTTTGTTTGGGCCGAATGTGAAATTAGAGGTTTGTTTAGTTAAAGAAGTTTTGAGATGCCAGTGGAGTGGAGATTATGTTGAACTGCAGGTTGCTTAAGAAAGTTTGTTTTGTATGTTATCATATATGATGGTGGTTAGTTTGTAGTGGCCTGTCCATAGTTGGATTGCATTTTTGGTTAAGGTGCTCAAACTTTCCTCTTAAAACGGGTGAGTCGGTTCAAAAGCATATTCAAAAAGCTGAATTGCATTCGTTGTATTCAATGATGGGTCAAGGTTAAAAACCAGTAGCTACTGCTCGTGCTGGTAATATTGTTGCTTTTAGAGGTTTACGTCAACATATATTGAAAAGTGCAACTCTTGCATCAACTAAAAACTGTTGGTCGTTTTCAAGTATGACATTTCAGGTTTTGCCGACTCTAAAAGTGGCTATCGAGCCGTTTGATCCTGCTGACATGGCTGCACTTATGAAAGGGTTACGCATTCTTAACCGTGCAAACCCGTTTGTTGAGGTTAGTGTTTATGCTAGAGGTGAACATGTGCTTGCTGCTGCAGGTGAAGTTCATTTAGAAAGATGTATTAAGTATTTAAAAGACAGGTTTGCAAAGTTAGATTTGGTAGTATCACCACCTCTTGTGTCATTTAGGGAAACCATTGAAGGGGAGACGTTAAATCCCTTTGATAGGTTCAAAACTTTAACCGGGAGTTCTAATTTTATTGAAAGAGTTACGCCAAATGGAAGGTGTACTGTTCGTGTGTACATTATGAAACTTCTAGAGGCCCTTACTAAATTGCTAGATGAAAGTTCTGATCTTTTAGAAGATGTTATAGCTGGTAAAACAATACGAGCTCAAGATGATGAGCATCCATTAGAGTCACTAAGGGAACGGATTATGTTAGAATAAGCCGATAAATAGTGTTATCCAAACACCTAAAACTGTTTCTCTCTTTGGAAGACTGATAAGCAAAAAGTTTCTCAAATTAGGTTCGAAGAAGAAGAAAATAGGTTAGTTGTTTCACGCTTAAATAATTAGTTACTCCGCAATATAAAACTCATTATCATAACTCCTTATCATCTTTCAGATATCTTTAGATAGATATTTATCCAAACATAAAAAGCTGACTATAGTGATTATAATTCCGATATTCATATAATCTGTCAGAAACACAAATAAAAACACCACCTCTTAGGCTCCAAAAACATCTTTTATTACAGCTGATTATATTATGTCAGAATCACTTTCATATTCAAATACCTTCTAAACTTGCGCTTTTAATGCAGGCTACTTATGAAAACTTCCGATACCGGTATAAAAGAAGGAAGAATCCCTTCAACCACGGATGTGTTCACAACTCTAAAACGCCCCGTCCCCATAACGATTTTCATGCATTTGTAAAGCCTGAGCCCTGATATATATTCTCAATACAACAGCACAAAGTATTTTGGGTATGCATTTAGCCTCAACTTTTCTAAGAATAGCTATGAAACCGAGACTTCTGTTGATGGAAGTGATCTTGACCTTGAAAGATGTGAAACAAATACAGTGGATCCATTCGTTGCTTCTATGAAACATCATTATAGGTTATTTATGCTGATAAAGTACAATATATATTTGTATCTCTTCTTTGCCATTAGAAAATGATACCTTAAGATCTTGATTATTTGCTGCTAATAATCCGCAACTTTTTTCGTGAAAGTGTGTCACGAAAGTTTTTGCTTTCATGTTGTTGATAATAGTCTAATAGTAATGCGGTAGAGATTAGGTTTCACTTACAGATGATATAACGTGTTCTTCATTTAATAAAACTCACAAATTACTTCATCACAAATTACATTCCTTTGCTCTTTAGCATATAACTATATTCCAATAAAAATTGAATTGGTATTCGCATAAATTGTTCTAACAATCTGACATTTACTATAATCAGCATTGAAGAAAGTGGCGATCAAGATAAAGGTTATTGTCTTAACGGTTCATGTAAAAACAAAATCATACCAAAGTTGTTATTCCAGTAATAGTAGCAATTGCTACAATCATCGTGCTATTGACCACATTTGTCATAGTATGGATAATTAAATGGCAAAAACCTAAAGGTTTGCCATATCGTTACCTCATCATTGTATAGCCTAATTAATTTATATTGTTCTCTGTTGAAAGAAATGGGTAAATGGAAAAGTTCCTCAGTATTTAAATTAATGAATTGCAGACCCGATTATAAAAGAGGATACTTTTAAGCCAAGGAGTCGAGAGTATACATATTCTGAGTTGCAGAGGATTACTAACAACTTCGAGACTGATATTGGAAAAGGTGGATTCGGAACAGTCTTCCGTGGTTATATTGGGGAAAACCAAGTTGCTCAGATGGATATTCAAACATCTTGAGCTGGGAAAGCAGACTACAATTTGGATGTGATGGAGATTGTTTTTTAAGGCACTCACGCACCAAATTCCCAGTTGGGAATCGAACTCACAACCACGGTTGATAGGGCACTTCATATACACCTATAGATTACTTTTTTTTTTTTTTAACATGAATGTATCTATATATATTATAGGACTAGCGTACATACATCATTGTTGCAGGCCACCGATAGTCCTCGGATATTTAAAGTCTTCAAACATATTGTTAAATGAAGGTTTCGAAGCAAAATTAGCAGATTTTGGCCTGTCCCGATCATTTACAGCTGAAGATACCACCCACGTGTCAACAATAGTAGTTGCTGGCATTTACGGGTACATTAATCCCAAGTGAGTTTTTCTCTTCGAAGGTTTTCAAGTTGAAAAATAGCTTTTTAAGATAGGGATAATTGAAAATGAAGGCCACCTAATCATTCAACTATTTTCATTAAGACCACCAACTATCGAAACTACTTTATAGTTGACCCATGTATATATTCAGTTTCATTTATTTCAAACGGTCCAAATTAGATAAAAAACATGTTGAATGAGGATTTTCCATAAATTTGATCACAATTATAATTTCACAGTGACATCTACAAGGTATTCGGTGATATTTTGCCACTAAATCTTTAGTAACAATAGACTTTTAGTGATACCTTTGTTACTCACACTTTTTCTTTTAGTGGGAGTTGATAAATTAGCTTTTAGTGACTATTTTTTATAGAGTAGACTTGCGTTTAAGCCTTGGTAGATTCATGAATATGCACGACCGCTACAAAACTTTTCAGGGCATATAATCTTCAGAATTATCAATTATTAATATATGTGGTAGAAAACACATAAAAATATGTTTCATAATATAAGTTTCAAAAGGATGGGTGTGGCAGGTTGGGAAATGGGTTCAAACATCAAATAATTTCGGATCAAAATAGGTCCCTTTGGTCTTTCCATGACGGACCAATGTTAAAGCAAGAAATACTTTCTAGGAACTATATTCCTATCCAGAATTGGAGAGATATCAATTTTATAATTATGAGCAAACCCACATGGAGCATTTGTGTAAATACTATATTAGATAATGATCTAATATTCTTCGGTAAAGTAATTTAGGAGGTAGTAAAAACACACTTACAATGTGAAAAATAATTTAGGAGTTAAGACACCAACATGGAAAATGTCTATGGGTTGAACAACATTAACCCATTTTGCAATCATTTTAATCGTTGTGATGAACCTTCTATAAGTTTATCTATGCAGTTGACAGCTCCAAAGAGATGCTTGGGATGATCGGTCCACAAGCAGAACCCTACATACATGTAATGCCTGAACAGACTATGTATGTACCTATGTTAGATACATAATTCAATATTCCATTACCATTTAATCTTAATTTTTGTGTTAGCATAGGTACTCCCCCTGATCAAATAGATTGTTTGTTGGATAAATGAATTTTAAACAGTGGTTGTGTTACCTCTAAATTTTTAACTGTGGCAATGGGCTGCCGGGCAACGAGTAAAATGAGTATTTGTTGCACCCACCTTTAAATATTTTATAGCTAAAACTTTTAGTGTGTCTGCAATGTAGACCATAAATATGAGATCCAAAAGAAACTCCAGGAAAGGAAACATGTACTGGGTATGACTGGAGATGGTGTGAATGAAAGTGTAATTGTTTGCACAGTTTTTACCAGCAGAGCCATCTTCCAGGTCCACATTGATAACTTCTTTATACAAAAGGGGGTTACGCCTCTCGTGTTCATCCAGGCAAGCACATGATATTAGACAAATTGTGAACTACATGGCCGTAGATTCTCAACAGTTTGGTGACATGGTGCTTCATCTGCATGCTATTTGGCTTATGCCAGTCCATATTACGGTGGCGTTGGTTATTCTATACAATTACCTTGGTGTTTCTTCATTGGTAGCTTTGGTCGGGATCTTGGCTGTTTTGTTATATGTTATTTTGGGTACTAATTCTTGCGTACCACTTTGTAACTTTTTTTTTCCTTTTTTTTTTAATAATTATATTCGATAAACATTGTTTTCTTTTCATTCTTAATGCATTCAATAAATACTTTGGTATGTTTATAACTTATTTTCATTAACTTAATTTTTTCAACGACATTCATAAGGCTCGCCCACCCATCGGACGAGCTATGCTGCTACAAATGTTGTGTATAAAGAAGCGTTATTCCGCATTTGAGTTTAAATCATATACTACGTCGTTGCAAAGAACATTGTAACAAACACAAACAATTTGACAAACAGTGGTACTATTCTTTTAAAAATATTTGTATAATAAACAATTTTTTAACACCAATATTTAGCTAAACAAAAAAAATGTAAACGATAATTATAAGTCATGCCCGCCCATTGGGCGGGCTTTGAAGTCTAGTATATATATATATATATATATATATATATATATATATATATATATATATATATATATATATATATATATATATATATATATATATATATATTATATACTAGACTAGGCGGGCATGACTTGTAACGATAATTTGGATGGTTTTAGTTCCAAATTTTTTGTTGATTGCATTAAGAACGTCAAAGCCCGCCCGATGGGCGGGCATGACTTGTAATTATAATTTGAATGGTTTTTGTTATTCTAAAATTATTTTTAAGGACGTTTGTTTTATTTTATTTTTTAATATCATAATTATAAGATGCTAGATGGTGTCAGTTAGTGGGAAATTATTTTTAAGGACGGGTATTTCTTCCGCCCGATGGGCGGGCATGACTTATAAGCCAGGCATGACTTGTGATAATTCTTTATAAAAGAAAATTTACAATCTGTTTGTGTTATTAAGTTTTGAGACATCATGATAAAGTTAGTTAGGTACGAATATCATTGTATAAAGATATTTTATATTTTTTTTAAACTCTGAATCGTATTAATTTTTTACATTCATTTATGTTGGCCTATTTTTCTATAGTGAAAGAAGGGTGGTAAATGACTTGTATATAAATATCGTTGTTGTGGGTTTTTTGCTTCATCATTACGAAGAAAGAAAACTTAATAAGTGTTGACAAAATTTTCATACCTGAAAGTTATTATTGTCAAGAACTCAAATTTTATAATTCATAAATGAAACTACCATGTTACAAATTTGGTTTCTAAAATAGAAACTAACAAATGATGCATACAGTTTAAATTATGTCGAAAACTAAGCACTTTCCAAGCGTGAGAAGAAACAAAAATTGTATTTTCCGTTCGGGATGACATACGCATCATGTGACTCTTGGTAGAAATATCAGTTGCATAATCTTTTTTTCTCCGGGAGCTGAGCAGGCCATTAACCAACATTTTCGAATCCCTAAAAAGCAAACACAATTAGTATTAAGAGTTGCATTAACTAAAAATCTACCCAGCCTACCTTCAGTTTTAAAATACTTTCAGCGTTTTTAATGCATTTCTTTATTAGAAGGCCTGATAAAGTAGGCTTTTACCTTAAGATCTTCAAATTCTATCCTTAGAGCCAATGCGATAGGGTTCTACTAAAAAGGTCTTTTCTATAAGGAGATACGCGCTAGCTATACTCAAAATGAATGTTATTAAAACAGAACAATACCATATTTTCTTATATCTTTGGCACATCTTCTGGTTTAAAAGTAAGATGACAATCAAGATCAAGTCTAACATTATCACCATATAAAAAATATGTCCGCCCGATGGGCGGGCATGACTTATAATTAATGTTTACATTTTTTTTAGCTAAATATTGGTGTTAAAAAATCGTTTATTATACAAAGATTTTTAAAAGAATAGTACAAACATTTGTCGATTTGTTTGAGTTTGTTACAATGTTCTTTGTAATAGCATAGTATATGATTTAAACTCAAATGCGAGATAACGCTTCTTTATACACAACGTTTGTAGTAACATAGCCCGCCCGATGGGCGGGCGAGCCTTGTGAGTTTTCAAGGAATAAATTAAGTGACGGTTAATGAGTTGCGAACATCATAAAATATTTATTGAGTGAATAAAGAACATAAACAAATGAATGGTAATCAGATATAAGGAAATAAAACTTAATAATTTATCCGGCATTACAAAGTATATGGTTTTAGTTCAAATGCGAAATAAAGCTTTTTTATACAGAACGTTGGTCGTTGAATTTATGTATTTACCATCTCTATCCCAATATATAATCTTCAAACCCTTCATGCTCTTGACCCTTGAGACAGCGACATATAGTTGCTCATGAGAGAAAACTGGCCTCTAGAGAAACAACCCAAGCTTAGACAATGTCTGGGCTTGATGGGCGGGTTAGCAAAAATTGAGGTATAAATACATCAAATTATTTATTGGATGCATTAAGAACGAAAAAGAAATAAACGTTTCTCGAATATGAGAAAAAAAGTTACAAAGTGGTACTTAAGAACAAAGTATACAACTAAATAACCTCTAATGTGAAATAAATATTCTTTGTATACAGTGTTTGTTGTTGATTTTGCGTAATTACTATCATTATCACAACAAAGAATCTCCAATCCCTTTCCGCTCTCCACTCTTGATACAACCACATATAGTTGTCCTTGTGTGAAAACCGGCCTCTATAAAAATAATCTTTCAAAAAAGTTTGGCCTTGACTTTTATTAATTGTCATTGCAAACAGACCGAAACAAAGAATTGTTTAAATTGCATCTTATTTTCCGATGGGCTAATGATGAGTGTCTAAATACTCATCATTTTTACCTAATCTGAGCTGCCAAAACATCCAAAAACACTCAGAAATGCATCATAATACTGAAATTATTCTAGAATTGTGTTTTATATGTTTCAGATGCAAAATGTTTAAAAACAGATAAAAAACGAACAAAGTTTGCATAATTGGCAGTTTCAGTCCCTCAACTTTCAAAAGTTGTCAAAACTAGTCCCTGGTTATTCTAAAAACAGGAAAAGTCATCAAAGGTCCTTTTTAAATCATAATTTATCATAATTAGTCCTTTGGTGAAAAATCTCAAAAGTTTTGGAAAATTACAAGTTTAGTCCCTCAACTTTGCAAAATGACAGAAATAGTCCCCGGGTGTTTTAAAAATGGCAAATCATATTTTAAACCCTTGTACTATTGGAACTTGGCAATATTTACCCTTGTGATAACTTTGGATAAATTACAGGTTTAGTCCTCAACTTTTCAGATTTTACAAGTTTGGTCCTTGTGATAAATTATCTAAACCAAAACCGGATCAAACTAATCCCACTAATTCCTTTAACCCAAAATAAAACCAAATAACTTAACCCAGCCAACCCTTTATTTAAACAACCCAAGCCCAAAGCCAAAACCTTTAACCCGGCCCACATTTTATTTGCTAAATATCCCAGGGTCAAAGGAGTGTTTGACCCGTCTTCTCCAAAACCACCCCGCCAAAACCACAACTCCCCACCTCACCTCTGCAATACCACCAATTCCCCCCCAGCTGGCTATTCCACTGAAACACGTTTCCCCTCCTCTTATCCTCACACCCTTACACCCCCACTTGCTCAGAAGAAGCTAAAAACCACCTCACCCATTTTCCCGCCAAAATTAGATTGAACGATTGGGATCAATTCAAGACACATGGATAGGTGGGATTTGATCAGAGGAGAGAGATGAAGCTTTTGGGATGTATAAAAAGAAAGGAAGAAGCCAAGAATAAAGTGTCACCAGTTTTAGACCACTTTGTAGTGTAAAATTTATGTTAATGTTTGTTTCAGCTTTACTTTCAGTTGTTATTGTAATTCAAGTTTAATTAAAGACTGTTATCTTTATGTATCAAGTGATGTATTCAGCTTTCATTTAAATAAAAAGTTCAAGTTTCCTTAATTTGTATTAAATTTCACAGTAGTTAAAGATAGTTCACAAGTTTCCCTCACCCTTTCTATAAGCTCATAGAAGTTCCTTATAACTTTTGGTGAGCTTATAATAGCTTTACTCAGTTCCATTCTAAAATTTCAACAAAGTCAACCAAAGTCAACATTTGGTCAAGTAAGCAGTTTTTGAAGAATAAGCTGAGGTGACAAGCTTATTTGGATAATTTCTAGCTTATTGGATAAGCTTGGTTGTGACTTGTTCCTTGTTTCATTCATTTTTAGCCAATCTCAGTTGTGAGTTCCTAGTTCTACTTTTTAGCTTATTTCCTGCTTTTGTGTGTTCAGCCTATTTTTCTGCTTATTTCCTTGTATTTTTCTGATCCATAGATTGTAAGTGACTTAGATAATCAGAGTTTAGGATTTATTGTTGCTTAATTCAGTTGGTTATAGTGTAAATTGCAAAATCTATTCTGATCAGGGGTGTTTGGATTAACCAACTCCCTTGTGATTTGTTGTGTATTTTGAGTTATTTCTGGTTTAGTCAGGTTACAATAGGGTATAACAAAGTATTCAAGTCATAAAATTAGTAGCTTGATAGTTAAAAAGTCAAAATCAAGTTTAAAGCTCTTGATTTCATGCACTGTTGGGATTTCAGACTTCCAAATCATTCTTAGGAGTTCATTAGTTGTTGTAATTGCATAATCTAGTCTCCTTATAACATCTAGCATCAGTTTCAGTCAATTGGTTAGATTAGAACCTCACAAAAGTCAATTTTCTTGTTTTGCTGCAAAAGTCAACTGCATCAGCAGACTTATGGTTCTTTGTTGCTGATCTTGCACTAAATTGGACACCAATTGGGATGTTATTGATAGGGCTTTTTAGGTTTTTAGATAGCCAGTAGTATCACCTTGATTTTGCCCCCCTAATATTGAATCTCAGCAGCTTAATTCATTGCTTAATTTGGGCTGCAAGTTGGTCTCATTTCTGAATTTTCTGTTTTGATTTTGTCATCAGCCAAAGTGCTTAATCTGCTAATCTATAGTGCTTATTTGTAGTTTTCAGCTGATTTGTGCTTATTTAAGTTGTTTAAGCTTGTTCTGAACCTTTGATATACTTTAGTGCTTTTTTAGCTTATTAGCTTATTGCTTATTAGCCCAAATCTGCTTATCAGGCTTAGTAAACTTCTGTTTTTATTTTTCCCACCTTTCTAATAATATTTTAGAATTATCTGTAAATTTTCATAATTTTCCTAATAGTTTTGATATTTTTAATCATTTTAAGTAGTTTATAATAGTATTTAATTCATAATAAATAGAAAAATAATCAGAAAAATACAAATCCAATTTTCATAATTTTATTTTGTCATTTTTAATCTAGGAAAAATATAAAAATATTTTTAGACCTTAAGAAAATCAAAAATAGAAATAAAGTGATAGCTTCTATTTAATAGAATTTATCTTTTTAAATTTTAATTAAGTAAATTTCATTTTTATAATTTTCTTATCTTCTTGTCACTTTAAAGTATTTATATAAAAATTTTCAGATTTTTATTTGATCTTTTAGTATTTATTAGAATTTTAATTAGTTTAAATAAATAATTAAATAGTTTTTAATTAATAATAATTAATTAATAAGTTAAATAAATAATTTTCTTTTTCCAATAATTTTCTTTTATTATTAGGATTGTAAAAATATAAATTTCATATCCATAGGCTTTTTATTTCTTAAATCTCACTTTTCATTTTCGTACGTTTACGTTTATTTAAATTTAAACGTACAATTTTTAGTTTTAAACGTTTTTAAGTAATTTGGTTTCCCATTCTTGTTTATATAGCTTGGTTAAAACTATTTTCTTATCTCATTAGTGTAATCAAAACCATAATCCCTTTTCTGTTCATAAACACTTGATCACGATCCGTTTTTAAAACACAATTTCACATCTCGCTGGGACTTAAACGACCCGGGGATAAAACTATACTCCTTGGTAAATTGCATTGTGCCCTAGATTGTTTGACTTTTATTTGACCACATCCGTGGTTGATTTAAGTTGACTGTTTCGGAGCCGATCAAATTTTGGCGCCGCTGCCGGGGAGGTGTGCTGCGTGTTCTAAACGTTTTGCAGTATCGTGTCTTTGAACCCCAATCTGTGAATATCTTCTCTCTCTTGTATATTTATCATATATAAAGCAAAACGCTTGTGAAGTTAACTCATTTAACGGATCAAGCACCAAAAATATCGTATTCCTATTCCCCATAAACCATATAAAAAACAAAAATATTTTCTTTTCTTTTCTATATATAATATCATATAAAAAATAAAAACACCAAAAATATTTTCCGTTTTCTTTAATAATAATAAACAACAATAATAAAATATTACCATCGAAAACCAAGACTGAGTACTACCTAACTGGGGGTACGACCATAATAAGTTCCCAAACCAAAGATTAAAACTTGCCTTTGTGTCGCTTGCGAATTCGGCTCACCTTTGATTGATAAACAAACTCTAACGGAGGTTCTAGGATAGTCTGACATTAAATTGTCGGACTGAAAGAAGCGGGTTTTTAAGGAGCGTAATTGCCCACCTTTGCTTCTCCGCCACTCTGTGCGTTTGTCTGTCAGAGAGCTACCGTACGCTGGTTGATTTAAGGTTTAAGTTCCTTGTGTTGTGCTTTGATCTTGTTGAAAAAAAAAAAAAAAAAAAAAAAAATTGAAAAAACCAAAAACCCAAAAATATTCATCTTTACCCTCTTACCCTTTTTGATTCTTTATCCCTTTACCCTCTATCCATTTGATTCTAAACTTCTTATACCTTTCTTCTATGGCGTCTCTCGGGTACAAATGTTTTGATTGTAAAAGCCCTTTGATTGACAGCCATCGTTGTTCTAAGTGTGCGTGTGAGCGGTGTGGAAAGCATGCACCAAAGGATCGTGGATCTTGTTATTGGTGTGAATTATCCACTAAAGAGTCTCTCAAGGATTCTCAAAGTCCTTCCTACTACCCTCCACAGCCCGAGATACGTGCTATTAATGACAAACCATCAAGAATCGATCCTAACCTTTCAGGATTTACGGTTAAAAGTTTGTCAAGCAAACGTACAGAACTTAGAACAGTGACTGAAAAGAATGACTTGCCTAATCTTCACGTTTATCAAAAACAAGAACCAGAGTCCATAACGGAAGTGGTGGAAATTCCTAGCTCTCAGAGCACTCCACTTGTCCCACCTCCGGATTTTATTCCTTGTGTCGGTTGTGGTGAGTCGCTTTTCGGTTTGCCATGTCATTGGTGTACATGTGAACAATGTGGTAATGATATTCGAGACGAAAGTTGTTTGTTTTGTGGTTCGAGGAATTCATTTTCTTATGATCCTGATCCGAACTCATTCAACGACTCTTCAAATTTCTCCAATTACCCATCACATTCATACGAGCAAGTATCATATTGTCCAAATATCAATGATGCATCGTATCAAAATACACCGGACTTTTCTTGTGAGTACTGTGGAGGTCCACATTTTAGCTCTGATTGTCAAACAGGGAATCCATTTCCTTGTAACAATTACGACGATCCATATCACAACCAACCTCCACAGTGCCAAATAACTCAAACTCCTCAGCAAACCCAGCAAGACACTTATCTAGAGCTTCTAGAGTTAGTGAAAAGAGCTGAGGAGTTTAATAAAAAAACATTTCAAAATGCTCCCAGTTTTTCTTGTGTATATTGTGGGGGTCCTCATGATGATTATCAATGTCAACCTTCCGGTTTTGACAAATCCCCACTCCCACAATGTCCCGTCATTAAAAATTCACATGAGAAATCCATGGTAGAATTGTTAGCTGAAGAGCAGGCTGCTAGAATAAACTCCCAAGATGCCTATGAAAAATCTATTATGGAATCAATTGCAAAAGAAAAAGCAGCCAGATCTAGCTCTCAGTTCTGTTTTATTCCTGATGACAGTGATGATGAAGATACACTTGATATCCTTCAATTCTATAAAGATTCATCAAGTTCATCAGTTGATATCCCAGCAGTTGAGATTCCATCTCAAACAACTGCTATCACACCCGAGGTTCACACTCACTCTCTAAGTATGGGGGATGAGCATCTTGACACAATTCCTGCAAAGGAATCAGACGTATTCATAAAGTCTAGTGTCGAGAACCTTGTCCCAATCCCAAGAGAGTCACAGGGAATTCTCGAGCATTTGTGTGATATCCCTCCTCCTCTTATCTTCCCAAAAGATCATGTTGAGATGTTCTCCTATTCTAATGATGACGATTCGTTATCTTGTGGAGACATCATTTATATGGAAGAATTACCTTCTAAGCTAGTCAGCTTAGAAGAAGAGAATAATGAAGAAATTGACACTGAAATCAAAGATGAAGCTCTTCGAGCAACATTATTGAATGTCAGTCTTCTCGTTTCTAAAATCGAGGCTTTCAAGGAAAAATCCATTTCATCTCCTATCCCCATAAAGGATAGTGACATATTTTCCGATGATTCTATTCCGGAAATGGAAGCCTTCTGTTTTGATCAGATGGGAGAGAAAATTAGTGGCAACACCACTTCTCATTCTCATAATTCTCTCCCCGATTATGAATCATTCACCTTTGAGGAGTTCTCCAGTGAACTCACTCATATCATATCTCCGCCGGAGTATGATAACTTTTACTTTGATCTTGACAAAGAAAATCTCTGTGTTCCGGAGGGAGATGTTCTCAACACTGAGAATTTGATTGTTATCAAAATCCCATCCCTCCCACCCAGAATATGTCTTGATCATCTGAGCTTAAATGATGAGATTCATGATACTGAAAGCATGAATTCTCCTTCTGATGAGGATGAATTAGTCATGATTTTTATCATGACTTTCTTTCTTTTCTTCACCTACAAGGTGACTTCTCCTGTTCTTCACTCCTTCGGGAATGAAGACACTATCTTTGATCCCGGCATTTTCATTTATCATTTTTAAGCCGGGTATTTCTCTGTTTATATCTCATCGGAGTGGAACTTTCAAAGTACTTCAGTCTTTATCCAAACATTTTGAATGAAAGTCCGATGGAGATGGTTTCGTCCACTTGCTTCCCCATGAACAAATGAATTCGGGGTCGAGTCAAGCTAGCGACTCGGTTAATAAAAACAGTAGCAAAATATGGGTTTTCACCCATGTCTCACCCTAGTGTGGGGGAGATGCCCCACATGTTGTAAATATGTACAGTCAAAAAAAAAAAAAAAAAAAAAAAAAAAAAAAAAAAAAAAAGAAAAAAAAAAAAGAGGAATTTGCATGCCTTAACGGCTTAAATGCAAATTAAATAAAAATAAAATAAATATCTATATGAAATAAAAGGCTATTAATATTTCCCTTTCACGTTCTAAGTGTTGGTTTAACCACCGATTCTTTGAATATTGAGGGCAATATTCAGTTCTAAGTGTGGGGGGGAATTCTTGCGAATTTGACCAAATGTATCATCTAGTACCCCCATTTTAGCCAAAATTTTAAAATTTTTTCTCACTTAGAACGCAATAAATGGTTATCAGTCCGCCATGTCTAACCCACATAAGGATTGGCTAATCCGAGAGCAAACGGCTCTTGGTAAAGATGTCTCAAATCCGTTGATGGCTTGCAATTTGCCCAAAATTGTATGGTATTCGACTCACCATATCTTCATAAGTGAAGAGTTGGCTAGCCCGCAAGGTTATGGCTCGTGGTAAAGGCAGTAGAAAAACCATGATTGGTAATCAGCTCACCAAAGATAATATTGATAATTTATCTAAGAGTTGGCTAGTCCAGAAGCAAACGGCTTCTGGTAAAGACAAATCAAAACCGTTGACAGCTTATGGTTTGCTCAAAATCATTTGGTTATCATTGTACCAAAGTTCTTACTTGAACTGAAACATTTGGCTACTCCAGAAGTAATGGCTTTTGGTAAAGAGATAAAATCCATTAAATCTTCATAAATATTGCTAGGGACTAGCAATAGTTTAGTGTGGGGGATTGATGAGTGTCTAAATACTCATCATTTTTACCTAATCTGAGCTGCCAAAACATCCAAAAACACTCAGAAATGCATCATAATACTGAAATTATTCCAGAATTGTGTTTTATATGTTTCAGATGCAAAATGTTTAAAAACAGATAAAAAACGAACAAAGTTTGCATAATTGGCAGTTTCAGTCCCTCAACTTTCAAAAGTTGTCAAAACTAGTCCCTGGTTATTCTAAAAACAGGAAAAGTCATCAAAGGTCCTTTTTAAATCATAATTTATCATAATTAGTCCTTTGGTGAAAAATCTCAAAAGTTTTGGAAAATTACAAGTTTAGTCCCTCAACTTTGCAAAATGACAGAAATAGTCCCCGGGTGTTTTAAAAATGGCAAATCATATTTTAAACCCTTGTACTATTGGAACTTGGCAATATTTACCCTTGTGATAACTTTGGATAAATTACAGGTTTAGTCCTCAACTTTTCAGATTTTACAAGTTTGGTCCTTGTGATAAATTATCTAAACCAAAACCGGATCAAACTAATCCCACTAATTCCTTTAACCCAAAATAAAACCAAATAACTTAACCCAGCCAACCCTTTATTTAAACAACCCAAGCCCAAAGCCAAAACCTTTAACCCGGCCCACATTTTATTTGCTAAATATCCCAGGGTCAAAGGAGTGTTTGACCCGTCTTCTCCAAAACCACCCCGCCAAAACCACAACTCCCCACCTCACCTCTGCAATACCACCAATTCCCCCCCAGCTGGCTATTCCACTGAAACACGTTTCCCCTCCTCTTATCCTCACACCCTTACACCCCCACTTGCTCAGAAGAAGCTAAAAACCACCTCACCCATTTTCCCGCCAAAATTAGATTGAACTATTGGGATCAATTCAAGACACATGGATAGGTGGGATTTGATCAGAGGAGAGAGATGAAGCTTTTGGGATGTATAAAAAGAAAGGAAGAAGCCAAGAATAAAAGTGTCACCAGTTTTAGACCACTTTGTAGTGTAAAATTTATGTTAATGTTTGTTTCAGCTTTACTTTCAGTTGTTATTGTAATTCAAGTTTAATTAAATACTGTTATCTTTATGTATCAAGTGATGTATTCAGCTTTCATTTAAATAAAAAGTTCAAGTTTCCTTAATTTGTATTAAATTTCACAGTAGTTAAAGATAGTTCACAAGTTTCCCTCACCCTTTCTATAAGCTCATAGAAGTTCCTTATAACTTTTGGTGAGCTTATAATAGCTTTACTCAGTTCCATTCTAAAATTTCAACAAAGTCAACCAAAGTCAACATTTGGTCAAGTAAGCAGTTTTTGAAGAATAAGCTGAGGTGACAAGCTTATTTGGATAATTTCTAGCTTATTGGATAAGCTTGGTTGTGACTTGTTCCTTGTTTCATTCATTTTCAGCCAATCTCAGTTGTGAGTTCCTAGTTCTACTTTTTAGCTTATTTCCTGCTTTTGTGTGTTCAGCCTATTTTTCTGCTTATTTCCTTGTATTTTTCTGATCCATAGATTGTAAGTGACTTAGATAATCAGAGTTTAGGATTTATTGTTGCTTAATTCAGTTGGTTATAGTGTAAATTGCAAAATCTATTCTGATCAGGGGTGTTTGGATTAACCAACTCCCTTGTGATTTGTTGTGTATTTTGAGTTATTTCTGGTTTAGTCAGGTTACAATAGGGTATAACAAAGTATTCAAGTCATAAAATTAGTAGCTTGATAGTTAAAAAGTCAAAATCAAGTTTAAAGCTCTTGATTTCATGCACTGTTGGGATTTCAGACTTCCAAATCATTCTTAGGAGTTCATTAGTTGTTGTAATTGCATAATCTAGTCTCCTTATAACATCTAGCATCAGTTTCAGTCAATTGGTTAGATTAGAACCTCACAAAAGTCAATTTTCTTGTTTTGCTGCAAAAGTCAACTGCATCAGCAGACTTATGGTTCTTTGTTGCTGATCTTGCACTAAATTGGACACCAATTGGGATGTTATTGATAGGGCTTTTTAGGTTTTTAGATAGCCAGTAGTATCACCTTGATTTTGCCCCCCTAATATTGAATCTCAGCAGCTTAATTCATTGCTTAATTTGGGCTGCAAGTTGGTCTCATTTCTGAATTTTCTGTTTTGATTTTGTCATCAGCCAAAGTGCTTAATCTACTAATCTATAGTGCTTATTTGTAGTTTTCAGCTGATTTGTGCTTATTTAAGTTGTTTAAGCTTGTTCTGAACCTTTGATATACTTTAGTGCTTTTTTAGCTTATTTTTGGCTTATTAGCTTATTGCTTATTAGCCCAAATCTGCTTATCAGGCTTAGTAAACTTCTGTTTTTATTTTTCCCACCTTTCTAATATTATTTTAGAATTATCTGTAAATTTTCATAATTTTCCTAATAGTTTTGATATTTTTAATCATTTTAAGTAGTTTATAATAGTATTTAATTCATAATAAATAGAAAAATAATCAGAAAAATACAAATCCAATTTTCATAATTTTATTTTGTCATTTTTAATCTAGGAAAAATATAAAAATATTTTTAGACCTTAAGAAAATCAAAAATAGAAATAAAGTGATAGCTTCTATTTAATAGAATTTATCTTTTTAAATTTTAATTAAGTAAATTTCATTTTTATAATTTTCTTATCTTCTTGTCACTTTAAAGTATTTATATAAAAATTTTCAGATTTTTATTTGATCTTTTAGTATTTATTAGAATTTTAATTAGTTTAAATAAATAATTAAATAGTTTTTAATTAATAATAATTAATTAATAAGTCAAATAAATAATTTTCTTTTTCTAATAATTTTCTTTTATTATTAGGATTGTAAAAATATAAATTTCATATCCATAGGCTTTTTATTTCTTAAATCTCACTTTTCATTTTCGTACGTTTACGTTTATTTAAATTTAAACGTACAATTTTTAGTTTTAAACGTTTTTAAGTAATTTGGTTTCCCGTTCTTGTTTATTTAGCTTGGTTAAAACTATTTTCTTATCTCATTAGTGTAATCAAAACCATAATCCCTTTTCTGTTCATAAACACTTGATCACGATCCGTTTTTAAAACACAATTTCACATCTCGCTGGGACTTAAACGACCCGGGGATAAAACTATACTCCTTGGTAAATTGCATTGTGCCCTAGATTGTTTGAATTTTATTTGACCACATCCGTGGTTGATTTAAGTTGACTGTTTCGGAGCCGATCAGCTAATGTTGGGTTATGAAAAACCCAAGAATACGTAAAACTTGATTTGGACACAAATTAACTAAGTGTTTAACTTAAACCGAGAACAATTCAAGTCACTGAGAGAACAGCCTCTCAGTGAGTCATCTTCAAGATGCTTAAGACGAATTCAAGAAGAAGGATTCACCTCTCAGGAAGGCGGCACTCCCTGAGTCGGACTTAAGCCAAAGAAGAAGATGATGGTTCATTGAGTGTTGGACAAGAACTCACTGAACCCAGTCTCCTCAACTAACAAAGTGATTGAAGGACTGAGGAACCAACGCCTGAAGAAAAGGCGGGAACAATAGGGAAAAGATCTGAGAAGATAATAGTGTAAGCCCAACACTCTTCTCTTGTCAGATCCAACCTTCTCTATTGCGGCTAAAAGTCATGGAGTGTCAGCCAACAACTCCCAAAGTCTTATTAGCCCTTTCCTATTGGTTCTTGGAAATGACAAATACTATTTGTAATTGTCAGACACGCAACCTCAACAACTTGTATTATATTTAATCACTTATACTTAGATTACTTGTGTATAAATAGATCAGATAGGAGAGAAGTTAAAGTGTGCTTTTTATATTTAAAGTCTTGAACTTTTGCAAAGGAACTTCTCTCCTACAAAGAGTATACAACTCACTGAGATTGCTCAGTGGGTATATTGTTACCACTCAAGCAAAACTTGAGTTTCGATAGGAGACACCCCATACCCTTGTCAATTCAATCCAAAGTGTTTGTTCCGCAAAACACTTGGGTATAGATTCTTGGAATTATTTCTAATAAGAATTTAAACGTTGAAAAATATTGTTGTTTTTACACTCACGTTTTATAACTGTTAGAATTAATCCTAAAACATTGTATTAGTCATAACACGAAATAGATTAACTTTCTAGTTAACTCTAATAGTGTAAAGGGACCAACAAGTGGTATCAGAGCCTCTGGTTTAAAAAAAAATCTTTTAAACTAACCAAGAGTGCTCTAAGTTTTTTAAAACCAAGATCCTACTATGGCTGATATCAATGTACCCCAGCTAGTCGACAAAAAGGGTGGCAGCTACTCAGCTGTTGCACCCAGACTTGAAGCTGGGAAATTTAGCAAATGGAAGAAGCGTATGATTTGCTATCTTACTGGTATGGAACCCTACTACATCACCTGTATCAGGGATGGCCCATTTGTCCCAAAGACTGCCACAGGGCTAAACAAGCCTGAGGCCCAATGGACCATTGATGAGAGGAGGGTGGTCAATCAAGACCAACGCCTGAAAAGCATCCTTATATCATGTCTTCCTGACGATGTAATGGAATCAGTCATCAACTGTCTAACAGCCAAGCAAACTTGGGATGACTTGGTAAACAGCTTTGAGGGTCCCTCAGATACCAAGGAAAATAGGGTCATGGACCTTAAACTTGAGTATAATACTTTCAGGGCAAAAGACTCTGAAAGTCTCTCACAGACCTACACCAGATACAAGACTTTGATAAATGAATTATCAAATGATGGTGTTGTACTGACCAAACATGAGACAAATGTTGGCTTTGTCAACAGTCTTCCTGAGAAGTGGCTCAACTTCTCACAAGGCCTGAGGAATGCTAACCACATTCAGTACCTTGAGCTCCCTGAAATTTATGGGAAGTTTGTCTATGAAGACAACTTGATCTCAAGGAGATACCCTGACTCAAAAGCTTTTGAGTCCAAAAAGGCCTTAATCTCCACACCCATATCAACTGCTTTCTATTCTAATGGTGTTGTGCTGGATATTCAAGAGGATTCTGAAGAAGAAATTGATGAAAGGACTGATGAGGAATACCTGAATGACCTAAACTTGGAATTCCAAGAAAGGGCACTCCTTGCTAGTTCAAAACGTTTCATCAAAAGAAATCAGTCCAACTTTACAAAATCAAAAGCAAATGAGACCACTGAATGCTTTAAATGTGGTAAAAAGGGTCATTTTGCTAGGGACTGTTATTCTAAAACTATCTCAGAACCCTCTTATAAATTTTCAGGAACTAGCAAGTTTCAACCTAAAATGTTTCAGTCCACCCAACAATTCCAAAACAAGGGTCAAAAGGATTTTGAAACAAAATATAGGAATATCAAGGCTAAACTTGCACTTCTTGAAACTAACCCCATATTGTCTCAGGCTGCTCAAACATCTAAACCTATTCAGACAAAGAACAAGGTTTTAATAGCTGAAGCATATGATTGGGATGATGAAGAGGTTTCCTCAGATGAGGAAATAAGGGTTAGTGCACTGATGGCACTTTCAGAAGAGGATCAGGTGGCTGTGGGAAAAGGCCATGCTAGAAATGGAGAGTGGGTCAACATCACCATGAAGAAGGTAAATACTTTACTTTCTATGGATGATGATTCTGATTGGCAGTCTTACATGAATTATATTTGTGTTGATTTAAAGTTTGTTGAAGAACAAAGGCTTAACTTGCTTTCAAAATATAACAATATTGTGTCAGAATTGAACAAATGTAGAGATGAACTGCTTGTACTTAAGCAAGCCAAACTAGAAACAATAACTCTACAAATTCAGAACACTGAGATTTTGAAACAAAACCAAGTCCTTCAAACTGAACTTAACAAAGAAAAGGCTATCATTCAAAGCTGGACCAAGAAGAACCCTAAGGTTTTTGACACTGTGGGGTTAATCTCTCAGAAAACCATTGGTATTGACCCTCTTATGGTTGATCCAACTGTGTGTCAAAATGAAATGAACTTTGTTCCAGCTGGCATATCTTTTGAGCAAGAATTACTTCCCAAGTCAAATGACTGGATTGTCAGGGACAACCCAGTCAGTAAGTTACCAAACTTTGAGACTGGAAAGATCTTGCTTCCTGAAAGTCAGGCTTTGAAAAATATGCTTGGACTCACTGAAAAACTCAGTAAGCTTGAACTCACTGAACCACTCACTGAGTCCTTGGATGAGTCTGAATCAGAATCATACCCTCCACTTCCTCCACTGGATACCCTTCAGGGTGCTACACCTAACTTAGGCCTCCCACCTATGGTCTTCTCACCACACTCTCCAAAGGAGAGATCAGGAAGGGGAACAACCATCCTGAAGAGAGCAAACCTTGATGTCTCAGTTAATACTGATGACTCATCAACTTCAGTCCCTTCTGAAGTAACAACCCAAAGCCCTGACTCAAAATTTGATCAGTTGGCTGAAATGGTCAGGAAGCTAGGAGAGAAGATTGCATCTTCTGAGAAATCCTCTCAATCCAAGAAGGAACAAAAACCAACTTCCTCAAAGACCAAACCCAAACCCACAAAACCCCTGAAAAGATGTGAGCTATGCAACTATACAAATCATCTCACTGATGATTGCTATAGAGTCCTTTATTGCATGATTTGCAAAAAGGAAGATCACAGGACTTCTGATCATAAACAATGCTCAGTCATGTCAAACTTTTCAGGACTTAAGGCTCAGTGCCTGAACTACCCTTCTGATTCTAAGCAGAAACAGAAGCAAAAGGCCAAGCCTTTTCCACCCTGCCCTTTGTGTGGATTCAATGACCACCACCCTGAGGATTGTCAATATGACAAACATTGTGAATCTAGTGGAAGTTCCACTCAGAAATCCTCAGGAAAAGAGAAGGTCATTCAGTCAAAAAGAGGAATGAAACAATCCTCTCAGACTACTGAGGCTACCCCTACAACCAAATGCAAAACATGTGGTAGCTCAGTCCACTCAACCTCTGACCATGAATCAATTAATACTTTCATAAAGACCTTCAATACCAAACCCTCCATGAAATGGAGTCCTAGAAAGAACTGACCTAGTTTACTATTTATGCAGAAGCATGCCAGGGATCCTGTTTGGCATCTAGATAGTGGATGTTCAAGGAGCATGACTGGTGTTAAGGAGTGTCTGCACAAATATGTGGAAGAACCAGGACCCAAAGTGATATTTGCTGATAATTCATCATGTCTCACTGAAGGTTATGGTTCAGTAAACTGCAATGGTATTGTCTTTACTAGGATAGCATATGTAAATGGTCTTAAGTATAATCTGATCAGTGTCAGTCAACTATGTGATGCAAAATACATAGTTCAGTTTGATGATAAGCAAGGAACCATCTTCAATGCAAATAAGGAAATTGTCCTCATTGCACCAAGAAGACAAGATGTTTATGTATTGGACATGACCAGTCTAACTCAGGATGGAACTTGTCTCTTTGCTAAAGCCACTGATACACTCAACTGGCTTTGGCATAAGAGACTTACCCACCTGAACTTTAAGAACATAAACAATCTTGTAAAACAAAACAAGGTCCTTGGCTTACCATCTCTTGTGTTTTCTAAGGATAAACCATGCTCAGCTTGTGAAAAAGGTAAACATCACAGAGCATCCTTTAAAACCAAAACCAACTTTTCCATCAGGAACTGCCTACATCTTCTCCATATGGATCTATTTGGACCTGTCAGTCCAAGGTCTATTAACCATGAGAAGTATACTCTGGTCATAGTGGATGAATACTCTAGATACACCTGGGTATTCTTCCTGATCAAAAAGAGTCAGGCAGCTGAAACAATCATGTCCTTTGTCAGGAACATTGAAAATCAAAATGACATTAAGGTCAAACAAATTAGAACTGACAATGGGACTGAGTTCAAAAATAATGAACTTGAATGTTTCTGTGATGAGAAAGGTATTTCCCAAAACTTTTCCTCTCCATACACACCTGAACAAAATGGTGTTGTTGAAAGGAAAAACAGAACACTCATTGAAGCTGCTAGGACAATGCTATGTGGATCAGTCCTTTCCAACCATTTTTGGACTGATATAGTCAAAACTGCTTGTTATACACAAAACAGATCCATTATTGTCAAGAGACATGGGAAAACCCCATATGAGTTATTCAAAGGGAGAATCCCTGACATCAGCTACTTTCATGTCTTTGGGTGTCCTATGTTTATTCATAATCACAAGGATCACCTAGGGAAATTTGATGCTAAAGCTGATGATGGATACTTCCTGGGATACTCACTTGTCTCAAAAGCCTTCAAAGTGTTCAATACAAGGAGACAGCAGACTGAGGAAACATTTCATGTTACCTTTGATGAGGGCACTGATGCTATCAGGTTCTCAACTGCCTCAGTAGAAGAGATAGGAATTGATAATTCTTCAAGATATCCTCCTGATGAATATCTGTCTGAAAACAATTCTTCTACTCAGTATCAAGATGATGCTAATCTCTCCTATTACATAATCCCTCACAACCTGCCTAACCCAACCATCACTGAGTTTGTTGAGGCACATATACACACTGATGTTATCAATCAGCCTGTTCAAAATACTCAAGATGCAAACAATCTCAGTGATCTGATAGACACTCAAGATCCAAACAATGATCAAGTGTCTACTCCAGAACCAACCCCTCTACCCAATCAGGCCTCCACAAGTTCAAATCAGTATCCAGGACCTCAAGAAAGTTGGACTAGGTCTCCGGACATTGAACTTGTCAATATTATTGGGGAGCCTACTGAAGGCATGCTCACCAGGAGCATGGCTGCTAGTCTAAGAGCAGCCTCATCCAATGAATGCCTATTTGTGGACTTCATTTCCACAATTGAACCCAAAAGTGTTAAAGAAGCACTTAAACATCCAAGTTGGGTTCAGGCCATGCATGATGAACTGGAACAATTTGACAGAAACAAGGTAATGACCCTGGTCAAATGTCCTGAGAATGTCTCAGTCATTGGCATGAAATGGGTATTCAAAAACAAAACTGATGAAAATGGCATAGTCATTAAAAACAAAGCCAGACTTGTAGCCAAAGGCTTTAATCAACAAGAAGGCATTGACTATGAGGAAACATTTGCACCAGTAGCAAGGATGGAAGCCATCAGGATCTTCCTTGCTTTTTCCACATACATGAACTTCAAGGTGTACCAAATAGATGTTAAAACTGCATTCTTAAATGGTTCACTAAAAGAAGAAGTTTATGTTGAGCAACCTCCTGGATTTGAAAGCCATGAGTCTCCTGATCATGTTTGTAAGCTTAACAAAGCCCTTTATGGACTGAAGCAAGCTCCTAGGGCATGGTATGAGACTCTCTCAGCCTTCCTGATCCAAAACAAATTTGTCAGAGGCAAGATAGACAACACATTGTTTATCTATAAGACAAATAATGATGTCATACTAGCACAAGTGTATGTTGATGACATCATCTTTGGCTCAACAAGTTTCAAACTTTGCAAACAATTTGAAAAACTAATGGCAAAGAAGTTTGAAATGAGCATGATGGGAGAACTGACATACTTTCTTGGTCTTCAGATCAAGCAAACTGAAAAAGGAACCACTATCAGTCAAGAGAAGTATGTAAAGAATCTACTGAAGAAGTATGATCTCAGTGACTGTGCCTCAGTCAAAACTCCCATGGTTCCCCCAAACAACCTTGGTCCTGATCTAACTGGTAAACCAGTTAATCAAACTCTCTTTAGAGGAATGATAGGATCACTGATGTATCTACTTGCATCAAGGCCTGATATCCAATTCTCAGTATGTCTATGTGCCAGATATCAATCTGACCCAAGAGAATCTCATGTCACTGCTGTGAAAAGGATATTCAGGTACCTAAAGGGCACTCCTAACCTTGGATTATACTATCCAAAGTGCTCAGGACTTGATCTCAAAGGATACTCAGACTCTGACTATGCTGGATGCAACATGGACAGAAAAAGCACCTCAGGCTCTTGCCAAATACTTGGTGGGAAATTAGTCTGTTGGAGTGCCAAGAAGCAACAATCAGTTGCCTTGTCCTCAGCTGAGGCTGAATATGTTGCAGCAGCTAGTTGTTGTGCAAATGTACTCTGGATGAAAAGTCAACTCAGTGACTATGGAATTCAGTACAAGATGGTACCCATCTTTTG
Source organism: Artemisia tridentata subsp. tridentata (assembly GCA_021014915.2). NCBI lineage: Eukaryota > Viridiplantae > Streptophyta > Magnoliopsida > Asterales > Asteraceae > Artemisia > Artemisia tridentata. Next base: position 308,489,328 of record CP139508.1, read on the forward strand.
TGATAACACAAGTGCAATTGCAATCTCTAACAACCCTGTTCTTCATCAGAGAACAAAACACATTGATATCAGATATCACTTCATCAGGGACCATGTCATGAATGGTGACATTGAATTACACTTCATTCCTACTGAATATCAGTTAGCTGATATCTTCACCAAACCTTTGGATGAACCAACTTTCACAAGACTGAAAGCTGAATTAGGAATGTTGGATATAGAGAATCAGTCCACTGATTGATTCCTACCAACTGAAGTGTAAATTCTTAAAACCTCAGGTCCCTGACTTAATGTGTTCGTCAGTGAATTATTTCACTAATCCACAACCTCAGGAACTAAACCCAAGTTCTTGAAATCTTGAGGGTTCAGAAACTAAACCCAAGTTCCTGAATCTTTGCTTCTCAGGAATCTTTCCATTTTCCTGAATCATCAGTGACTAATCCCAAGTCCCTGAAATACCATCACTGAATGAAAAGTCATTCAGGGCCCTGAGAAGGGACATTAAATACTGACTTAAATGCTCTAAGTATCTAGTTAGTAAATGTCCGAGGTTGGTAACCGAACTCATATTTAATTCAAGAATATTTGTTCTTTTTGCCTTTCTGGCATACACCTAATGGGCCCCCACTTCCCAACTTGGCATTCAATGCCCTCTCTCACACACAAAACACTGTGTGATGATGGTATAACATCCCGTAAATTCCCTTCCATTTATAAATAGCGAACGGAGACTAACCTATCGTCACTGTTTAATTAACCATTTCTACGGACTAAATTTTTGCTTTTAATCAACTATGTTAACATAAACGTCGTAACCCGATCACGTATTCTTTATGTCACCCTCAATTGTGTGAACCTCAATAGTCTAGTAATCGTGAATAAAAACGTTTAGCTTTTAACGTTGTACGTTTCATAACCAAACTCGTTCAAATGATTTTCCGAAGTTACAAAACCACTCACTAATAACATTGGACTTCGGCCACCATTTTCAGCCATCACTATTCAAGCTCTATTATATTCAAGCGAACCACAAAGCTCACATTCCCTTGTTCTAGTCTCACAGTCGCCATACCTCATCAGGTGTTGTGAATATCCCAACATTCATTCATCATCTACGTATCTTTCATTTAAATTTTCTATATACTTATTGTCTCGTATCACTTCCAACTCGAGTCAAAAATATATTTTGGCTAACAAAAAGGATTCGTCCAAATACTATACTTATCAAACGACTCCCACTTTTATCATAACTAAAATATGTTGACATGGAAATGCTCAACAAACCACAAGAATTAACATTAAAACTCATATTGTTTCATCTCCTTGTTGTTTAATGGCTGCTAAGAAGTATCACAAGCAACCATTTTTTTTACTAACTTACACACTCCAACTAAGACACTACAAACCATGTCAAGACAAACTACCATCAATTCCTTTTGTTTCTTCTCTCTCGGCTCAACACCACAAGGAAGATTCATGCAAATTATGCAACCCCTTTTAAATCCCACGTGCTACAAACCAAATTGACTTTTTATATTTGCTGATCATGATCATTCTTACAAGTTCACGTACACACTCAACTATTACCATTCTCATTCTCTATTCCTCACGCCACAATAGGATAAACACATAAACACTAGAACTAAACTCCAAATGAAAGAATGTAACCCACTTGCATTCTTTGGTCCATATATACGAGTACAGAAGGAACTCATGTACACATGCATGCCTTCACAAAACAAACTCTCTTTTCTCTATTTCGTCACTGCCATTTGAAACAAACAAGTCGCAAGTTTATTGTTCTTCCCTGTTCCACAGTAACGAGCTATAACAATATCAAAAACTCTTTTGTTTCTTCTCTTTGTTGGTAAATGTCGGCCAAGGAATCCACAAAATCCCATCATGTAAGCCACTGCCATACTCAATCTTATTTCACACTCTATTCCTCATGCTACTACATAACAAACGCATGATATACATGGAGTAATTCCAAATGAAACTCACTAAATTCATTTTAAACTTCACATGCATGAACCAAACGTTTCTATAAAAGCATACATGCAATTCGATTAACTCTCATGCAAACACACTCACTCTCAAACTCCCACAACACACTCATAAGTCCATAAACTCAACTTAGATAAGTTCTGGAAAACCCAGGAGCTAAGAACCAAATCGAGTTAGTCGTTTTAAAGTCGAACGTGTGTAGTAGCAGCTATCCGAGTTCTGTTTCGAAGAATTCTTGCGTCTCTGCTTATACCCTACGTACCACACTTCACTTTCAAGCCCCTGTAAGTCCCCTAGACTCATTTAAATCCATCTCGTTTCATATTCCAAACTATTTCATTTCGTACATATTATGCTCGAACGTATGTTCACACGTCTACTTCTACGTACACGTTTCTGTTCTAAGCTCAAACTACACCCCGCACATTTGTTTAGATGTCAAATAATATATACGTCCACTCACAACACAACCATGCACTCAAATCCTACCTCAACAAGATCATTTTTGATTTGTGCATCCCACGTATAAAATGTGTAACCCAAAATACTTAGAATTTTTCTAAGTATTTTGATACCAAAATCTGCCCAACTCGCTCCTTTCATGAACAATTATCTTCGAATCCACAAAAGCAACCCACACATAATTTTGCTTAGTTCGAATCACCACTTAGCAAGCTTTAGATTTTGTGTTTTGAACATTTTACGAAAAGCCCTCTAAAGCCCTTAAAAACGCTCCTTTTACACGCTAGAAAAACTGATTTTCAGACTTAGATTATTTTCTAGTTTTTCAGTTTTCAAAACATGCGACCTAGCCACAAACTCACGAGATATCTCCAAGTTTGTAAACACAACACCTAAACATTTTTAGACCATCTCATTTACGACCTAAGATACTACACTTTTCGTGTTTTAAGCATCTTGAAATAAATTGAACCCGTCACTTAAAAACCTCCCTATTGGTCGACAGTTACTAAGATTTCTGAAAAATACATTTTCAATAAACTTTATATAATCCGGACTGGGCTTAGCTAAAGCCCAATAAGAAATAGAGTTAGACCAGCCCACTGAGCCCATATGAAATATTTTTAGAATCATAAAAATAATCCAAACTCAGGCCCAAAAGTATTTTCATGCCCTCGCCTCCAAATTTCTTAACGGGCCTTGTTTCAATTCGTTTTAAGGCCCATTATATCAAAATGAATTTTTCGGGTCAAACCAACAGTTGACTTAAGTTTCAATAAGCTAAAATAAGCTTCTTAAATTTTTATAGAATTTTTCCACAAGTTTCTATGCAAAAAGGACTAACCTTGCAAACTAGTTACACTTTAAGAGACCAAAACTGCCAACCTTGTAAAAATAGGTTCTGAAACAGTAAAAACAGTATCGTTGGGATAGAAAATGACTTTATAATAAAGTATAAACTCAGTTTGTCAATTGGGTTAATTTTTGGGTTAAAAATGTAACTTTTATAAACTAGGGACTAACGGTGTAACGCAAACACCGTTAGGGTATAAAGTGTTAAATAGAGAAAGTTCAAGAGTAAACAGAAACAGTATAACATTTTTATTTCAAATTCTCAATTTACACAATCCACCCTCATCTCTCACATTGTTTCGTTCAAACACAAACTTATACGTTATATTGTATATAACGACTTTTAAAACCATTCGACTCAGCGTTCTGTCTCATCCGCTTCGAGACAACGATCATTATAATTCTGAATCATGAAATAATATTATTGATGATATTATTCTCAAATTCCAAACCTTTTAATCCACTCACACTCACGTCACCGATCAAATCGTCATATGATTCCTCATATCACCTTCATTATTCGTGCTGAAACGAATTCTCAAACATTATTATTATTCAGGTCATGTGTAAAGCTATCTCCGAAATCTCAACTGAAATTGTATTTCAGTAAATCCACTTTCGTCATTATTGCTATCGCATCAGGTGAGTTCATAGCCCCACTTTTCTTGTTTACAGTTTTATAAACTCTTTGGGGGAGATACATGCTCAAATACAATGTTTTATACTTATTCATAAGTACTTTTAACTGTTTACATACTACTGTGAGTTCCATAGACTACTCTTTTACCTACTCTGACTTACTTTTGAAAGCGATACATATTCGCTTCACATATAAACTTTACTAGTTAATTTAAACATTAAACTCAGTTGATAAACCACTTTACTTGTTATTAACACGTAATACTTACGAAATTACTATGAACCTATGAAACCACTGTTATACATTTTATATCTCATGGAGAGATACCTGCTATAAACATGATCACAAATGATTTTCAACTGTATGCTATACCTGATCCACTATTGCCTAAGTTTACCTTTATTGCCATGTTCGAAGTCCCTCACATCATGAACCTTAATCACTTGCGAGTGAACGTAAATAATTGTGAATAGATCTATTTGGGACTGACAATCCCCGTTTGGGTCTGCTAGGATGAGCCACCCAGGCGCACTTTATTTGAACCAACTTATGAGTTATTGGCAAATACTCATCACGAGGGCCCATATATTTTACATCATTTTTGATGCCTGTTAAACGTTGAGTTTCATGAGACTTAGAGCAATAGAAAGCAATACTGTAGTCATGATACAGTATCGCCATTATTTTTATTAAACTTGAACTTGTATTCACTATATAGCAGAAAATCACTAATTGGCAAACAATAACTATTTTGTTGACCCGGTTAGGGCTAACAAACGAACTATGAGTATTGAACGAACCCACTACTTATTTTATAACCAACCAACTTATGGGTGTATAATATCATAACCCATCGCGTATTTTATTAATAATTGTAATTGTTACAATTATTACCTAAACTTGAAACTATTGAAAATCAACTGATTTTATGAAAACTCTATGGATTTACTCACAAACTCTTGATATAGGAAATCATCAACATTTACTCACAAAACTCTTGATTTTGTAAATCAACAGTTTTCAACTACAAACTCTATGAACTCACCAACCTTTGTGTTGACGTTTTTTAGCATGTATTTATCTCAGGTCCATAATGAGCACGGATGGCACGGAGAAGCACGAATATCCATGAAGGCTATAAATATCATTCGAAAACCCATTCAATAAATTTTGAAACCATTGGGACCTAGTTTTGTAAACTCTGATATTCGAATGATAAATCTTTTAAAACGACCAAATTGATGATCGTTTTCTACTATTCAACTGTTGTGCCATGAAGTAACACCCAATCTAAATTCCGTTGCACATCACGAAATTGGGGGTGTTACACAAAACACTGTGTGATGATGGAAACTCTGCAACTTCTCCCTTTTGCAGAAACTGCTCAACTGTTCACTCTGCCAATTGAGAAAAAAGAGGAAAAGTGGAGTGGTGGCATTTAATGCGGATCTCAAACATTTTATTCAAAATAACTTCCAAAAATTATATTTTGATTAAATAAGATCACTCAAATGCCAAAAATACCCCCCATCTCCACTATCCTATAAATACCCATCCAAAAGAATACACACACACATTTTTAGAAATTTATAAGCAAACTCTGCCCTTTTTATTTCTCAAACAAATTGTGTGTGTGTTCTTAGCATTAAGAAATATCCGACCATTTTTCGACCTAAACCCGATCATAAAATGGCTTCCTCTAATGCTATCACCACCGCCCCAAATGTGAGCTTCACAATGGAGGGCGTGGACCTGACCAAAAACAATGTGGTTGGAAATTTCCATTACCCGCAGCAATATGCGGGTTACAAGGATGTAGTTAAGTATTTACAAAACTGCTTCCTTGCCACAGCTTTTACAACCACCCCAGAAGTCATCTATAATGACTATCTCAGGGAGTTTTGGTGTACCGCAACGGCTACTAGCCCTAAGGACACCAAAGAGTCTGTCATCACTTTCACTGTGATGAATGGGACTAGGACTCTCTCCCTGAACTACAAGACCTTCATCATGGCCACTGGTCTTAACTTTGTTGAGAACTTTGAGGCTAACCCTACTGATCAGGAAATAAAAGCTGAAATGCTTTTCCTAGGGCCTCATGATGTTAGGCGTCCTGGCGAGTCTCCTGAAGCCCTGTTGGCAAAGGCTCCAATAGTGAAGACATGGTTTCACCCTGTCTGGAGACTTATGATGACATTCATCATTCAGGTACTCGGAGGAAACAAATCCTCCACTGAGCAGTTGAACTCATCACAACAATTGATGATGTTCAGTCTCTTGGAGGGTAGAAAAATAGATATCGGAGGAATAATCTTCCGAGACCTCGTGTCAAAGCTCTCAGGGAAACATAGGCAAAGACATATGTCTTATCCTAGGTTCATTTCCTGTGTGCTTCAGGATCTTCTTGGTTCTGACTACTTAAGGTCTGACGATGAAGGTACAAAACCTGACATCTTGCATAAGACCAACTTTAGTAGTGACATTACTGAGGTACAACCGGTCGCCCTGACCACCTACATGTTAATGGTGATTCAGGGTGAAAATGTATGCTCACCAGTTCCTTCACCAACCAAGAAGGTGAAGAAGAAGAAAGGGAAAGGGGGACAATCCAGTAAGGTGGTTAGACCTAAACCACTCGTCACTGAGACTGTTGCCTCAGGCACCAAGAAAGTTGTTGTGACCTTGACCTCTCAGACTCCCATACAAGAGACCACTTTGGCCACAAAACAAACGCCACTGGAGGGTGCTGAGCAATCATCCTCAGTATCCTCGGGCAAACCCTTTCCTAATGTCCCTACTGACAAAAACAAGTCAGAAGGGTCAGGAGCATCCACCCACTCACATCCTAATGAAGGCACTGATAAATCACAATCAGAGCCTGAGGGAGTTCAGGGTTCTATATCCTCGGTGGAGCAGTACTACTCCACTGAGACGGGGACCCATACCCACTCACATCCTGCTAACGTCCCTGAGCAATCACACTTAGGGTCTCAGGGAGTTCAGGACCCTAAATCCCCAAAAGGACAGACCAATCCTGATGGGAAGGGGGTCCATACATCTTCACAAGGAGTGCCTCATGATTCCACTGAAAAACACCCATCAGTGGATGAAGGCGCTCAGGGGGACAAAGACTCGGAGGGATTTAAACCACCCGCCGATACGGAACCCAAACCCACCTCAGGCATTTTTGTTCTCTCAGGAACTGATTCTAAAAGTTAGGCTGGGCAAACCCCCCCAGTTATTATGACTAGTCAGGCTGGTCAAACCTCACCAGTTATTATGACAAAAGAATCAGGACCTGGCCACAACGAAGGTGAGCCCTCTTCTGAGGGGGAGCCGGATTTACTGAAGGCTCCTTCTCTGGCTGACTATAAAAATTTGTTGGCTGATGAGTCAGAGGAGGAGATTGATTTTGGTGATGATGAGATCCCTGATGTTGAGGAGGAAATGGAAACACAAGTAAGCCCTCCTCAGCCCTCTGAGAAACAACATTCCTCACCTCATCCTGAGGATCAACCACCCAGTTCTCCATCAACCTCATCATCATCATCAGGTGCTTCAACCACTCCCAAGTGGTTGCAAAAGTATGACGATGCTCATCCGGCTTCTGAAAGACAAATGGCAAAAGTCCTTCGCAAAGCCAACGAAGGTCTTTACAACTCTGTTGCGGATGAGCTATGGGATAAGCACACTGAAGTGGCATCCTCCTATGCTGACTTCAGGGCTTCAGTGGAAGAATCTCAGGCAAAGATTCTTCAGGCCGCCACCCTCACTGATAAACAACTTGGCGACCTGAACAAATCTGTAGATGACATAGCCACTGGACAGCATCAGGAACTGTCCAACATCCTCAAGGCTATAGAATCAGTACAAGAACATCTTGCAGATGATCCCACTTTTGTCACCAGATTGGATGCATACTTGGCCTCTCAGGCTAACACCTCCACCAGCATAACTGAGCTTCTAAAGCTCCTTCAGGGGTAGATCTTCAAGGATTAAGGACACAGCAAGAGTCCATTTATCAGGCTGTTAATGCATCCAAGGAGCACCTGATCAAAATCTCCTCAGCCTTTGAGCAGCTCTCAACAACACATAATGAGCTGGTCAAACACTACACCACCCAAGTAACTGAACTCACCTCCCACCAGAAGACAATGGCTACCGAATTAAGTGCCGTGAAGAATGAGACTTCTGAAACAAAGTCTATGGTCTCCAACATTTTATCCATTCTTCAGGCCTCTCATACTCCTCCACCTCCTCAGTCAGCAGATGTCTCCACTGAAGCTCCGCCATCTGCTGAGGGGGAGAAAATTGATGATCCTCCAATCCCTGATCCCAATTCTGCTTTAGTAACTATCCCTGAGACATCCACCAGTCAACCTCCTCCCATTGACAAAGGGAAGAAAATCATGGTGACTGAAACAAACCCTCCTCCTGAATCACTCTTAGTCAAGGCTTCTTCTGAAAGACGTGCAGATCCTGATGCACCATTCTATGTTGATTTAGAGGATGGGAGAAGGGTCTATGGGACTCCTGATCAACTGGCTGAAATTTTACACCAAGAAGAGCTCAGGAAGGAAAGAGAGAAAGAGCTGGTACTCAACAGGTCTGAAATTTCTATGGTTGCCAAAGAAGTGATCAAGGAGTCTGAGCAGAAGGACATCAAATGGGATGAGTTTCTCAAGCTTCAGGCTGAAATCCTTAAGGAACACAACAAACAAGCCAAACTTAAGGAAGAAAAGAGGCAGAGGATTTATGAGAGGTATGTATGGCACATGACCAAAACCAAAGATGAAGGTAAAATCACTGATATCACTATTCATCCCACCAGACCTCTGAGCTTAACAATCCATAGAGGTCCAAGGAAGTCTGAACATCTCCCTGCAATCAAGTTTTCAGACTATGGGTTAAGAGAATGGGATATGATGATGCCCATCCTGAGGAAGAAAACCGCAAGCAAGAATGCCCCAATCATCATCAAGTCACTGAGTGCTAAGTATGAGGAACTTGCAAGAGTGGCAAAGAGTCTGGGCATTAACCATGATGAGGCACTTGCTTCTCAGGGACTAACAATCCCTGAGTTTACTCAGAAGGTTGGGAGGAAAAGAAAAGCTGTGGATATTGAACCTGAACAATACATAGCTGCACTTCATTGCAACAGGACTACTCCTCAGGGAGTCAAGTTCCGTCCCAACCTGGTCATCAAAGAACCTGAGTATGGTATCTTCTTTGTGGATGAATTTGGTCAGGAAGCCTTTCAAAGAGTCTCTGACATCGACAAAGTGGAAACAACAACACTCCTTGCTTACAAACTGATGGCGCTTAATATCAGGAGACCTGAAAATGAGGAGTTTGTAAGGTTGATGGATCAGATGATGAAGGATCGACCTGATAAAGAGGTGTTGATGTCAAAGAAGGCGAAGCTTGAACTCATGGGTCTTGTTGAAGAACCATGAGTATTTTGTACTTAGAATAATAGGACTTGTAATGATATGAATAAATTGATGAATGTTTTGCTATATCAATATCCTTATTTATTTTCTAGTACATTCAGTATGAGCAGAAGACGTTAGCTCACTCATACTGATCAAAACACTTAGGAATAATTTATATCCAAATAGGGGGAGATTGTTGGGTTATGAAAAACCCAAGAATACGTAAAACTTGATTTGGACACAAATTAACTAAGTGTTTAACTTAAACCGAGAACAATTCAAGTCACTGAGAGAACAGCCTCTCAGTGAGTCATCTTCAAGATGCTTAAGACGAATTCAAGAAGAAGGATTCACCTCTCAGGAAGGCGACACTCCCTGAGTCGGACTTAAGCCAAAGAAGAAGATGATGGTTCAGTGAGTGTTGGACAAGAACTCACTGAACCCAGTCTCCTCAACTAACAAAGTGATTGAAGGACTGAGGAACCAACGCCTGAAGAAAAGGTGGGAACAATAGGGAAAAGATCTGAGAAGATAATAGTGTAAGCCCAACACTCTTCTCTTGTCAGATCCAACCTTCTCTATTGCGGCTAAAAGTCATGGAGTGTCAGCCAACAACTCCCAAAGTCTTATTAGCCCTTTCCTATTGGTTCTTGGAAATGACAAATACTATTTGTAATTGTCAGACACGCAACCTCAACAACTTGTATTATATTTAATCACTTATACTTAGATTACTTGTGTATAAATAGATCAGATAGGAGAGAAGTTAAAGTGTGCTTTGTATATTTAAAGTCTTGAACTTTTGCAAAGGAACTTCTCTCATACAAAGAGTATACAACTCACTGAGATTGCTCAGTGGATATATTGTTACCACTCAAGCAAAACTTGAGTTTCGATAGGAGACACCCCATACCCTTGTCTATTCAATCCCAAGTGTTTGTTCCGCAAAACACTTGGGTATAGATTCTTGGAATTATTTCTAATAAGAATTTAAACGTTGAAAAATATTGTTGTTTTTACACTCACGTTTTATAACTATTAGAATTAATCCTAAAACATTGTATTAGTCATAACACGAAATAGATTAACTTTCTAGTTAACTCTAATAGTGTAAAGGGACCAACTTATTTTCCGATGAGCTAATGATCATACACGGCAATGCACAAATAGTACTAACACTGCTACCGGATATTAGTTTAGCTTCAATAATATTTGTACCCATCCTTAGTACTTGAAGACTGGTTACATGGTTTGTCTGAATGGCGGGCTAACTTTATGACTTCACTTTATAAGAATCCAAGCATATGATTACCGAATGAAGAAAGTTTAAATGGGAATGTGTTATATAAAAGATTGTAGAAAAGAAAAGGTAAACCTTGTACATTTAAAGCCTATGAGAAAACTTTTTTATAAATTATGTTGGTATAGCGGTTCATTAGGCGTAGGCCAAATGTATACATGAATTCATAATCAACATTATTGCTTTATTGGAAGCAACATCAACATGAATGTAACCCTCACATAGCGATAAACAACATATAATAACATTACTTATAGTTGGTGAATATATTTACATTACTACTTTCGAAAGTATAATGATCGATCACTATAGTGTATATTTTTCACTACAAAGGACTTGCTAAAATACATGCTTTCTCATACTCATATAAATCAGCCTCTTAAATTTCGAATAAAAATGCCAAATGCTCACTCATATTTTCACATATCCTTAACTTTATAGCATAGCAGGTACATACATACTAATGAAAAAAAATGCCTATGGGTTCACGGTCAGCGGTGGCGATGTCTTTGATATAAGCAAAATTTCATACCGAACAATTTCATCAGGCGCAATCTTGGTTAACTTGCCTAAGTGATGTCTTTGATACTCAGGCATCAGTTGCAATGATATAAAATTGTTGCATTACTTGATCCAGCCATGTCTTTCAAGATTTCATGAGAAGGTTGCAAGTGTTTTCCTAAGACATCATGTGTCATTATTAGCTTCATGGTTCGTTCGAATGAACGGGCTACAAAAAATTGCAAAATAATACAATTTGCAAGTAGAGAAATTTGCATTGTTGGATTACATATATTGGCAAATACAAAGTGTGAATGCCCAAAGAAAAAGACATGGGTGGCAAAAATGGATCAAATATGCATTGTTGGACTACATATATAAACAAATTGGTAGGCATATACTACGCACATTTTAGCTTTTAACATAGTTACGACACAACTGTTTCTGTTACGGAGAAACATAAGTGTCCAATTCAAATTTGATCAACTTTCTAACATCATTTGTGAAGGGCTGTTGCAAGTTGTTGTATGGAATTTGCTAATAACTGTTAATAGTTACTGCATTTAAAAAAAACAATAACTCAGTAACTGGCTCAAATTAGCTAAACCAAATACCAATCACGGCGAACACCGTATACCATATTACTGTCAACATACCTTCCAGGTACTCCCTGTTTACACCATTTTCTTTGACACTTTGGCTATACCCGTCTGGATTTAAATGTACCAAACATCCGACGTATCTAAATCGAGAAAAGCATATGCATAACGGTAACAAATAAGGATCAGATTTACAAATAGAGTAGCAATACCAATAACCCGTCATAGCTGCAAACTAAAGAACCTAATTATTAGACGGTTGTTTGTGTTAACCCTGATTGCTTATTTTGAACTGCTTGTTTACTGTGAAATAAACGAATAAAAAGTTTCATCCAAACAATACTTAAAACTGCTTATTAGCTCTAAAAGTGAACAGTTCAAGCTACTTATTCAAGCTAACATACTTCATAAAAATTATCAGATAGGTTGTTAAGCTAACCAATCCCAAACACCCCTAAAACTGTTTCTCTCACCTTTCATTATAGCAGGCCCACGTAACTTAAGTTCACCATTCTTTCCAGGAGGGAGATACAAACCAATAACCCATTTTAGATTTTCATGGTAGAACATGAATGGTGTTCTTTTCCAGGTCAAATTCTCACAGTAGCAAATTATAGGAAATGTAACAAAAATAGCAATGTAGTTCCAGTTTTTTGGCAGTAATAGCAACACTATTAGCATGTTCATGTATGAGGTTGGTTACAAATTGCAGTTAGTCTAATAAATGGATCACTAAATTTAGCTTGCAAAAAGAAAATTACAATTTACCTTCAATTCTCGTTCAACTCAGTGTTCCAGAGTCGCTATCACATCCTGTGATGAAAATAATAAATCTTCTAATGAGCTTCAGCTTAATTACAAACTACTTATTGAATGTTCCAGAGTACCGCAGGCAGCCTCCTTGTCACGCCACCCCGAGACATTTCCACCAATCACCAAATTTCTCATTTTCAACCACCAATACCTGTCCATACCGTGCTTCACGTGGGACTCGTGGTACACGTGTACCACCCACCACTCCTTTTGCCTCAGACACTAACATATCATGCCAGGCTGAAATCTTGTGGCAGTTTGGGACTACTGGCTTTAGAGAAAATTGTGGCATCAACCTTAGTGCAACCTTAATGCCATGAGCATAGCCTAATCCTTTAGTGGCACCTACTCCTAGGGGTCGTGTGTTTCGCCAGTTAACAAATGACTTTTACCTTTCACGTACTACTGATGTAGGTGGTAACTTTCGCCGCTTTGTCAATCCGTCCTATGATCAATTATAGGACCTGATGTCACATCTTCATTTCTTCTAGAGCCATATTTTGCCACGTGCGTTTAGATACCTAATTACAAAAGATCACAAAACGCATTTTAAATTGCTTATATAAAAGCAATAGTGAGATACAAGGATACAAAGGCTGCAATTATGTATATTAACATATGCAGATGCTTAAAACCTACCAGAAATCAAATGTAACTGTTGGGAATAAAATGTTCAAGTCAAAGAGCCTGCCAAAGATGTTAAAGAGCCTGCTAGTTGATTTTTGAAGAGTACGAAGATGTTCTACCAGTACCTTCTGGGTAGAAGGTACTGCTAGCTGATGAAGAGCCTGTCAAGCTTATGTCAAGTCGATTAGATATTTTGTAAATAGATATTTAGTTGAATTATTAGTCTTTGTACATTGTTATACGTTATGTAGAAGTGATTTAGTCTTCTGTGGTTCACAGAAGAATATGGCAGAGTTGTACATTGGTAGTTGTATTTAATTGTAGGCGCCAATATAGTCAAAGTATAGTTTTATATTCATCCACTTGACAATCTTGTAATAAGATATCCTTATCTTATAAAAGGATATCTTAGTCACCACTTCATGCATGCATCTTTACCAACTCATAACCAAAAACAAACTATCTCTCAAGTAACTTAGTTACTTCAATTCACAAATCCTTTTTACAATCTTAGATTCAAGATTACTTTGTAATCCCGGTGATACTTAGATCATCCGTATTATTTCATCAATAATATTGAATCGTTTTGTGTTAACCAAAGTTGTGTTCTTTGTTCATTGCATTCTCACGTTTACTTAAACTCACCGCCTTGTGTTCTTTTAAGTGTGTTGTAGTAGATTCCGCATGCTAAACACATTCAATACATAAATATCTCAAACAAACAGAACAAAACCGTTCCAAAAGTGGTATCAGAGCTAGGCTTGATATTTACTAATTTAAAAGAACAATGGATGTTGAACATATTCAAACAAATGTTGCAGCTAAACTTCCATTACTTAAGCAAAATGAGTTTGAAATGTGGAGACTAAGGGTTGAACAATACTTTCAAGTGCAGGACTATGCACTTTGGGAGATCATTGAACAAGGCAATTCATTTAAACCCCAAATCACCACTACAACAGTAAATGATGCTCTTGTAACAAGAATACAAGACCAACCATCAAATGCAGATGAAAAGATTCAGAAGAGAAATGATCTAAAAGCAAGGAGTATGTTACTGATGACTATTCCAAATGATCAACTTCTGATCTTTAACAAATACAAAGATGCCAAAACCCTTTTTGAAGCTATTGTGGCTAGGTTTGGTGGTAATGATGCTACCAAGAAAACACAAAAAACACTTCTCAAACAACAATTTGAGAACTTTACAACCACAACCAATGAGTCTTTGGACAGTATGTTCAATAGACTTCAGAAGCTTGCAAGTCAGTTAGCCATCCATGAAGTGATGATAACTCAAGAAGACCTAAACTCTAAATTTCTTAGGAGTTTACCTTTAGAATGGTCTATGCATGTCATTGTCTGGAAGAACAAGCCAGATATTGACCAGATGAGTCTCAATGATCTCTACAACAATTTCAAAATTATAGAACATGAAGTAAAGAAGACTACTGGGTCAAGTTCAGGAAATATGGCTTTTGTTTCATCCCCAAGCATCTCAAAGGTTGATAATGAAGAAAAAGGTGGCAGAGAAGAAGGTACTGCCAGTACAACCTTTGGTACTGCTAGTACTTCTAGTAGTACCAAATCCATTTTAGATGAAACCATTGGGTGTGCTTTTCTTACATCTCAACACAATGGGTCCGTATTAACTTTTGAAGACCTTCAAGAGATTCATCCTGATGATCTTGAAGTGATGGACATAAAGTGGCAACTTTCACTTTTAAGCATTAGAGCTAAGAAGTTGTTGATGAGGACTGGAAAGAAGATAATGATAAATGGAAATGAGCCTGCTGGCTATGATAAGTCAAAAGTGGAGTGTTACAACTGCCACATGATGGGTCACTACTCTAGAGAGTGTAGAAGACCTAAGAAGCAGGATGACAAGGGTAGAGGGTTTGACAACAGAAATAAAGGAAGCTTTGAGAAGAAAGGAAGCTTTGAAAGCAAGAGTAAGGTTGTTGAAGTTGCTGAGCCAAAAGCAATGGTTGCTATTGATGGCATGGGTTTTGATTGGAGTTTCATGGGTGAAGATGAGTCAACTTCTGATGAATTGACTTTAATGGCATTCTCCACTCCTGAGGTACAAACTATCAAATGTTCTAGCAATTGTGAATTTCTTAAAGAATTAGAAGTTATAAGAAAATCTTATGATGAGCTAAAAATAGAAGAAAGAAAAACCCAACAAACCTTATTTAACCATCAATGTGGTATGGCCAAACTAGAAAAACAAATCATTCACTATAGAGAAAATGAACTCACATTTTCTGATGCTAAAGCAGCTCTTAATAGACAAATATTTTTGAAAGATTCAGAAATAGAAATGGTAAGGAATGAGTGTACTAAAGTTACATTGGCTAGAGATAATATTCAACTGACTGTTACTAAATTGGAAAATGCTTCTAAGTGTACTAGGAGCATAGTAGAAAATCAGATGAATAAGAGAATAAAATCAGGGATAGGATACAATGAATGTCCACCTCCTTATAGAGGAATTCCTTGTCCTCCAGGATCAGATCTTGCTGAATCAGGTGTGCATGAAGTCATTAAACCATTGGCTAAACCTGTAGTGATAAGTGAACCTTTTGAGAATGCTAAAGATGCCCCACTCTCTAAGGTGCTCACTGATAAAAGACCAGATGTCCTAATTATTGAAGATTGGGTATCTGATGATGATGAAGATGAGACTATTCCTATCAAAGGAATCAAAGTAGGACCATTAAGTCTTAAGAAAGTAGAAGTTAAAGCTAAGGCTAAAGCTGTTTTGAAAACAGTTGAAAGTTGTAAAAATTGTAATAACAAACCTAGGGGAAGCTAAAGAAATTGGAACAACCTTAAGTCACAACAACTAGGTGATGACTTTGTTATGTTCAATAAGGCTTGTTATTATTGTGGTAGCTTTAATCATCTTCATGCTTATTGCAATAAATGGGTTTCTGGGAGTAAATCAAAGTCTAAAACAAATGTTACTCACCCCAGAAAAAGTTTTGTTAAGTCTAACACCACAAATGTTAAACATACTGTTAGACAAAATAAGCCTGTTATTGCAAAACCAACTAATCAGGGTACAAGAAACACTTTCAAATGTGTACCAAAAGTTGTGAATAGTCCTATTCAAAAGAAATCTGTGGTCAAAACACAAATTTGGAAACCAAAAACCAAAGGTCCTGCTAGACCAAAAGGTCCTGCTAGACCAAATGGTACTGCCAAAATTGGTATTACCAAAATTGGTACTGATAGACCAAAGACCACACAATGGATTAAAAGGGAAAGTGCTGTTAAGTCCTCAGCATGTTGGATTTGGAAACCAATCCAATCAAAAGGTGCATCAACAATCCTGAAAAGGTTTGATTTCATTGATGCAAGAGGAAAACCCAAGTCTGTCATGGCTTGGGTACCCCAAGGAAACTAATATGTTTATTCATGTGCAGGAACATTCAACTGATATTGAAGATCAAGGATATGTTGATAGTGGATGTTCAAGACACATGACAGGCAACATGTCATTCCTCTCAGACTTCAAAACTTTTGATGGAGGATATGTTACCTTTGGGGGAGGAATAAAAGGAAAGATCACTGGTAAATGTACTATCAAAACCAGTAAACTAGATTTTGAAAATGTGTATTTTGTGAAAGAACTTCAGTTTAATCTTCTTAGTGTCTCACAAATGTGTGACAAAAAGAACAATGTTCTCTTTACTGACAATGAATGTATGGTTCTTTCTTCTGATTTTAAGATGCCTGATGAAAGTCAGATCCTTCTTAAAATTCCAAAAAGGAACAATATGTACAGTGTCAATTTAAAGAACATTGATCCTAAGGAGAGTCTAACTTGTTTGGTAGCAAAGGCCTCATTGGATGAATCTATGCTTTGGCATAGAAGGCTTGGTCATGTAAACTTTAAAACAATCAACACTATTGCAAAATATGATTTAGTAAGAGGTTTACCCAAAAAGATTTTCCAAAACGACCAAACCTGTGTTGACTGTCTAAAAGGCAAACAACATAGAGCTTCTTGTAAGCCCAAGACCCAAAACTCTATTTCTCAGGCTTTACATATGCTTCATATGGATCTCTTTGGTCCTACTAATGTGTGCAGCTTGAATGGAAAAAGATATTGTCTGGTTGTTACTGATGATTATAGCAGATTTTCATGGGCTTTCTTCTTAAGATCTAAACATGAAACTAGTGAGATACTTAAAACATATATCACTGAGGTAGAAAACCAATCTGATAAGAAGGTCAAAGTCATCAGATGTGACAATGGGACAGAGTTCAAGAATAGAGTTATGGATGACTTTTGCAAGGAAAAAGGCATAAAAAGAGAGTTTAGTGTAGCTAGAACACCTCAGCAAAATGGAGTAGCAGAAAGAAAGAATAGAACACTTATAGAGGCTGCTAGAACTATGTTAGTAGACTCTAAGTTGCCTATTTCATTTTGGGCTGAAGCAGTTGGTACTGCTTGTTATGTACAAAACAGGGTTCTTGTGACAAAGCCACATAGAAAGACACCTTATGAACTTTTCTTTGGTAGAAAATCATATTTAAGTTTTATGAGACCTTTTGGTTGTCATGTCACTATTCTAAATACAAAAGATCATTTAGGCAAGTTTGATGGAAAAGCAGATGTTGGCTATTTGATAGGGTATTCCTTGCAGAGTAAGGCCTATAGAGTGTTTAACACTTGCACTAGGCTAGTAGAAGAAAATCTTCACATAGAGTTTCAAGAGAAACTAACAAATGTGAAAGGAATTGGACCAGATTGGATGTTTGATGTTGATAGGCTTTCAGAATCTATGAATTATGTGTCTGTTTCAGGTACAAATACTAATGATGATGCAGGTTTTGAAGACAATGTTGAAACTCCTAAAGATCAAGATTACATCTGGATGCCAATTTGGAAAAGTATGGATCTATCTTCAAGTCAAGAAGGACCTTCAAACACAACAAATGAAGGCAATGAAGAAGATCAAGGAACTCAGAATCAAGAGAATCAAGAAAGTGGTGCTAATGAAAATGGTACTGCTAGTTCTTCAGATGGTCCTGCTAGTTCAAGTATTGGTACTGCTGAGCCATTGAATGTTCAAATAGATGATTCTTTTCAAGAAGAAGTGGGGATTAGCAATCTACCAACTACTTATGAAGTTCCTAAAACACCAAACACTAGAATTCTCAAAGATCACTCAACTGATGATGTGATTGGAAGCATAACTTCTGGTGTTAGAACAAGATCTCAAGTTGGTTTATCTCAAGTCTTATCTTCAGATGAAGAAGGGTTTATCTCCTCTATTTATGAAGAAAAGAATAATGATACTTCCAATATATGCCTGTTTTCATGTTTTCTATCTCAGGCTGAACCCAAAAACATAAACAAAGCTTTAGATGATGCAAGTTGGGTGGAAGCTATGCAAGAAGAGCTTCTCCAATTCAAGATTCAGAAGGTTTGGATATTGGTTGATTTGCCCAAAGGTTATAGGGCAATTGGAACCAAATGGGTGTTCAGAAACAAGAAAGATGAAAGGGGTATAGTGATCAGAAACAAGGCTAGATTGGTAGCTCAAGGATATACTCAAGAAGAAGGGGTAGATTATGAAGAAGTGTTTGCTCCAGTTGCAAGACTTGAAGCAATTAGGCTTTTCTTGGCCTATGCTTCATTCATAGGCTTCACTGTCTATCAAATGGATGTTAAGAGTGCATTTTTGTATGGTGAAATTGAAGAACCAGTATATGTATCTCAACCTCCAGGATTCATTGATGCAGAGTATCCAGACAAAGTTTACAAGGTTACCAAGGCTTTGTATGGCCTACACCAAGCTCCTAGGGCATGGTATGAAACATTGGCTTGTTTTCTACTAGAAAGTGGATTCCAAAGAGGCAGGATTGATCCAACTTTGTTCATCAAAAGAACAAAGAAAGACATCTTGCTAGTGCAGATTTATGTTGATGACATTATCTTTGGATCAACAAACCAAGACTTGTGTGTACAATTTGAAAAACTTATGCATAGTAAGTTTGAAATGAGTTCCATGGGGGAACTTACTTTCTTTTTGGGTCTCCAAGTGAAACAATCCAAAGAAGGCATATTTATCAGCCAAGATAAGTATGTAGCAGAGATCCTAAGGAAATTTAGTTTTGCTGATTCTAAAGTTGCAAGTACACCAATGGATCCAGACAAAGGGCTACTCAAGGATGCTGAAGGAGAAGATATGGATTTGCACAATTATAGATCAATGATTGGGTCTTTGATGTACCTTACATCATCAAGACCAGATATTATCTTCTCAGTATGTGTATGTGCAAGGTTTCAAATACATCCCAAGATCTCTCACCTCACAGCAGTCAAAAGAATCTTTAGATATCTTAAGGGTCAACCAAGGTTGGGTCTTTGGTATCCAAGGGAATCATCTTTTGAATTGGTGGCTTATTCAGATAGTGACTATGCTGGTGCAACTCTAGACAGAAAATCCACAACTGGTGGATGTCAATTTCTTGGTTGCAGACTAATCTCTTGGCAATGCAAGAAACAAACAATGGTGGCCAATTCTACAACTGAAGCAGAATATGTTGCTGGTGCAAGTTGTTGTGGGCAAGTTCTTTGGATCCAAAATCAAATGCTTGACTATGGGTACAATTTTCTTAACACCATTATTTATATTGACAATAGCAATACTATTTGTATCATTAAAAATCCAGTTCAACACTCAAAAACAAAACATATTGAAATCAGACACCATTTCATAAGGGATTGCAATGAGAAAAGGTTAATTCAAGTAGTTAAAATTGATTCTGAAAAGAATTATGCAGACCTTCTCACCAAAGCTTTTGATTTAGGTAGATTCAAATATCTTGTAGGAGGTATTGGAATGATAAATCTTTGAATAACATGTGTTTTTGTTCATAAACTTAACTGGTATTGGCTTTTAAACAAGGTACTGCTAGTTAGTCAAAAGGTCATGTTAGTTCATAATTGGTCCTGTTGATATAAAATTGCTATGTTTTGTTTATATAAAGGCTTGAATGTTTAAAATGCTATAGATCAAGTGCTTTGCACTTTGTTCTTTTGGTTTGCAACTAACACATTTCAGGTTAATAACAAAACAAGAGTTCTTCCAAACAAAAAGGAGCAACAAAAGTTATATTCATTTCAGGAGAGATAACAATCTCAGGGGAGGAATTGATAGCCCAGAATGGAAGAAAAACCAATTTATGAAAGGAAAGACAAGAGCATACAAGATGATGCAAAGTTGAAAAAGAGAGAGTTAGATCACATATCTAGAAGGGATGAAGCATTTCTCAAGGAGAAAGTTCTATCTAGATCAACCTAAGGAAAGTTTCAACTCAAAGGCATGACATTAGATGATTTCAATTGTTGAACCAATCATCCAAGATACACAGCATCATTGCCTTTTTTAATTTCCTCCATCCAAGGAAATTGCACCATCTTTGGGCCATCATGGCTTTTGGTATTCCACTCACCAAGTTTTTACAATCTAAAGAGTTGGCTAGTCCTTAAGCAAACGGCTTTTGGTAAAGACAAATCAAATCCGTTGATGGTTGATAGTTTACCAAAAACTATATGGTTGTTAACTAACCATACTTAATTGTAAATAGTTAGCTAGTCCTTAAGCAAACGGCTTTTGGTAAAGACAACTCAAATCCGTTGATAGCTGGTAGTTTGCTAAAAACTATAAGGGATTTTTATAAAACTTTCAAAGGTACTGGTAATTCAAAATTGGTACTGCTAGTATAAAAAGGTACTGCTATATAGCCGTTGAGCCTGTCAGAAAAAGTTTTAGCCATTAGGCCTGGTAGTTAAAATTAGCCGTTGGGGTAGTTATGTAAATTACTGATGATTATATTATATTATATTTCACATATAAAAGATCTTTTTAACCGCCTATACATTTACTTATTATAATCTTTCTTATTGTCGGTTAAAAGTAATTCTCTCATATCTTCTTTCATCAGTCATTATCATAATACACATATACCTTTCATCCTCTACCAGTACTACCAACAAATCCCACCATCATTTTCAAAATTTTCATTATGGCTTCCACAGTTGTTCTAGATTTTGTCCAACGTCACAATCAATTAGCATTTTTGGAGAAGTCAGAGGATAATGCCTCATTTCATCAAGTAGTGGACTTTTTAAACAACTCCTACATCAGGTTTGCTTTGCTAGTCAATCCCACTATTTATGAAACACAAATTAAACAATTTTGGAAAACTGCTAAAATTGCAACTTTTGAAAATGGGGAACAAAGAATTAAGGCCAAAATGGATGGTAAACACTTTACTATTACTGAGTCATCCATAAGAAGACATCTTCATTTGGATGATTCTGATGGTATTAGTCAGTTACCAGATACTGAAATTTTTGAAAATTTACAAAGAATGGGGTATCATGCTGAGTCTAACAAACTCACTTTTCTGAAAAAGCATCTTACTCCACAATGGAGATTTTTGATTCACACAATCCTTCACTGTTTGAGCCAGAAGAAAACCTCTTGGGAGCAATTTAGTGGAAACATGGCTTCTGCTCTCATTTGCTTAGCCACAAACAGAAAATACAATTTTTCAAAACATATTTTTGAAGGATTGATTAAAAATGTGAAAAGTGAAACAAAGTTTTTGATGTATCCAAGATTTATTGGGTGCATCATTGCAAAATTAAAACATTTGTTACTTCCCACAGACTCAATTTATGACACACCAAAACTTTCTCACAAAGTATTTTCAAATATGAGAATTGGTTTTAGAGGGGAAGAAATACCACTTTTTGATGAAATGTTACCACAACATCCAGAAGAACCAACACCATCAGCAGATACACCATCATCTAGTTCTTCACATGGTTACATTTCCCCAACAAATCAAACATCACCAATACCATCTCCAGTACCATCAGCAACACCACCAACATCATCACATCATGTATCACAAACCCAATCTCCTCAGACAATGCAAGAACTGAAAGACAAGGTGAAGTTCTTAGAAGATGCTCTTAAAAGTCAAAGCAAGAAGTTTTCTGAGATCAACATCAAATTAGTAAAGAGGGTAAAGAGATTGGAGGGTGAAGTGAAGAAGCTAAAGGGTAAAAAGTCTGCAAAGGTTGTTTTATCTAGTTCTTCACAGTCAGATGCTGATAGGAAAGGTCACTCTTCCAAAAAGGGGAGGAAGGATAGTTCTGAAGATGAGGAAGAGGCTCAATTTGAATTCCATGATGGAACTCAAGTTTATGATGAAGAGCCTGTTGGAGCAGGGCAAGAGCCTGCTAGGCCAGAAGAAGAGCCTGCTAGGATAGAAAGGCTATTGGCTATGGGGTACAAAGGGTCTGCTGAGAAAGTGTACAAGAGAAAGAGGGATTTAATTGCTGATGAGCAATCTTCTGCTCCATCACAAGCAACAACTCCAAAGGATAAGGGCAAAGGCATTATGATTGAAGATGAGCCAAAGTCCAAGAAGTTGAAAAGAACTCAGCAAATTCAGATGGCTTTAGGAGAAGAAGAAGCCAAAAGGGTTCATGAAGAAGAGCTAAAAGCACTTGAAGCTTCAAGAATGCTTGCAGTAATGAAAGAGCAGAAAGATGCTGAAGATGCTGCTCAAACTCTTCTTGATACTCAAATTGCTCAAGAAACCTTTGATGCACAGATGCTATGGATTATCAATAATGATCCAATTGTGAAAGGTCAAGCAGCAATTATAGTAAATGACAAGAATCTCAATTCTGATGAGAAAACAGAAGCACTTGAATCATTCATCAACAAGAAGTATAAAGAAGCAGCTTTGGCTGACATTTTTGAGAAGATGAAGGAAAGTCAGAAGAGAGGTTTTAAGGTAGGACAAG
This sequence comes from Artemisia tridentata subsp. tridentata, assembly GCA_021014915.2. Lineage (NCBI taxonomy): Eukaryota > Viridiplantae > Streptophyta > Magnoliopsida > Asterales > Asteraceae > Artemisia > Artemisia tridentata. The sequence continues at coordinate 308,512,414 of CP139508.1, forward strand.
CTCAGAAAGATCAGGTGATTTTTATGAAAAGGTTTTTGAAAGGTCAGGCAAATTGGACTGACTATCAACTAAAGAAGAAATCTGCTGATGAAATCTTCTTCCTGTATCTTCAAGCCTACAAAAGTCTTTACTACAATGTTCCATCTGATGTACACCCCTCAATGAAGAAGAAGGATGCTCAGAAGAAAGAAGTAGCAAAATTGGACTCAGAGCAAGTAAGTAAAATGTTGATTACTTTGCCTACTATCATACATGCTGATCCAATTAGTTGTAGAAGACCTATTATTGATTGGGAGATCAACCATGATAGATTAGGAAAATCATGGAAAATAACAAGGGTTGGGGGTCAGTTTGCTATCTTCAAGAATTTTGAAAATTTAGTTAGAGCATGTGACAGAGCAGACTTGGAAGAATTGTGGAATCTAGTGCAGATTAGACTAGACACAACTTCTAGTACAGATGCTAAGGAACAAGAACTTTGGGTAGAATTCAATAGGATGTTTGATCCTGATCCCAAAGATGTTCATTGGAAATTTCCCTATTATGATCCTTCAACAACTTGGGAATTTCTAAGCCATAGCAATATTCATCACCTTTTCACACAGAGTGGGATAGAACTCTTTATGTTGGCTGAGAAAGAGTATCCACTTAGTTATGAAGTGCTTAAAACCATGATCTCCAAGAGATTAAGGTGTGACAAAGATGATGAGAACTCAGAAATTGTTCAGAGTTTGCTGAGGAGCATATCTGAGCAATATGAAAGAAAAAGGAAGAACAGAGAATAAAGGTTTTTGGAAGAGTTCTCTCAAATCCTCAAGGTATGTATTTTATTCATCAGAAACTTGTGTATTTTAATGGAAATAACAAGTTTAGGGGAGGATTGTTGGGAATAAAATGTTCAAGTCAAAGAGCCTGCCAAAGATGTTAAAGAGTCTGCTAGTTGATTTTTGAAGAGTACGAAGATGTTCTACCAGTACCTTCTGGGTAGAAGGTACTGCTAGCTGATGAAGAGCCTGTCAAGCTTATGTCAAGTCGATTAGATATTTTGTAAATAGATATTTAGTTGAATTATTAGTCTTTGTACATTGTTATACGTTATGTAGAAGTGATTTAGTCTTCTGTGGTTCACAGAAGAATATGGCAGAGTTGTACATTGGTAGTTGTATTTAATTGTAGGCGCCAATATAGTCAAAGTATAGTTTTATATTCATCCACTTGACAATCTTGTAATAAGATATCCTTATCTTATAAAAGGATATCTTAGTCACCACTTCATGCATGCATCTTTACCAACTCATAACCAAAAACAAACTATCTCTCAAGTAACTTAGTTACTTCAATTCACAAATCGTTTTTACAATCTTAGATTCAAGATTACTTTGTAATCCCGGTGATACTTAGATCATCCGTATTATTTCATCAATAATATTGAATCGTTTTGTGTTAACCAAAGTTGTGTTCTTTGTTCATTGCATTCTCACGTTTACTTAAACTCACCACCTTGTGTTCTTTTAAGTGTGTTGTAGTAGATTCCGCATGCTAAACACATTCAATACATAAATATCTCAAACAAACAGAACAAAACCGTTCCACAGTAACTACTCGCCTACAACCACCATTGCACACCAATGTAATGCTTACCATATGATTGATATCACCAACAAGTATATCAAAATACCCAACACATGTATGGCGTCACACAAGTTTTGCAGCAGTGAGTGTTTAAGAAAAATGCAGAGAGATTCTATATTATGGTCGGCTAGTAAATTCCTACAGAAACGTTAAATAGTCGATCCTAAAACAACAGACACGATTCACAATTAAAACCAATGACAATTAAAAAACCAACCATGATGAGACATAAGTATTGCACATGCCAAAATAAAGTAAAAGAATTAACCTCATACCCTCTTCCAACAGTTGGAGCGATTGAGTAGGGATCAAAATCTGCACCAAATGAAACAAACATAACCGATTGACAATAATATTTATCAGAAAAAAACATAGAGTAACCATATTCTTCTTCATCCTTATCGTCATCTTCAAAATCAGCATCTTCCACATACCCACTTTGCGACAAAGCTTTCGGCTTCTTCGTAGAAACAAATCTACTCGCAACAGCTTTTTTTTACCATATCTCACCACTAAACTCACCATTTTTTACTAATCACTAAAGAAATATAGATATGTGGAACATATTTCATCACATGCATAATGAATATTAATAGAGACAAAGGAAATTCTTAATTCAATATAAAATTGTGATCGCCCCATGATAATAATATTATAGTTGATAAGTAGATTTCATATTTACCAAAGAATACTTTAGGTTTACCTAATTATTGCTATAAAATGAATCAAGTTCCTGCTCAGTTACCGAAAGGGGTTTGAAAATTCTTATTAGTCATACTAAATGTTGTCACCTTTTTTTCATATAAGTAGTACAAAAAAGCCCACTTGAAATTATTAAGGGATGTTTGAACTGAAATAGTCGTGCATGTTTAAAGACGGGTTGCTTTTTTTCATATAAGTAGTACAAAAAAGCCCACTTGAAATTATTAAAGATCTTTAAACATGCATTTTAAACTGAAATAATTTGTTATAAAGATCTTTATAACACGATTAAACTGAAATAATTTGTTATAAAGATCTTTAAACATGCATTTTAAACATTAACCAAACACACATGTACCTTAACACGAACTTATAATAAGCAACCCGTCTGCAATATACACGACTATTTGTAACAAAATTAGTATCTCAAATTTACATAGGAAGGACTGATGGTAAGGTCGGTACAGATATAAACTGTATTCATACATAGCATACTGTTGTGCACCATTACAAAGGAAGTGTAGTGACCACCAACCATTCCACCATAGTCATTACTTATTCCACCTAGTTTGTAGCGAAAAAGAAGGCTGTTAGGGAACGACCTGAAATTTGCAACAGTAATTCCTTTTAGAGGGAATGCGGATCAAGAGCCGTAATAAAGCACAAAATATTTCACTTCCCAAGATTTTATATAGAAAGATATCCTCAAAATAAGTTAGGATTAGGAGTGTGTGGACATCTAGCTTACATGATTACTGGGCATTACTGGCCGTATTTATAGCAAAATTTGGCTGCAAAAAGGGAAAAACAAAAGTGAGGATTAGGAGTGTGTGTGTGTGTGTATTTAGAACCAAAAAAACATATAACACAAAGGACATACTTGGCAGGGTCAGATTGTTCAACTGGCAAACCTGCAGCAGCATTGGGACCTGAAATTATAAAAAATAGAAAAATCAGTATCTCACATTTTCAGCAGAAGCTAGAGAGACAAATGATTTCATATAATCTATGTATCTTACCTCTAAAGTCACTATTGATAGTTGCAGGAGGCGTAATTGAACCCAATGTAATGTGACCAACATGATCTGCAAGTTGAGTCTGATCCTTCTTTATTTTTGTTCTCTTTAAGGCCTTATGGCTGTTGTAAATCAAATTAAGTTAACATTCACTTGTATTGCAATCAACAAATTAATAAAATAAACATTCACAAATTCACAACTTACCAAAAGAAAATTTCCATATCTTCACCAGCCAGTATGCCAAAGTTCTGAAAAGCAAGCATTACAAAAAAAAAAAAAAAAAAAAAAAAAAAAAAAAAAAAAAAAAGAAAAAAAAAAGAAAAAAAAAAAGAAAAAAAAAAGGTCATATTAAAGATACATATCTTAAAATTGTCTATAAGCTAATTCAGATGTAAAAACGATACACCGACCTCAGCTATGAAATCATCGCTCTTATTATAGGATACATTCACAAGTTGATATTTCTCATCTTCGTACAGAACATTAGTAAAAAATTTAAGGGTTTTTATTCACTGTATCTAAATACAGAAGCCATAGTTAGTTATAATTTCATGAAAGTAACGAACCTGGAACTCATAGTCAAATAGTTCATGGGACGCTTGCAGGTGGCATTTCAGACCCTGAAATACATAAAGATAAACCACATCATGCGAAAGATATTTATAAATCTTTTGAAATAGTTTTAACAGAACTGTATAATCATAAACCTTATAACTTGCACATGCCAGTAAGCAAAATACACAAGAGTAATCTGGCATAACTGCAAAATGTAGAAAAAGTGTTCAACTTTTAGGAACAACAAACAATTCAGAATAGTCGAACCCTGAGGTTTAAGTACATAAAAGCTAACGAAATTATAATCAGTACCCTCAGTTTCGCAAACTATGTCGTTGTAGCCTTTACATTTAAAAGTCACTTCTCCGGGATTTAGCCTGATCAGAAAAGAAGCAGCACCAGATAGAATGATTTAAAAGTCACATTATGATATATAGGATTTTATAAAAACATTAAAAAACAATAAACACATAATTGAGGTTTAATTTCAGTACCCTAAACCAGGAGGCAGTAAACTGTTATTGTTGTCTATAGCTTTTGCCCCAGCCTCTTCTGCTGTCACGACAACAGGTACTTGCTGCAATATACTCTTTGGTAACCATTAAAAGTCACATTATGATTATGCTAAACTATGATCCTAATAAACAATAAAAGTAGTAAACAGAAGGAATTAATAGATACCCAATAAGTCACCAATTTTTAGCACCCAAACCAAAAGCCGACACCAAATTATTGTAACCCAAACCAAGATCTGTCTGTGATGTTTTGCCCTGCACCGCGTGTCGTTAACAATAAGTTTAACGAACTAAGCATATCAAAACATCAGTTCAAACAAACATCCCCTTGAAAATCGTTTTTTTCTTTCTATACTTTTTCTTATTTTAAATACAATCGTGAACATAACAAATAAGCAATCTAGACACTCATACTAAACAAACTGAACTAAATAATTAATTAATAAGCATATATACCTTGTTGCTGGTTACCTACATAGAGTACATGATTCGAGTCTTATGAGGAGCTAGTCTGCAACAATAATTCATTATCCATAAGTGTCTTTTAAACAACAATTTAGATAATGTATGCAACAACTAAGTAACTGAAGCACAAATATCTTGATTCGAATACTGATTCGATTCATTATTAGCAGCAACAGTAAAGAAGCCCAAAAATTGAGACCCTAATTGTTAAACAAATATCCCATAAAAAATAAATCTTTATAAACATGGATAAATTAAACCTTCCCCAACAATTAAGTTGAAGCTGAAGATTTGAACTCACTTAAGATTTCGGATTTATTGTTGCAACCTTCTTGTTCCGAGCTTTTGAAGTCCAAGGATTTCATGATTGCATACATCAAATAGCTTGATTTTTAATCTTAATGTTTTGGGTTTATGCCTAGGTAGAAGCTTCAACGATACCTCATCACCCGTACCTGGGAAAAAAATAAAAAACAAACACACAATTGATCCAACGATACCTCATCACCCGTAGCTGGAAAAAAAAGAAAAAAAAAACACAATTGAATAATACGTAATGTTTAAATCCTATTTTGTATGGAACCTAATGGGAATGTATCTGCTAGATAATATCGTAGTAGCTTTGGCTTGGAGATTGAACATGATGGCTGTGAAAACAAAGTAGGGTTTTGAAGAATGGATGAAACTCATACGTATGGCTAATGTTTAAATCCTATTTTGTATGTTTTTTAAAAAATCCGGTTTAAATTTTTTTGTAAACATTATAGTTTTGGCTTTGCAGTATCTAACTCAAAAATTAAGTTGCTCTAGTGGTAAAGATAGTTACTAATGTATAAGATCCAAGGTTCGAATCATAGAGATGTTTTTTTGTCAAAAACAAAAAACACACGAATTTTATTAAAACATTGCTTAGGTGGACAAAATGTGATGACATGGCTGTAAATCATGATTATGTGGCAATGAGGTGGACATATCTTGATTAATCTACGTGTAACGCCTCCTGTTATATATAATGTAGAGATATATATAATTCTAAATAAACCAACTAAATTTTATAATTTGTGTATAATAAAATGCTTTTGTTTATACTTTCATAATTAGTTATTTCAAACGCATTTGGATATGTTAATTATTGTCTGAGTTTTTAGGTCATATAATTTTATTTTTCTATCAATTTATCATCGAAGTTTTTAAAATTCTTCACATCATTTAACTTTTACTATTATATATATATTTATAATTTCATACTAATACACAATATTTTGTATATATGTTTCAACCCATCATGTAACCTTATGATATATTTATTCTATAATAAATATATACGAAAAATATAATTTGAGAAAAAACAAACTTTAAAACCCGCAAAAACCGCAAAACCAAACCGCAAAAACTGCAAAACCAAACCGCAAAAACTGAAAAACCGCGTGGTTGCGGATTCTCGCATTTTAAAAACCGCAATTGCGGATGCGGTTCTGTTTTTACCAAAACTCGCACCATGCTCACTCCTACCTTCAAGCAAACAAAATTTGTACCAACATTTTTTTGGATATCTGTATTAGTAAATATATAAGTACGTATACAAAATGTTTGAGAAACTAAACAGGGGCATACACACATGATTGAATCATTAAAGTACAACATTGATCATATGAGTTTTTATCGAGTTAGCAGTTGTTGATCCAAATGACTAGGATTGGCTTATGTTAAGAATTTTGTTTGTAAAATTGTTCGGTGTTTATGACTAATGAATTAAACTTGTTTTCTAATGGTAAAGATGTTATAAATTAATAAAGAATATAAGCTGCCTGTTTGTTTTGTAAAAGGATTTGGAATCAGATTTAGATTTGGTTTAAAATAAAAGAAAATGAGGTAAGAGGAAAAAATGATATTTTATTAAAAGCTTTATTTTAATATTTGAAAAATAATTTTTTAGAAAAAGAGCACGGTTAGTTTTATTTTTTAATAATTAATTTATGTATAGATTGTGAGTGGGATATAAATGTGTGGTTCATTATTTACAAAAGATACCTTCCTTGGCATGAATCAATATATTATTACCGGGCCTACTTCGATTCCCAAAAACTTGAACCAAACACTTAATTTTTTGAATGAAATCATTCCTTGAATTCAAAAGGTATAAACCAAACGGGCCCTATATAACTATACCAAGATGCAAAGCTTGGATGATATCCATTTTGTCATGACGTAACGAAACCGTTAACTAGAACATAGTCATACTTAACTCATGACAAATAAATTTGGTAAAGTATAAGTAACAATTTTTTTTTTAAAGCAAAGAGTTAGAGCCCACACAAGTTAATTTCAATTTACCTAAAATATTTCACTTCATTCTTTTTGAAAGGCATTGATATATTTTAATTCACGTTACCTACTACACTAATTTACTTACTAGGATTCTAATCCTGACGAGATAGTGGTATGATTTTGGAGCCGTAAATTCAATTTATCTCACACCGCCAAATTTTCCAAAAGTATTTGGGTGCCAATATGGTTACAAATTTCTATCAAAGAATCTTACAAAACAACGTGATAATAAATTATAAAGATCAATTGATTAAAAAAAAATCTATTTAGCTGGACTATTTTATATCTTAAAAAAAAAAAAAAAAAAAAAAAAAAAAAAAAAAAAAAAAAAAAAAAAACATGTATCCAAAATATCACTTTATCCATTTATTAAAATCAATGATGAGTTGGTCCAGTGGTAGGATCTTGGCTTGGTGACCGTGAGGTCTCAAGTTCAAACCTCACTTAAGTCATCTTTGAGATATTAGAAAGTCACTCTATGAGGGTTTGGCTTCTGAATACTCAACTCAAGTATGAGGGGCAGGGCATCAATGAGTTGTTAGGCACAATGCTAATAACAGTACTCTTGCTTCTACCATTTGTACTGCCAACAATTGTGTGGCTGTAAGATCCGGAGTTTACTGTTATTAGCACTGTTCATTGATTAAAAAACTAATTTTTTTCCCGGATTAAAATCTTATTCTATCTCAGGACACACCATATCATAACATAAAGAAATCCTCCTCACAAAACACACACAGACACCCACAAAACAAAAACCTAAAAAGAAACATAAATCAAGATCTGATGATGATGAATAAATTAACAAAAAAAATTAACAGAGAATGGAAGCAAAAGTTTGGAGGACCATCACCGAGATTAATCTATAATCAGGTAAGTGTTTTTGTTTTAGTGTTTTTCATTTTACATTTGTAGGTTTTCATTTAAGCTATTTTGATGTCGACGGAAATCAACACCTCGGTTTGATTAATCAAAGGTATGTTCTTATTGATTAATGGATTATTTTATTTTATTTTTATTTTTTTATTTTATTTTATTTATTTTTATTATTATTATTTTTATTTATTTTTTTATTTTTTATTTTTTTTGGGTAAAGATTCTTTATGGTAGGTTTTAAGTTTTTAAAGGCAAACAAAGGAATTTTGATCAATTTTGAACTCAGGGTTAGTTGAAATGATATTCATGTCTTATAATTTAATTTGAACGATATTGTTGTTTTGTTAAGATAATTTAAGATTAGATGATGTATGTTTACTATCAAGCTTAATCCACGCGATTTAATTGTTTTTGTTGGTATTTTGAATATTGAGTTATTTATGGTTAGTTGAAGTATTTAAATGAAATTAGGAGCTAATGTGAGTCAGTGTTGTTGTGCTCATTTTTTAGGTTAGATATTGTTGCTGAATTGTCACAATGAAATTTGTGGATATGGGTACTTAAATGGGTCAATTTGGGCTGAAATGATTGTGGGATTGGATGCTGAAATGGGTGGTAAAACGGGTGCTTTTGTGTCGTGGAATGTGGGCTGAAGTGGGTTCGTATGTAGTCTTAAATGGGTGAGACTCGGTCATGAAATGAGGCTGAAATGAGTGTGTTTGAGGGCTGAAATGGGGTGTCAAAAGAGTCAGTTTGTGGGATTGGGTGCTAAAATGGGGTCCGAAGTAGGTCAGTTTTGGTCCTCAAATGGGTAACTTTCGCGTGATAAAATGGGACTAAAATAGATGTCTTTAGAGGCTTGATTTGAGTAAAAAATGAGTCAGCTTTGGGCCTAAAATAGATGTAGTCATGTTACTGCGCCTAAATTTTCCTATTATTTTTACTTTTTTAATTTATTTATTTTTATTTACTTTTCTTGCTTCCCATTTTATTTTTTGTTACTGAATATGCCATTACTCGGGTTTCGGATACTCTTTTAAGGATGGTATGAGCATATACATGTGAGAGTTAGTATTGCATATGTTGAGCTTATAAATTGTTTGTTGCTTATGCAAAACTAAGTAGTAAGTACATCGTGATGCACAAATGCAAAAATGGTGCAATGGTTATGTATATAGGGAGTAGATATAAATAGTAGCTTCTGCCTATTGATAAGGATAGTTACCTTTGCCATAAGGTATATGTATAACACATGTGATCAAATGTTCAGCGTTCAAATCCCTCATACATCTAAAGTATGACTCTGAGGTATAGGTGAGTTTGCCGCTTAAAAGTGGATATTTGTATATTGCAGAATACAAAAAAGAACAAGTACAATTGTCACACTTTCCTTTTTGTTTGTTTCTGACCACGAATCTTAAAATTTTATATACCAGGTATTTAAAAGAGATAGGAAAATCCATGTCACCAAGTTCAAATGTTAGCATGAGTAAGGAAGGATGAAGGAAGATGGTTGTGGCAACGCCAACATCAATTGCAGCATGAAACATGAGATAACAAATGAACACCTGTTACTACATATATACAACGACAAAATCAATTGCAGCATGAAACATGAGGTAACAAATGAACACCTAAAATATGAATTTGTTAGATGATAATGTGTTTTTTTTTTATTAATTAGTTTTTAGCCTATAGGTGAAAATGGTAACATAGGTGCTTAAAAAATAAAGTATACTGACGTAAAATACAGTGACATAAACACAGGGATATGTTATGTCAAGTAAATTTCTTTCAGCATCTTCCAAACACCTTCTAACAGCAACCAAAAAACCACTTTGCAGCAGTACCAAACACCCCCTTACCGAGTGATTCTTGAACAAGATGACCTAACTTTTGTATCGATGTTGTAGATTTCATTGTTTTTGGTCAATCCAACCACTCAATTATCCTACATTTTATGTCAAATGTGATGGTTCTATTACTGCCTCAGAAGGAGTATAAATCTAAGAATGTTCATATTGTGCTATTTTTTCAGATATAGGATTGGCCAATTTACTTCGAAGCTTCATTTACGTCTGCTGATACAAAGGTGCAACATTTTTCAGGTAACATTACACATTCATATCTATATTAACACCATTTTAAAATGTTATTTCCTAAAAATGCTTGAGTCATTTTATATTTGTAACTTTGTATATAGGTTTTCAGAAAATACCTTTGGTAACTTTTTGAGATGTAATATTACTGAAACATTCCTTTTTATAATTCTCTTATAAATTTTGTGAGTTGTCTAATATTTAGATGGAGTCTTGGTATATTATGTCATGTATGCAAATTTGGAAATATGGATATAATGATCCAGTAATTTAGAACTAAAAATATAAAGCGTTAAAGCTTAAAGCGTGAATGGTGTTTTTAGGGGGGTCGGTTCAAGAGGTGGATTCGGTGGGATGGTTCAGTAGGTATGTAGCATGAGGTGGGTTCAGGGGATGTGTTCAGGGAATAGGTTCAGGACGTGACTAATCATTGGTGTGTCATCTACTGATGGCCTTTTTTCTATGTACCAGCGTCATCAGGTGGCATAAAGGTTTCAGATTTTTAAAATGGCATCATACGAATTCAGCTAGGACGTACGAAGGTGATGTTGCTTCTTCTGACTCAGCGCTTAATGTAGTAGCCGCTTCTGATACACCAACCTCCCACTGCCAAATAACGAGCATAAAAGGCAAAAGAAAACCGAAACTCAAATAAACTAAAGGTATGTGTTACGTATGGGCTATGTCTTACTCCATTTGCAGCATCAAAAAAGATTATTCATAGAAACCGTAATTTTTGTGTAGGGGTGAATAAATTACTCACTTTTGATGTTGTTTAAATTGGTCAAATTAGGGCATGTCATCAAACATTAAAAAGACAGATTCACAAGTGTTGATCCCATATTATTAGTCTTGATATAAAAAGAAATTACAATTACCTATTTATAAACGCTTATTATCTTCAGATGAACCCATATCTTGCTTATGGCAATGGTGAAAGGCCAAGGATCCATTTTTTGGTCTTACAATGGGCGGCAGTTCTCAAGTCTCATCAGAACTCTTCAGGTACTCTCTAAAGTATTAGTCTTTATGAGTATTCCCTCCATCCAAAGAAAATTGCAACAATAATCATTTGTGATGTTAATGAAAGCTGCAACATTTTCTTTATGGAAAAAATTTCCATGTTATTTTTTTTGGGTCACTTAACGGTATGAACATATCCAGCATTTGGTTGAAATGTACATTTTAGTGAACTTCATCCCAAGTTACACATTAACAATTTGTCTTAGGATGGAGGTCTGAAAGGGAAAATGGGTTAGGTGATTGTAAAGCAGTAATTGAAGGTGGACTATTTGCAGGGCTTTTCAATTGAAACATGATCTCTATATATAAATTGTGCACTAGATGGTTTTGCGTTGAAAGTGGAAATGCTGATAAACTGACAGTTATTCTAATTCATGGACTTCCTTCACAGGTGAGCTTCTATTTGTGGATTTTAGATAGCATAAAAGGACTACGAGTCTTTTAAGTTTATCTAAAAAAATATTTTCCTACCGCAAGGTACTGCCTCTGCTATCAAAGGATTATCACACTATCGCATTTGATTGGTTAGGTGAGCCATTACATCGTATAAGAACATTGTTTTCATATATGAGCTTGATTATTTGTTTGATGATACAAAATATAAATAAGTTAAATCCAGGCATAAGTGAGATGAATTCAGTATCAACTATAACATTTTGCTTTGCTGTTACAAGTTTTTTGACCAAATGTTAATGTTGTGGTTTGTGTGCACTCCCCTACATAGACCTGGATCTTAGGCCGAACCGCTACGGGGAGCCAGCGATCCTGCCACCACAGCAGCAGTGAGTTTCCGGTGGAACCGGTAAACCACGCGAGCCGGTTAAATGCAAGAGTGCCAAAAGGGTGAGTTCCAAATTTGCAGTCACACATTTCAAAACGCGCACATTTCCCTCAAAACATCTACCAACAATAACCCAAAAACAAGAAAATAATTATTGCACACTATCAACCAAGCACTTCCGCGGCACCGCGCGGGCTACCATGCTCGTTTGTACTACAAGAAACCTTTTATCGTATTTTATAAAAATGGGATACGCATCAAAAGAGCTCTTCAAAAAAAAAAAAAAAAAAAAAAAAAAAAAAAAAAAAAAAAAAAGGCCGCCCTAAAAAGAGATTTTAACTTTTTATGACATATGGACACTGTTGCAAAAATCGGTCGAATCGGCCGATTAATCGGTAATCGGCCTTATACTTTGTTGATTTTTGAAAATCGGTGGAAAAAATGGGCCTAGGCAAAAATCGGCCACTAATCAGTCAAAAATCGGCCGAATCGGTCAAAAATCGGCCGAATCGGCAAAAAATCGGCCTAATCGGTCAACTTAAAAAAATAATAATTTAGGCATTCTACTTAATTTGGGGATTATTTATTTCACTTATAACGCACAATGGGCTCATAATTAGAATTGGAGCCTTTTATTGAGGTTTGGAAACATATTAGGCTTGAAATCAGTTAAGATCTTTAGTTTGGTCTCTAGAAATACACTAAACTTGCAGGAAATGCCAATCCAATTAATCACCGGTTAATCCCGTCTTGACCGATTAATCGCTGCAGGGTGGTCGACTGCCCGACTACCGATTCACGATTTTTGCAACATTGCATATGGAGAAGAAAGTCTGTATTCTCCGATAGTGATCTCTACAGCTAGAAAATCACCCCAATAACAATAACCTATTTGGAGCATTGAATGAAAATAATAGAAAGATGTGTAATAAAGTTAAAAGTCCTCATGCTCAAAGTAGGTTTTGTGTAATGAGGAAGCATGATAAAGAAGGTGGAGAAATTTGTCCTGCTTGCTAGAAGAACAAGGAAATAAACAAAATTCGTGATGATTAGAGACGGTGATATTTGCATGTTGTAATTTTAAAATAGCTAATTCTCAAAATGGTATAAAAATTTAACTTTTTTCAAAAAAGGTACAAAAATAATGCCCATTTCCAAAAAGGTCATGTGCGAATGTGCGTGTTAGGAATGCTCCTAACACGAAAATGTGACAACATATTCGGTATTACAATAGTTATCTTGTTAGGCTCAAACACATGGACTGAAACCGTCAATTATGTAAAGTTATGTGTATGTTTGCCTTTATATACCCTCCTAGACTTCACTAGGAGGGTGAGCCTTGTGTGTGTTGTATTTCACCTTTCTCTTTGATTAATAAATCCAGGCTTTCTATCTCTCTCTCTACTTTCTCTCTCTAAACTCTTACCATGGAGATGATGTTCTTCCATCATCCCCGACCTCCCGATTCACAATAATCACACCAAAACACGATCCATCAATTGGTATCAAGAGCCATGGTACTAGTTTTGGTTGATTTGTGTGATGTTATCTTGTCAAAATTGTATTGTTTTGTGGATCAGATCTGTTTTTGAAGCTTATTCTTTTAACAATTCTCTTTCACAAGTTATAAGCTTATTCTTTTAACAATTCTCTTTCACAAGTTATTGTATCATTTCAGTTCTGGTTCAGTCCTGGTATACGGATATCATATATTTTATCATCTTTTGTGACTGGTTTGATGGTCAATATACTTTACCCGTGAAGTTTTATGACTGGTTTGATCTTCTTTTGTGACTGTTATCATATTCTCAATCCGTGAATATTTATGGTCGGATTACTGGTTATTATGGTGGTCGGAAAGGTGGTCGGATTAAAGCAATTCCGATAAACCCTCTTCTATCGAAATTCGGTTTCTTGTAAAGAAATTCGATAAGCTATCGAAATTGCATTTTATCGCAATTCCTTAGGTCAAACGGTAAAACCTATCGAAATTGGATTTTATCGCAATTCCTCAGGTCAAACGGTCAAACCTATCGAAATTGGATTTATCGCAATTCCTCAGGTCAAACAATCAAACTTATCGAAATTCAACCAAAAGAAAAGAATATGGATTAAGCAGAAAATTGACCTCTGACCTAACATCAACGACTCTCGTGGACCTCAGTTCATAACCATCATCGGTCCAAAACAGTTAATACGAATAAGTATAAAGACGAGATGCTTTGGAGAAGATCAGTAACAACCATTCACAGTCGAGTCCAAAAGATATACAGATATATGAATGATACCAGAAACATTAACCAACAACAACAACTCATATACAACAATAACCCATCAAAACCAACTCAATCTTATCCTACATACAATTATCACAGTCATACAATCCCATAAAGTTGATTATGTTCCAATAGTTTCTAAGACAACCACCACTTCTACTAACCATTTCACAGATTCGTACCATACTAGTTATAAATAAATAAGATCTCAGTCACTGTTCACCACCTTGTATCAATCTTTAAAAGATTTTCGGATGTGAACGTTGTACCATCATCGATCATGTTGAAGACTCGTGCTTCTTCTTATATCCGAACATAAAGAATGACAAACAACAATTATGCTGTTATCATTCTTCGATTCATTCAACAAATGAAATACAAAAAAAACAAGAACAATACCTACCTGAGGCCATTATCAAGACCTGAAGATGAAAAATACTTGAGTCTTTCATGGGTTACCAGATTCGAACAGTGTGGTATACGGTTGAGATTGATCTTTTTGTGTTTGTATTCAATCGATCTCTTGTGTTCGGTTATGATTTTGTTGATTGAAATGAGATTAGATATGAGTTTTTTTTGGGGTGATGAGATTTGTTAGGTGAGAGCGTTATTTGATGTGGGAGGCGGTTGAAATATTTTTAGGGTTATCTAATGATACAATTTTAGGGTGAGATTGATTTAATACCCGAAAATTAGGGTATGCAGGATGTGGATCGAGCTTATTCATGGGTTTGATGGGTTGGATCACTTTGTTGTTGGGTCGAAAATCTTGATGGGCTGAAGGTTTTATTATATGTTTGTGTTGTAGGAACGGGATTAACAAATGCAAATACCATTTAATAATTGTTAAACTACACAAATGAACTTTAAATGGTTTTTTAATTGTTGGTATAAGTAATGGTTTAATGATTATTTGGGGTTCCTAATGACACCGTGCATTATTTTCGAGGTTATGCATTTTTGACAAGATCGGGAAAAACCATTATCAAATTCATTTAAACCGTCAAAAGGCTAGTTTTGGGCATTTAACCGAAAGATGTGACTACGGCGTTAATTCATTATTATTTATTTGAGGTTGAAGTGGAATTTCACGGGTGTGTGTACTTAGTATCTTGAAGATATCGGGGTTGGTTGGATGCATGATTCTTCAAGATCCTTGTTCGAGCTTTTAACCGTTAGAATGATTACGACTTGAGTTATCTAGTTATACCTGATGTAAGGAGTTACGTTGTTGTGCTCACAGTGTATAGCAATCACTTTAAAGGAGTTACGTTGTAGTGCTCAAGTGTCACAAAAAGCTGTGGATAATTCGAGAGAAGTTCATATACAGTTAAGGATGGTTGGATGGGTATATGATTCTACCTTTATTGAAATTCTCAGTATTGGTTCTTAGTCCGACAATAGTGCAAGCTTAAGTCACAAGTTCGGGTTATTTTACTTCAGTCTCAAGTTCGTAATACTGGGTTTTCTCCATCAATAGTCACTACAAAAAGCCGTCAGAATGATAATGGGGTCGGTAAAGAGTTAGCAGAGAAGAGTATTAAGGAGTAGAGAAGTTATCAGCAGTTGATTTTCACGGGCTATTTATGGTACTTCACACATTTTTGACTAATTGGACATACAAGGTTTACGCTGCCTCCGTTTCCATCGTAACCATAGTGTGTATGCTTCCGATTCCGCGAAGACATCGTGGGGGAAGAGAGAGTGGATGTTCTTTGACTTTTCTTGCATTCTTTGCGAAAACACTCTTTTTTCACATGTATATGCAATTAGGGGGAAGACATGTGCACATCGGGGACGCATAACAGATTCACGTGATCGAGCTTACAATTTTAGTACTACCGAAGAGATGTCCGCAGAGATGATCAGTGGTTCAGTTTTGTGATTTTGGTGTAATCGTTTCAACTTTCGCAGGTTGTGATGTGCGAAGTAGCCTACTTATATGAGAAGATATTGCTGATTTCTTGCATGTTACCTCCGAACGGAGTTTCCGCATTGAGCATCAATGTTACTGAGTACTAGTCAGATTTGCTTGGTGTGGTTTACGATGTCATCTACAAATTCCGCTGCGTACTTAAAAACTTCAAAAGTTAGAAGACATGTTAACTACATCAAAGTTTCAAATCTGCTGAAGACGGTTGTCAGTTTGGGGGGAAGCTGATTCAGAAACTTCGCCAAAAAGAAGTGTACGAAGAAGCCGCTAAAGACATGCAGCATGAATTGGGGGGAATTTAATCCAATTAATGCATATTACATCATTTGACTACAAGTGAAGAAAAGTTCTCAAGCCGAGGTACAAGATGAAGACAAAGAGCGTCAACTGTAGTCATCCTCAGCATTTGAAGAGCCTATGAAGACCTTTCTTTATTTGTATTTGTACTTGTAGGAAATGATGTAAGTAATCCCATATGTTGCCACATTGGGGGAAGATTGTTAGGAATGCTCCTAACACAAAAATGTGACAACATATTCGGTATTACAATAGTTATCTTGTTAGGCTCAAACACATGGACTGAAACCGTCAATTATGTAAAGTCATGTGTATGTTTGCCTTTATATACCCTCCTAGACTTCACTAGGTGGGTGAGCCTTGTGTGTGTTGTATTTCACCTTTCTCTTTGATTAATAAATCCAGGCTTTCTATCTCTCTCACTCTACTTTCTCTCTCTAAACTCTTACCATGGAGATGATGTTCTTCCATCATCCCCGACCTCCCGATTCACAATAATCACACCAAAACATGATCCATCAGTTCGACTCCACCAATATGTTGACATGTGTCCAGACAATAAGTACAACACCAATCATTTGCAAGTACAGTCAGGTGTGCGAACGACGGATTTGCGAATGTGCGAATGACGGCTACCATTTGACTTTTTAAACAAATGTGCGAACGACGGATGTTTGAATGTGCGAATGATGGCAATTAGCCACAATTCGCAAATTAGCCGCAATTCGCACACCGTCGTTCGCACATTTGTTTAAAAATGTCAAATGGCACGTGGGGTATAATGGTCGGGTGAAAGTACTTTATGTCTGGACACGTGTCAACATATTTGTGGATTCGCACATTCGCACATGACCTTTTTGGGAATGGGCATTATTTTTGTACATTTTTTTGAAAAAAGTTAAATTTTTATACCATTTTGAGAATTGGCTCTTTTAAAATGGGACAAGTTATTAGGACCCTCATTTTTTACAAAGGGGACCCCCTCCCCTCCGTTTTTTTATTTTTATTTTTATAATTTTGTTTATATAAAAAACCTATAAACCTGAAAGTACAGAACAGAAAATATAAATTTTAATAAGTCAAATGCTTAAAACTGTCAGAAATACGAAACAGAAACTGACAAAAAACTGTGTTATAATAAAAATAAAAGTGAGACAAAAGCCATCTTTCACCAACCCCCCCTATGTCACATCATAGGGGGGTCCCAATAGTATGCCCAAATTCTAAATTTGATAATATTTAATTGGGGGAATCGCATATATATCACTCCAAAGCTTCATAATTGCATATATATACAACTAAAACTAATAATTGCATATATATCATTCCAAAGCCTTAAAATTGTCATATATATATCCAAATTTTTGTTTATTTTTTTATTTTTTTTGTTTTTTTTTTAAGAACGGCACCAAACTTGAAATCCGACCCCGAGTTAAACCATCCAAACGGGCAGGCCCCGGGACCCGAACCACTAGGAGAGAGACCCGCGAAGGGAACCCCCTAAAACTCACGGCTTAGCACTAAGAGAGAAATCTGAATTTTTTTTGTCACTTGCGAGACTCGAACCCGGGTAAAACCCCTCCCCAAGCTCCAGAAGGAACTCAGGTGGTCAACTGAGCTAAATCAGTTGGTTAATATATCCAAATAATTATTTTAAATATATTTAATAGAATAAAAAATGTCTAATAATTATAATTGATATATAAAATGACGATTATACACTTATTCTTATTAAAAAAATTACAATTACTAAATATCCTTTTATTTATTTGAATTTTATTATATCATTTAATCTGTATATATATAGGAGTTTACGTTTAGATAGAATGATGGATGGTGTTGTTGATATTCTTATTCAAGATTCGTTGATACCGAACACGGTTGAGTCGCCGAACATGGTTACTTTTTCTTTTCTTAAAAAATGGTTAAAGGATATTTTGTAATTGTGAAAAAACATTAATAAGAAGAAGGGAATAATCATCATTTTATATATCAATTATAATTATTAGACATTTTTTCTATTAAATATATTTAAAATAATAATTTGGATATATTTGATAATTTTAAGGCTTTGAAAGGTTATATATGCAATTATGAGTTTTGATTGGATATATATGCAATTATGAGGCTTTGGAGGGATATATATGCAATTCCCCCTATTTAATTCAAGATAAGTTACAGTATAATTTGCAATTCTAAGAGCATGAGCAATGCATCAAGTCTTTAAAGACTTGATGCATTCTAAGAGAAAGCTTTTATCGAAGACTTGAGGTTTATAAAGTCTTTGTAAAAAACTATTCAAAAAGCTTTTGATGCAATGCATAAAAACCTCTTCAAAAGCTTTTTAGAATAGTAAAAAGCTTTTGTTGGTTTTGTCATTGCGGATGCTATAAGATGACAACTTATCACTCAAAGCACGTGGAATTCTCAAAAAAAATGACTAAGCCTTGCAAGACACACATGTCAAGACTTCATGAAAGAAAGAGACTAAGGTGGTGTTTGTGTTTTAAAAATTGCCTCTTAATAACATCTTAATCTGACTCATTCAGATGCGGTCAGACATTTGGGTCGTTAAGACTGGTTGTTATTTTTCATGTCATTCAGAGGTGGTAAGAGGCAATCTATGTTAAGAGCGTTTGTTTTTTTTTACCATTAAGAGACAGTAAGAGGCATAAACCTCTTATTGAACTAGATGTGGAATGGATATCTTAACACCTCTTTTTTTTTTCACCTTTGTTTCTCGTATCAAAAGTACTAAAAGTATTAGATAAAGAATGTATAAGATGATATGTGACAATTCATACTTTTTTCAAGTTGAAGGGTTCGGTTCCAGACTCATATATGTCAACTCTAACGCGAGTCATATAGTTAATCGTTTTAAAAAGTTCACTTTAAACTCCGACATTGTTATTTTTATCAAATAAACATGAAATTGCATGTTTTGTTTAAAATAGTTATAAGACAAAAATACACCGTTGGTCCCTAAACTTTCCAGAAAGCATCGCCAGGGCCCCAAACTTGGGAAAATCGTCGCCGTGAGTTCGAAACTCAAGTTTTTGAGGCCGATTGCGTCCTTCGCCCCGTAATGGTCAGCTCAATGAATTATTGGTGAGGGAAAAATCGTCATTCACTGTAGCGTCCTATTTCAAGCCGTTGT
The DNA here is from genome assembly GCA_021014915.2 of Artemisia tridentata subsp. tridentata. Lineage (NCBI taxonomy): Eukaryota > Viridiplantae > Streptophyta > Magnoliopsida > Asterales > Asteraceae > Artemisia > Artemisia tridentata. Next base: position 308,532,072 of record CP139508.1, read on the forward strand.
ACAGTGTCCCATTTCCCTATATTACTTTGAGCCACAATTGTATTGTTACTTATCATCCCTAAACTTTACCCCAAAACCTTTCTTCCACAAATCATTAAACCTTTCAACATGGTACGCTGCTGGTGTGGTAAGCAAGCAATAACTCGCACTTCGTGGACCTCGGCAAACCCAGGGCTTCGATTCTATGGTTGTCCAGATGAAGTAAGTGCGTTTTTAGATTTATTGTATTAGTTTGTTTTCGAAAGTAGCAAAGTACATTGTGTCAATGGTGGTTGTTTAATGACTTGCCATATTCATGATTAGGGGTCTTCTTGTCGGTGGATAGGATGGTATGATCCTGAAATGTGTGCTCATTCAAGAATATTCATACCAGGCCTTTTGAGGGGGAGAAATGAGCTCGAGGCAAGTTTAGAAGCTGCTCAAGGTGATGTATGGAAGTGGAAGATTTACCTGGTGCTTAGTTGGATATTGTTCTTTATTGTTTATGCACTTGGTTAACTTTTTAGCTTTAATGTATGATGGCCGTGTTTTGTGTTATGTGGAAATGTAATTACTTGTTAGGCCATCATGGTAGTGTTAGAAACTTGACCAAACTATTATGTAGTATGTTTTAACTTTAGATTCTCTTGAATGGTAGTAACTTTGTCTCCCACATGGATATGAATTTTGTTCTTTTGTTGAGTTTACCTTATGGTTATGCAGATACTTATGAATTTGGTTAGATTTGACTTTTAATTGTCAACATTGTTATGAAGTTTTGACTTTGGTTAGTTTTGCCTTTATCAATTTGCAGTAGAAGGTGATGCAGTAATAGACTTTGCTATAAGATACAGTCCACGCAAGATGCAAATTATGCACATAATTAAAATACAGAAACATAACATAGTTCCATAGATAATGCAAATGGATATAATTCCAAATGCATAAAATTTCATACTTTTCAAAGCATGATAATTAGAGTACATAACTTTTCCATAGCAAACATAAAGAAATATTGTCTAGTTCATTAGCATAACATAATTGACCTGTGGTGAGGGCATCATTCTATCCAATGCAGCCTGCTGCCTAGTCATTCTTCGTGCAATAGGCTGGGATGAAACAGAAACTGCTTGCACACTACTTGAATGGACCTGAGATTGAGACTGTGATTGATCATGTTGCAGGGATTGAGACTGGGATTCATCATGTATGCTGGGATCATCAATAGCTTGATCTTGATCTTGACTCTCAGATTGAACACTCGGAACTTCACCATCTTTGTCTGTTGCAACATCTTGAGTAGCTTGATCTTGAATTCCAGATTGCACACAAGTTCCTTCAACTGCATCATCTTGACTTTCAACAACACCTGTACCTTCAACTTGTTTATCTGCTGCAACTTTGTTAGCTGTGGGATGTGTCTTCTTTGATGCAACCTTTTGAGGCACTTGTTTACCTTTTCCCTTAGCACTTGAACTTTTTTGTTTACGGCCAGTTTGGCTACTTTGAGTTCCACCATAGCCAAGACATGTTTTTCGGTTGTGTCCAGCAATGCCACAAACACTACACTTTACACTCTTCCAAGCCTTAGACAGCTTACCATTCTTCACAATCTCTTCAGTTTCAGGAGCTAACCGTACTCTCTTTTTACTAGTTGAGTTAGCTGCAGTTGTTTGAGGTTTTGGTGGAACAATTGTTGTTGGCACAGATGATTTTTCCCAATGCTCATTGCTAGTTATGGGTTGGACATGGTGTTTGTAGGTTGCTTCCCAAGTGTTAAGATAATAACAAGGATGAGCCCATGTTTCCACAGCTCCTACTTGTTGTCCATTTAAAGCCATATTCTAATTGGTAGCAACAACATGTTTACATGGTAAACCTGTTATCTCCCATCTTCTGCAATTACAAGACTTGTCTACAACATTAACTACACATTGGTCTCCCCATGGTCCACTAACCTGAAACTTATCTCCCCCATTCCATAAAACATTATACCTAACAGCCTCTTTCTTAATACCATCTAACATGTGTTGTGCAGTTGGTGTTAGTGGCCCATTACTCTTCTCAATGACCATCATAACATGCATTATCCTCTTCATACAGTATTCCCTGATGTATTCTAAGGCTGTAATAATTGGTTTGTTTATACCCTCAATTATTTTCCCATGAAACACTTGACACATGTTATTAAGTAACACATCAGAATGAGGTCTCCGTAAAACAAGACAAATAAAGTTGTATTACTTATACATTTCAGAGTACTTTAACATATACCAATTAAGTTACACAGATAGATGACTTACATGAGAAATGTGACCTTGACCAATGGATTGGTGGTATCTGACTTAACCAAGCATGGGCAGGTTAACTAAATATCTTGAAAGCAGCCATAGCTTTCTCAAACTGTACAACAGTTGAAGCTGTTCCACATCTCCACAGATGGTCTTTGAAGGCCCTACCTTTCCAATGAAGTTTCATATGCTCATGAATGCTTCTAAGACAAAATATGTGCTCCGCATTTGGAAAAACTTCTCTTAATGCTGCAATAATATCCCGCACAAAGACACATATATTTAGTATCTGTTTAAAAACATAGCAACTTGAAATCATTACAAGTTGAAGGGAGTACCTTTTGCATGTCACTAACAAAAGTGAAGATTGAGTTTGGCTCAAGTTCATGATCATCAGATAAACAATGAAGAAACCAAGTCCATGATCCTGTGTTTTCCGATTCAGCAAAATCATAAGCTAATGGGTATATACCATTGTTGCTATCAATTCCCACAGCTGTTAGAAGTTGACCCTTCAAATAACCATCAATAGGAAAAGCATCTATCCCCAACAACTGTCTCTGACAGGCTTTAAATCCTTCCTTCAATGCACCTAAACAAACATACATTCTCTTTAATTCTCTTGTTGGAAGAGTATCCTCTGCAGGTCATTCCACATTCATCAGAACTGTTGTATTAGGGTTCCTCTTCTACAACTCTTGAACACAGTCTCTCAACATGGTGAATTGTAGCTTGAATTTGTAACACCCCCTAAATTATGAGTTAACAGTGGAAGACTAATTGGGGTATTACGGGGAGGATAATAGTCATAATCATAGAAAACGGCTCAAATGAGGCGTTTTGAAAGTATTTATCATTCATATAATATTTCAGTTACAAAAGTGATATATCAGAGTTGTGAAATCCATAAAAGGACATAAGAGTTTGAACTGAATGACATGATTTATTTTAAACACCATAAAAACTATAAGTTTATTGCCCGCTCCGTGCCTTGACTGCTCTGCTAATTACCTGAGATAAACATGCTAAAAGTCAACAAAATTGTTGAGTGAAATCATAGAGTTTCTAATTATAATCAGTTTGAACACAAGTGTAGGATTGCATGTAAAATACAATCATTTGAAATGGTGATATTGCAGTTGTATATATATTGCCCTAAGTCTCATGACACGCAAACGTTAACAGAGTACCGGGATTCGGTAGGGGAAACAATCCAAATTAATGGCATGAGTTATGGCCCTCGGGATAATAGGAGATTTCCATCTTCCTATTTCATTCAAATATAATGCATTGCGACTAATCTGACTAGCAACTAAGGCTATCCGTCAAGGTATTAGTGGAATAGGCAGTCAGCCTCCAATAGATCTATTCACTATATTCGCGTTCACTAGCAGTGATTAATGGTTCATGATATAAGGGGCTTTTGGCAATAGTAGGAACTTAGGCAATATCAATCAGGTGTAGCATACATAAAAATACTTGTGTTCTATTTGAGCATGTATCTCCCCCACGGAGTGTAAAGTGATAAAATGAGTAAAACTGGGGCTATGACTCACCTTGAGTATAACTGGTGAGGTGAAATGTGAAATCAAGTGAGTTTACGGTAACGGCTCCAACACACGACCTGAATAATGGTAAAGTCTGAGAATTTGACTAAATGTAAATGGTGATTGTGAAAGTGAGTAACGGATAACGATCTGATTGGTGATGTGAGTGTGATATGCTTAAAATGCTTAAAGTTCAAAAATAATATTATATATAATATTATCTTGTTTTTATGTCTTTAAATCCAATAATATCGTTTCCTCGAAAGTGGTGTAACGAAACGTTAAGTTAAATCGTTAAAATTCGTTATATATAATTATAACGTAACGTGATTAAATATATGAACGAAACGTAAAAATGCACGTGATGGTGTTGAAAATGTAAAATATGAAATAGAAATAAAAATGATATAAAGTTACAGTTAGTCCTTGAACTTTTACAATTTTTATATTTTCTACTCTAACGGAGTTAGCGTTGCACCGTTAGTCCTTGGTTAACTTTTAATTGCATTTTTAGTCCAAAAAGTTCCATAATGACATTTCAAGCTTACTGTTTAATGTACTTACAATTTCTACCCTTAGTTACTAATTTTAACAGTTTTGGATATAATTATATAAAATTTACACATTTAACCCGAATAGTGATTTACTTTTGCAAAACTAGTCCAAAAATCACAAAAAAATTGTGAAAAGAAATCTGAGAGTTGTAGTAACTTTATAAAGCTTATTTAAGTTTTATTCAACTGCTTATTTGCTAATATAGCTTATTTTTCACTTATTGGACTTAACGAGTTAATTTAAAGGCCCAATAACGTCTTTCGATCCATAGGGTTTTAAGGGAAGTTGGGCCTGGTCTTGGGCTTGTTTTAAAGTTACAAAAACATAATAATCGAGCTTATATCCACAACTTATCGAATAAGCTTAAAATCATCTTATTGGGCTACAAACCCCAACCGAATACATTGAGTAGTTTTTAGTCAGTCCGAGTGGTGTTTACTTTGGGGTTTAAAAACGACTCATATTAGCTTATCAATGAAAACTCATAACTGCAACTTATTTTGTGAGCTTGTGAAGAATCATGTCAAGTAATAAAAATTACATGTTATGTGTATGTATTTGATTTTATGTGATCATTTCTAGTCGACACAGTCAATGGTGTTCAAAAAAATAAACATGACTTATATATGAGTTAAAATTTTATACGATGAACATGAATTAAATATGGTGATCGGTAAGTGATAAAATGAATATGTATGAGTCGTGTGATGGTGTAACCGTGGTTTCTAGCCTTCCATCATAGGAGGCAACCATTGTTCACGTGAAAATGAAATAACGAGAAGCGTACAAATCAAAAGAAAATGATATACTTTCGAAACAAAATATATATGATGCATGGTACCATAAAATCTATAAGAAAGAATGGAAAATCGATTGTGATGACTTACAACACCTAATGGTGGGAGTTGAACGTGTAAAACGGACTAGAACTTGGATAGAATTCGAATAACCCGATATAACTATAAACCAAAGCTTCGAATGAGAACTTGTTGAATTGAAAATGGCTCGAGTGATTTATTAAATGGCTCCTGGTCTTTGTGGTGCTCGAATATGGGAGAATACTCAGGAGAAATGCATGAAATACATTATGGTGTGAATGGGATTTAATAGCAAGTGAAATATATGTGTATGTTTGTACACGTACAATGTATATATGGGATTTTTGATACACAACTTGGGTCGAACAGTATTATGGCAGGGAATATAGGACTTTAGAAAGATATGCAATATATTTCTAGGACTTTAGAAAGGCTAGTGAGTGTAGGAGTTTCATATGAATCGAGTTATGTATATATACTTATGTCGACATGCTCCAAAAGGTCCAAACTAATATGTATCGTGTGATATTGATTGAAAATGTGAGAAATATACTTGAGAATTCTTAAACATTCATAGAAAAATGAATGTGATAGGTAGAAATGAGTTTTAAACCGATTTGGTTAATTGGTGTGAAAATGGTATGAACTTGAAATCATGTCAAGGACGATTTGTTTTGGCCTTCGTTAGGTGGTCAAACGTTCATAATAAAATGTGGGATTCGACACACTAATTCTGTATATACACTTGGTGGGTGAGGAGTCGAATGGTGTAAAAAGTACCATATTATGTGTGTCGAATTTGAGAGAAATCAAGGCCAAGTTTGGTGAGTTTAGTCGAGTGTTAATTTATGAAACATTAAACTTATAAGTTGGGTTGGGCTGGTGAATAGTATCAGGCTAGAAAAATTGGGCCATGTATGGTAAGTGATCCGTTTGGTTATATATTGAGTATATTTGATTTTCGTGGTCCGCGTGTGAGCTCGTTCCAATATTTGGTGAATCACGTATCAACGTGTTTGAGTTATTATAATGTAATAAACAAAAGTTCAAAATTTTCCCATAAAAATGGTTAACTGAACAGTAATGGTGATTAATACTTGATTAACTGTTACAAATTACTAGGGATTTTTACATATTGCTACAGTACCCACCCGTCATACAGAATTCCGTCCCGGAATTAAAGTCTAAGATAGTTGTGAGGGTTGTCTAGGGAAATAAATGTAGATATTTGTCGCGAATTTGATCCTCGCGTTCCCATGTATACTCTGGTCCTCGCTTAGAGTTCTATCGAACTTTGACAATGAGAATGCGGTTTTGCTTAAGCTGTTTCACCTCCCTGTCCATTATTTCTACTGGTTCTTCTGTGAATACGAGTTTGTCATCGAGCCTGATTTCTTTAAGTGGGATGACGAGAGTTTCATCTGACAAACATTTCTTCAGTTGTGAAACGTGAAATGTGTTGTGTACTCTACTGAGTTCTTCTGGGAATTCAAGTTTGTAAGCAACTGGACCAATCCTTTCGAGGATTTTGAAGGGTCCAATGTACCTTGGATTCAAATTTCCACGCTTTCCAAACGTACCATTCCCTTCCATGGGGAAACTTTCAACATAACCCTATCATCAACTTGAAATTCCATGGGTTTTCGTCTTATATCAGCGTAACTTTTCTGTCTGTCACGAGCGGCTTGTAGTCGTTGTCTGATCTTAAAAATCTTTTCCGTTGTTTCGTGTATCAGTTCTGGTCCTGTGAGTTGTAAGTCACCAACTTCTGCCCAACAAACAGGCGATCTGCACTTTCGACCATAAAGTGCTTCAAATAGGGCTACCTTGATGCTGACGTGGTAACTGTTGTTGTAGGAAAATTCAGCCAATGGCAAGTGTTTATCCCAACCTTTCTCGAAGTCTATCACACATGCTCGGAGCATGTATTCTAAGGTTTGGATCGTTCTTTCACTCTGCCCATCAGTCTGAGGGTGATAAGCGGTGCTCATATCTACACGTGTACCGAGAGCTTTTTGTAGAGTTTGCCAAAATCTTGAGGTAAATCGGCTATCTCTATCTGAGATGATGGAGATTGGAACTCCATGTTGTGTCACTATTTTCTTGAGATACAACTGAGCGAGAGTGCTCATCTCGTCAGTTTCCTTGATTGGTAGGAAATGAGCGGACTTGGTGAGACGATCAATGATGACCCAGATGGTATCCAATCCATTTGACGTCTTGGGTAACTTAGTGATTAAATCCATAGTAATTCTTTCCCATTTCCATACTGGTAGTTCAGGTTGTACAAGTAATCCCGACGGCTTTTGACTTTCCGCCTTGACTCTTGAACAAGTCAAACATTTCCCAACATACTCAGCGATTTCGGCTTTCATGTTTGGCCACCAATAAATCTTCTTGAGATCCTGATACATCTTGTCAGAACCTGGGTGAATAGAGTACTTGGATTTGTGGGATTCATGCATGATGAGATCTCGAATACCTCCGTAGAGAGGAACACAATTTCTTTCTTTGAAACACAGCATTCCGTCATATCTTTTCACGAAACCGTTTTCATTTTCTAGCATGCCATAAATTTTCTCATGGGGTCTGTTTTCTTCTTTGAGAGCTTCTGCTTGGGCTATGAGGATTTGTGATGGATGTGGTGAACAAATGGTCATTCCTAGAGATCGAACTCTAAGAGGTTTGATTCTTTCTTTTCTGCTCAAGGCATTAGCCACAACATTCGCTTTACCGGGGTGATAGCGAATTTCACAATCGTAATCGTTGAGCAATTCTAACCATCGGCGTTGTCTCATGTTCAGCTCTTTTTGATCCAGTATGTGTTGAAGACTCTTGTGATCGATGAAAACCGTGCACTTGGTACCGTACAAGTAATGTCTCCATATCTTAAGAGCAAAGACCACTGCTCCTAATTCTAGATCATGAGTGGTGTAGTTTTCTTCGTTCTTCTTGAGCTGTCTAGAAGCATAAGTTATCACTTTGCTTCTTTGCATTAGTGCTGCACCTAAACCGTGGTGTGATGCATTACAGTACACCACGAAGTCTTCACTTCCTTCAGGTAGTGCTAAGATGGGTGCTTCACAGAGTTTTTGTTTTAGGAGTTGGAAAGTTGACTCTTGTTTTTCTTCCCAGATATACTTCTTGTTCTTCTGGGTGAGTTCCGTTAAAGGCTTTGCAATCTTTGAAAAATCTTCTATGAACCTTCTGTAGTAACCAGCGAGACCTAAAAATTGACGAATCTCGGTTGGGGTTGTAGGAGATGCCCAAACTTTAACCGCCTCAATCTTGGCAGGGTCTACGTGGATACCTTGATTGTTGATGATATGGCCAAGAAATTGTACCGTTGGAATCCAAAAATCACATTTGGAGAATTTAGCGTACAACTTTTCATTCTTGAGTAACTCCAAAATGGTTCTCAAGTGTTCAGCAAGTTCTTCCTTGCTACGTGAGTAGATTAAGATGTCATCGATAAACACGATCACGAATTTGTCCAAGTAGGGTTTGCATACTCGGTTCATCAAATCCATGAACACTGTGGGTGCATTGGTGAGACCAAAAGGCATTACTTGAAATTCATAATGCCCGTACCGCGTTCTAAAGGCTGTTTTGGGAATGTCTTCTTCCCTGACCCTTAACTGATGATATCCCGATCTTAGATCAATTTTCGAGTAGACACTCGATCCTTGCAACTGGTCAAACAAATCATCGATCATGGGCAATGGATATCGATTCTTCACAGTGAGTTTGTTCAACTCCCTATAATCAATACACATTCGGAACGTTCCGTCTTTCTTCTTGACAAACAAGACCGGTGCTCCCCAAGGTGATGAACTTGTTCGGATGAATCCTTTATCTGACAGCTCTTTCAACTGCTCAGACAATTCTTTCATTTCAGAGGGTGCCAATCGATAAGGTGCTTTTGCAACTGGTGCTGCTCCAGGCACTAAATCGATTTGAAATTCTACTTGTTGAACTGGTGGAATACCCGGCAAATCTTTCGGAAATACTTCAGAGAATTCCTTGACAACTGGCACTTCTTCGAGTTGTTTCTCTTCTGATTTATTCTCCGTCACCTGAACCAAAAACACGTGACATCCTTTGTTCATGTACTTCATCGTCTTGATATATGAGATGATGTTGAGTTGGGTTTTACTGTGATCGCCACGAACGATAAGAGTTTCACCGTTGAGTGGAATTTGGATGACCTTCTCGTCACAAATGTTCGGGCGTGGTGCTTGGATAACCAATCCATGCCAATGACAACGTCAAAGCTACCGATTTGAATAGGCATGAGATCAATTGGAAAAGGTTTGTTTAGAAGTGTTAGGGTGCAACCTTTGATCATTGTGTTGGTGCTTATGAGGTTTCCGTTAGCTATTTTGATTTCGTGAGTAATGTCTAGTTCTAGTGGGGAAATATTAAGCAATGAAGCAAATGAAGTAGACACAAAGCTCTTATCAGCTCCAGAATCAAATAATATTTTAGCATTGTGTTGGTTCAGTAAGAATGTACCCGTGACGACGCCGTGGTCCTGTGGTGCATTCCCGTCACCAAGCACATATGCTCTCCTACAAGCAACATTGTTCGGGTTCTTTGGGCAGTTGTTCTTGTAATGCCCTTTCTCGCCACAACCATGGCACACTACTGCTATCAGTTGTGTATTTGCACCCGTGGCTCGGCAATCAGTAGTTTTATGACCCACTTTTCGGCAATTGCTGCAAATTGCACTACAAGGCCCAGTGTGATGTAGTTTACATGGGTTGCACTAGGGTCGTTTCCCGGCATAACCTCCTTCTTCTGTGGACGCAACAACATAAGCTCTAGCAGCTTCCTGTCTGCGATTCTGTTGGTGGTGGTGGTTGTTGCGATTCTGTTGGTAGTTGTTGTTGTTGTTGTTGTTGGGGTTCCTGTTGTTATAGTTGTTGTTGTTGGGGTTCCTGTTGTTGTTGTAGTTGTTGTTGTTGTTGGGGTTCCTATTGTTGTTGTTGGGAGTGGTGGTTCCACGATTTTCCAGACTTCATTTATGATCACTATTTGCGGAGGTAGAACTCCGTTTGATTACCCGTTCCAATAATCGTTGAGCTAATGCGATAGCTTCCTCCAGAGTTGCTGGGTTTGACGAGGTGACATCTCCCTCGATGTAACACCCCCATTTTTGATATACGCAGCGGAATATAAGTTGGGGTATTACTTCAGGTATCGTAGTCATGAAAATAGAAAACGACTCGAAAAGAGACGTTTTAAATAAAATTGTTATCATTCATTTATTTAAATCAGAGTACATTATATAGGTCCCAACGGGATGTTTCAAAATACGTTTTAAAAGATACATTATTCGTTGAATGATAACAAAATGGACACTCTTTTTATAAGAAGAAAGTCCATTGCCACTCCGTGCCAAGTTGTGCTTTTAGTTACCTGAGATAAAACATGCTAAAAAGTCAACACAAAGGTTGAGTGAATCCATAGTGTTTTAAGTTATATTCAGTTGAACACAAGCTAAGTAGAAAGTAAATCAGTGATGTTTCAGTTCAGTATATTGCCCTAAGTCTCATGACACGCAAAACATTAACAGATGGACATCATAGTTATGAACTATTGACGTAAATCACTCCATAATTAAATGAAGCAATTATGCCCTCGAGTAGGAGATTGTCAGTCTCTTTGTTGCTCTCAAATATAAGGTGCATTTGGTTACCTATCCGGCTAACACAAATGGGACGTCATTTCCAATAGATCAATTCACTATATTCGCGCTCACCCGAAAGTGATTAATGGCTCATGATAGAGGGGCTTTCAATGACAACAGTTTAACTTAGGCAATATCAATCAGGCTAGCATACAGAAAAATACTTGTGTTCGGTTTGTAGCATGTATCTCCCCACAAGTTTGGAAAACGTATGAAAAAGTGGGACTATGAACTCACCTTAGCAATCTGGATGGAAAACAAATTAAATAGAGTTGATAAACGTCTCCGGCACGCGACCTGGGTTGAAATGTCAAGTTTCAGTAATCGTATTCGAATATATGTGAGTTTTAGTATTCGTTTCGTGACGTTTTGGTTGACAGTTAAATGTTAAAATGAGACAACATGAAGTCTCTTCAAAAGTTGGTGGATGATAAGATTTTATCTTATTTCATGTGTTTATGTTTATGTTTCGTTTGTTTGTTATTGAGATAAATGTATTTCGTTTATTAGTTTCTATTATAAATCGATTCAAAATATATTTCTAATAATAATTATAAAATGTTACGCTTTTTACCCCTATAGTTTCATATATTGATAGTTTATACCCCTGAACTTTCATAAAATGACAATTTTTTACCCTTGAACTTTCATAAAATGACAATTTTTACCCCTGAACTTTGGTGAAATGATAGTTTTTACCCCTGTAGTTTCAAAAATGACAATTTATACCCTCAACTATAAGTCGTTGGCAAAAATAGTCCTTGTTTTAATAACTTTCGAAATATTTACACTTTTGGCCCAATAAAACTCCATCTTTCAAATGTGGCAAGTTTTACCCTTAAGCTCTATGTCGATTTCAGTTTTAGTCCTAGTTATAAAAACAAGTGGAGTTTTGGCAGTTTTGACCCTCAAGGCATTGATATCGTTTCATGCGACATCCTTTTTCCATTTTTACGCCTTTTAAGCTTATGAAAATAACACGACTTGCTACGAATCCTTTATACAAGTTATCTTAAGTTTGTAAATATCATTTCTACAGATTATTAGCTCATGATTCGAGCTTATGAGCTCGCAATAATTAAATATGGGGCGCTAACTTCAGTTTGCGATGGGCAGAAATGGGACGCGAATAAAAGCGAGGCAACACAAGGTTTTTACGATGTTCTTAATCCTATAATTAGCTAGCTGGGGGGTCTTTAAGTTAGCCAAATTTCAGATTTTATTAGCTTCATTTAGTGGTCGAAATAATTATCCCAAGTTGGGGGTTTAGAACATGGCTCGATAAAACAAGAAAAGGAAAAATAGTTTGGTTTTCGATTTTCAAGTTCACACCATAATTTCTAATACTTGTTAACATGATTTTAAACATATTTAATCTATCTCTTATGGATTTTATGGCTTCTTGATTAGAAATGTAAAAAAAAATATAATTAGGGTGTGTTTGGTTTTGCTCGATAGAAAAAGAAAAAGAAAGAAAACATGTATTTTGACCTAGCTTGCTATTAGGGATTATTTAGTGGCATGTTTTAAGAGTATTTAAGTTTTCAAAAGGTAAGAAAAAGGGCTAGATCACTTGCTTGTTTACTCGATTGTGAGGAGTTTTGGCGAATTAGTTTGGAAATGGAACACCAATGCCTTTCCTTCTTCTAAGCCTTTCAAAGATCTTTCTTTAGCTTCTAAATGGACTTATAGGATCAGTTTTTAAGTGAGTGTGGCTGTTTTTAGTGAGGTTCGAAAATATGGATGGAAAAATTAAGAGTGTAAGTGTCGATATTTATAGAAGGAGAGGGGTTAGGGTTTCCAAGGTGCTAAGTCACCTTGTTATGGTGAAGTGGAGACATAGTGATGTAATTTAGGTTGTTTGAAGCCAAGTGTAAGGAGGAGAGGGTAAGTGTCATGAGGTTTAGCCCTAACCATACAATTTACCTACAACTTTTGACTTGTGATAAATATCTAGGGAGCAAGATGAGGAGGAGGCATTTAGGGCTTAGAAGGAAGTTTATGGTGTAAGAGATGCTTAGGATTAAGTGAGGTTATGATTTGGTTAAAATCTTGTTAGGATCGAACTAGGGAATTCATTATGGATCGAATAGCTTTGTTGATTGGTACATTGGGCTATAGGGTGTTGTACTTACGGTTTTAGGGGTGTAACTAGATTGGTTTAGGGTTAGGTTTAAGGATTTGTTGAGTAGTAATTAAATTAGGGTTTTCTTATTTAGTATATATATGTCGAATTGTATGTATAAGGAAAAGAAATCATGTTGTGCTTTAAGGGTTGTACTATGGGCTTAATAGGGTGGTACTAAGGTTTAAGAAATATATAAAATATGTTTTTAGGGTTTGCTTATGTTAATTTAATTATATGTTGTTTTAATTAGGTTTAAAAGTATATAAATGTAGTTTTTAGGTTTTATGCATTAGACACTTGTACATTAGGTTTAGGGACTTGTACTTATATTTAGTGAGTTTAAGAAATCTATTTTTAAGGTTGGTGCATAAAAGACATGGATAATGTGCTTTAAAATAGGTACATTGAGGTTTACAAGGTGATTTATTTATATATTTTGGTGTTATGCATAAATGACTTGTACATTGGCTTGAAGGACTTGTACACTTATTATTTGTAAAAATCATATAATATATATATATATATATATATATATATATATATATATATATATATATATATATATATATATATATATAGAGAGAGAGAGAGAGAGAGAGAGAGAGATGGGATATTATGAGAAGGGGTCTTAAAATGAGAAGGGTGGGAAGGATTGTGGGAGTGACATGTGTCACTTTGCCACATCATCATTCCGTCAAAATTTTTACTGCATCGTGATGCAGTAAAAAATTTGGCGGGAAAAAATTTTTTTTCCCGCCAAAAAAAAATAATTTTTTGGGCAAAAATTTTTTTTTTTTCCCGCCAAAATTTTTACTGCATCGTGATGCAGTAACCGTAATGAAGTAAAAAAATATACTGCATCGTGATGCAGTAACCGTAATGCAGTAAAAATTTATACTGCATCGTGATGCAGTAAAAATTTTGGCGGGAAAAAAATTTTTTTTTTGCCCAAAAAAAATTTTTTTTTTTTGGCGGGAAAAAAAAATTTTTCCCGCCAAAATTTTTACTGCATCACGATGCAGTAACCGTGATGCGGCATGATGATGTGGCATGGGGATGACACATGTCACTCCCACAATCCTTCCTACCCTTCTCATTTTAAGCCCCTTCTCATTGTATCCCTACCCTCTATATATATATATATATATATATATATATATATATATATATATATATATATATATATATTAGGGTTTGTGATTTTATTACATAAAATCATAGTTTTGTGAGTTTAGGGTTTGTATCGGGAGTTATAGTGAATTTAGGGTTTCTGTGCTTTAGGAGCTTTTACATTAGCTTGGATGAGTTATACTTTAGTGCTTTAGGGTTTAGTTATTCATATTCATTGTTATAATGGTTTAGGGTTTCGTAGAAACTCTAATAGATAAGAAATGTTTAGTTTGAACGTTTATTAGTCGTACGTTAACGAATTAACGTAAAGTGGCAAATGGAATATCGTAAAGTTTTATACTTGACATATGGAAATGTTTATATGAAATAAACATTAGTTAAGTTGGTGTCGGTCCGCGTGTGAGCACGTTTATCGAGGATGTGAGTTACGTCACATTAGATAGTAGTTACGATCAGATAAAAAAATATATATACGTAGAAAAAGGATAAGTATTCTTTATTAGAATATGAAATAGTTTATTACATAGTGAAAATTTACAAGTGGTTACACTCGACGTATCTTTCCAATGTCTTTTCCATATCCGGCACCATAGCTGGACATAGTACTGACAGTTCTTGGAACCTCTTGTTGTAGGCTCTCAGATCATTCCCTTTTAAAATCAACTGGTGGAATTCCTCCTCCAGTTTCCTTATTTCCGTACGGGGGCAGTATTTCTTCAACATTTTTGTTTTCAGTTCAGCCCAGGAAATTTGATATGCTTCCTCCACACCCATGGTCTGGGCGGTAGCATTCCACCAAGACAACACATCTTCCAGAAGAGTCCCCGTAGCAAAGGTGACCTTGCTGTTCTCTGGACAGTTGCTTCTCATGAATACCGTCTCTGTGCGCTCAAACCACTGAGCTAGTTCGGTTACTCCTTCTAAACCTTTGAAGGAAGTTGGCTAGCAACCTATGAAATCTTTTTATGTGCACTTGCGAGTTGCAGATGCCTCGCCTCCAGCTATTGCCCTGTTGTTGTTACTTGAGCTAGCTAGGGTAGCTGCTTAAGTTTCAAGAGTCGCAGCACTGCCATCGGCTACCAGTTTCTGAACAGCTGCAGGGGTCATAACTGTTGCGGGAGTGGCAGTTTCTTTTCTTGTGCGAGGCATTTTTCTGTTAATGCCACAAGAAAATATAGATTTAGAATTCACATAATGACCATGTTAGAATGTCACACCCCCAGAAACCGGGTCCAGCGGAAGCATATACGTCGCTGGGGTGCTACTCAATTGGTATCACAACACAAGTACAAAGAACGGTTTTTATCTCAATCATTTAGGATGAAACTCATTAGCAAAAGTGTTAAATTTACATGATTAAAAAGTAGTGCGGTAGTAGGCCCATAAATAAGTTAAGCGGTCCTCAAATGAAAATCAGAGTCTTCTATGACCATGCCATGCCCTGCCAAAAGCCTCCAATAGTGTACTATTGCTTTATACCTGAAAATACATGCTAAAGTGTCAACACGAGGTTGGTGAGTTCATAGAGTTTAGTTTAAAATGTAATGCATTTGAAAATGATTTCCCAGCAAAGGCATTGTAAATCCACTCAGTCCTAAGTCCCGCCTATACAAGACCTGCAACCTGTGTGTTTACAACCCACTGCCCAATAAGATTTGGTTTAGATGAACAAAAGTAATATGTGGACCATGATTTAAAATACATTTAGTTAGATCAGTACATTCGGTTACGTGACCAATTCATTTGGTTATGTGACCCGTTCATTCTGTCATGTGACCCGTTCATTTGTCATGCGACCCGTTCATTTGGTCATATTACTCGTTCTTCGGTTATGTGACCCGTTCATTTGTCATGTATGTACATAGTGTTGGTGCCGGTTCATTCGGTTAAGCAGGCATAATTGTTTAAAGTGCTTGGGTCCATAGGTAAAAAGAATTAAGTGTGATACTAGTGGATATACAATACATTCGAGTGAATAACAAATTCATAAGTAGAGTAAGTAATGGTTTGACTAAACAAGTAACGTATTCAAGTAACACAAGTATATATTTAGAAGAAAGCAAGCATGTATTCTCCCCCAAAACGGTTAATAAACAAGTATCACAAGGGTAGGGGCTATGAAACTCACCTGATGCAATAGTGTTACACCCCGTGCCCGCTTATACTAAAAACTTTGACTTTTGACGCGCAAACGTTTGACTAAAACAGACTTATACAAATTCTTCATTTAAATATCAGAGTCTATAACATTTAACCCTTTAAAACATTTGCCAGAACATATACTCAACAACCTCCAAGACATATTACACAATTGAATAACACAATTACACAACTCTTCTGGGACCAACGATGCGCCGTATCCTTTTGAGGGATACGCCGCATCTACTGATGCGAGACTATGCGCCGTATCAACTTGAAATGATACGCCGCATCTACTCAAACTTATGATACGCCGCATCTGACATATTAGATACGCCGCATCACTTTAAACTTCTGATGCGTCGCATCTAACATATTAGATGCGCCGCATCGACCAATTTAGACAGAACATCAGCAGGAAGACCTGCATAAACTCAATACACCACTTTGACACCTTTTCAACACTATAACTTGTACCAAAATACTCATTTTACATTCAAAACCATATTCAACTATAATACACGGCGAATAACCCGTTTGACTCCAAAATGGGTACAAATGGACCCTAATCCAAACACCCCTTTGACTTAACCCATAAACACATAAACATACTTATGCATACCAAATGACTTCCAATTCATTACAAAACACTTGACATACAATCTAACACTTGTTTACCAATAAAAGACCAACGGGGGTACAAACTTATACACTTGAGCTCGGTATCTACCTAAGCTCTACATCCTTACCAAAACTACCCATCTTGCATAACCAAATCCTTGGCCCATATATCCTTACATCCAAGCCATATCATAAGCACCTATAATAAGTCGGTTCTACTTTCCCTTTCTACCATACGCCGCATGTACTTCCTAGATGCGCCGCATCTAGGCTATAACAGATTAACACTTAACAGTTAACTCAATAATCATTTGCCCTTAACCAACCACATACTCTTAGTCAAACATACTTAGGCTCGGGTCAACTTCATCTAGGGTGGGGTCCCACTACCCGGGAAACGGGTCTAACAATTCTACCCCCTTATTTAGATTTCGTCCCCGAAATCTCTCGTCTAAAACTATCCAAAACTAAATTCAAAACATAAACATGTCCTTATCCTCTAGCTTTCTAGGCCAAAACCTTGCAACGATCTACATGATCTTGCAAATTCTACTCTTACTAGGCATAAACACAACTCATAATCCGCTCAAAGCACACTTCTCATCATAAACTTTTCTAAGATTTCCCAAAACAACTACTTGTCATCCGGGAAAATCTATTACTTTGACTCTATATGAGTCAAACTTCATCACTATAACACGGCATTCAACAATGCACTACTCATAACATAACATCATAAATCCGGCAAATCTCACATTCCACCTAATACCAAATACGCATCTATACTAAAACCCGGCAACTTATCTCAAAATACACAAGGTACCATACAAACGGCACCTTCAAAAATCTAACACAAACAACATTTAAGCAAACTTTCTTATCAAATTCTGGAAATGCTCATAACTTGACTCATTAACTTAATGCACAATTTATTTCAGACGTCTTATCTTAAGGTTTACACGTGACCTTAATGCTACTATAAGTTTTATTTGCATTTATCTTTTCTTATGACGTCCAACCGATTTTAGTTTTTACTACCTCATATCACTATCCGTACTCATGTCATATCGGCTACACATAAGCCCACTCCTTTGTAACTCTTCATTTACATAAAAAGGCGTCCCGATCTATGTAAATCAAGAATTACAAATTCATGGTTCGGTGATTTACAATTTCCTCATTCAAATGAAAAGGCGTCCCAATCCATTTAAATCAAGAAACCATAAACCATCCTACTTATACGCTTCCGACCTAACACTCGTACATACTATACTTTCCATATTTACTAGCCTTGGATCCAATCTCGCTAACTTTCATCCATGCCATAAGGCAAGCTAACCTCTATGCCGTAAAGGCAAGCTGACAACCATGCCACAAAGGCAAGCTTACATTCATGCCGTAAAGGCAAACTTACTTCCATGCCACAAAGGCAAGCTAACCTCGTGCCATAAAGACACCTTAACATCGTGTCCTAAAGACACCTTACCATCGTGTCATAAAGACACCTTAACATCATGCCAAGGATATAGGCAAACCATGCCGGTGAAGGCAAGCTAACAATCATGCCATAAAAGGCAAACTATACATCATGCCATAAAAGGCAAGCTAGGCCATCCCAAAGGATGCCAAAAACTCGAGCATTGGATCCAAGCTATATCTGTCTCATCATCTTTACTCATCATGTATACTCATTTTATCTTTCATGCACTTATATAATTAGGCACACACTATCATATATTAAATTTTCATTGCCTTACGCAATCTCAACATTCACTATCACGCTTTCTACCATCTAGGCAAGTTTCTATATAACACTTGCACATTTATTATCATCGCATTTTCACAATGCCACTTATCTTTCACCCGTCAACCCCAAGTTGACTCATACACTAACTATGTGCCATTTTTATTTAGACAATTTATATGTAATGCTTATTCATTACAACTTACACATCTCTACATGTTCTTACAACACACTCTTACTATTACCCGTCAACCCTTGATGACCATATTCTTACTTCATACTGTCACTTCATCTAGTTTATTCAACTTGTATGCATACAGACCTTACATAGGTTTATTTTGTAACACTTTCTTTAATTTCATCTTACATATTCAAATATATTAACATGATCACATTCATGTTTTACATTTCCTTCTAGCGTACTTCAAGTCACCCATGACTTCTAGCGCAATCTATATTTTATTCGTCACTTTGACTCATCATACTTTACCATATAACACTAGCACTTTTCAATTTATCATGTTTTATATGTAACATGTTCTCATCACTTCTTAACTTTACACTTTAACTTTCTCTTTTAGTTTAGCATATAGGATTTCACGCTTCTCAAAACATCAAGCTATAAACATACTTAGCTACTCACTTCTTACTTATCTAAATCTTTTTAAGCATTTATGCTTTTTCAAATTATTAGCATGCTTCTTAACTCTTTTCACATATCAATGTTTTCTTTTTAGCTTTACCGACCACAACTAGGTCAACACATGCATTCTAAGGCATCTATCTCAACTCATACACTAACTATACAATCGCGCTCTCAAGCACACCACATAAAACTTAGACATACAATAAACTTACCATAGACTTATCATTATATAACCAACAACACTTAACATCATATATGCAATCATACCATAACGCTTAACACTTATCCGACAAGTGTTAAAACATTCATAAACGAAATCAAATCTCATAGGCTATGGCATCATATATCACATTGCATAACCAAGCAATGTCTAAGCATCGACCTTCTAACTAACCACAAGCAAAAGCCCATCTTATAGCTAAGGCATCATAAACCTTAGTTCACTTACTAATCCCGTCTCTAATACCTCTTAGCCTTGCTACCCGAAATCCATCACTATACTTCTATCTTACATTCACATCTCGCAATACAATCATCGGCACCAACCGAGGTGCACGGCTATCTAATCATATAAACATTTCAAGTCCTTCACGGACTTACATCACATAATCACAACATCAACACCGGCACCAACCAAGGTGCTCGGCCAACTAATGATCTAAACATCTCAAGTCCCCGTGGACTTGCATCTCATACACATCAACACTATCAAAAACATACATCATCTATCATCAATAGGCTCATCTAACATAAGACATAATTCGTCTAACACTTAGCAATTAGTTTCCGCGCAATCTAACACCTACGTCCAAGCTTCTACGAGTGGTTTAAGACTAGGCAACCCTATAGTGGAAACCTAATTCACTTAAACCGAAGCTCTGATACCAATTTGTTACACCCCGTGCCCGCTTATACTAAAAACTTTGACTTTTGACGCGGAAACGTTTGACTAAAACAGACTTATACAAATTCTTCATTTAAATATCAGAGTCTATAACATTTAACCCTTTAAAACATTTGCCAGAACATATACTCAACAACCTCCAAGACATATTACACAATTGAATAACACAATTACACAACTCTTCTGGGACCAACGATGCGCCGTATCCTTTTGAGGGATACGCCGCATCTACTGATGCGAGACTATGCGCCATATCAACTTGAAATGATACGCCGCATCTACTCAAACTTATGATACGCTGCATCTGACATATTAGATACGCCGCATCACTTTAAACTTTTGATGCGTCGCATCTAACATATTAGATGCGCCGCATCGACCAATTTAGACAGAACATCAGCAGGAAGACCTGCATAAACTCAATACACCACTTTGACACCTTTTCAACACTATAACTTGTACCAAAATACTCATTTTACATTCAAAACCATATTCAACTATAATACACGGCGAATAACCCTTTTGACTCCAAAATGGGTACAAATGGACCCTAATCCAAACACCCCTTTGACTTAACCCATAAACACATAAACATACTTATGCATACCATATGACTTCCAATTCATTACAAAACACTTGACATACAATCTAACACTTGTTTACCAATAAAAGACCAACGGGGGTACAA
This sequence comes from Artemisia tridentata subsp. tridentata, assembly GCA_021014915.2. NCBI lineage: Eukaryota > Viridiplantae > Streptophyta > Magnoliopsida > Asterales > Asteraceae > Artemisia > Artemisia tridentata. The sequence goes on from CP139508.1 coordinate 308,552,955, forward strand.
ACTTATACACTTGAGCTCGGTATCTACCTAAGCTCTACATCCTTACCAAAACTACCCATCTTGCATAACCAAATCCTTGGCCCATATATCCTTACATCCAAGCCATATCATAAGCACCTACAAAACGGTTAGACAACTAAACCGTAAGCGATAACGCTTAGCAAGTAAAACGACTATAACATACCATTATACTTTAAACCACATAATGCATCATATACATAAACACTTACATCACATCTCATCTAGCACATAACCTCAACTTATCTCCTAGCATCATCTCATCACTTAAGCCATAAACATGGCATCACATAAACATCAACCAAGCTAATCTTCTCAACATAAACATACATAACACAATATGATGGAATTCCATATAACATATGCTATCATCATTTTACTTACCTCAAACCCAAGCTATACAACACATCAAGAACATCATCATCACAATGATCCATCATCATCATCACCATCCTTCATAAATAATAAAACTTGATAATCAAAGCTAAGAAGGGTCATCAACATAGGTTCTTTATCCTCTTCATTACAAGCCATCCTTAGCTCCACCTTTCCCTCCTTGGTTCGACACCCACAGAAACACACTCTCTTTTACAGAAGAGTGTGGAGACTTATAGATAATTGGGGAAGTTTCTAGCTACTAGGGCAATTCTGTCATTTCTGCTTATTTAAGGTCGATGCGCCGCATCTATCTTCATAGATGCGCCGCATCCACATATACGCCGTATCTCCATATACAATACGGCGCATGGACTATAATAAGTCGGTTCTACTTTCCCTTTCTACCATACGCCGCATGTACTTCCTAGATGCGCCGCATCTAGGCTATAACAGATTAACACTTAACAGTTATGTAACACCCCAACTCCATAACCATTTGCCCTTAACCAACCACATACTCTTAGTCAAACATACTTAGGCTCGGGTCAACTTCATCTAGGGTGGGGTCCCACTACCCGAGAAACGGGTCTAACAAATAGCTATGATGACAAAAGTGGATACACTGAAATGAGGCACGATCTCTAACCGCAACCTAATATGAATGATAGGATCTAAGGTAAGCAATGAAATGATGCTACACATGCAAATACGTATGTTATGTCATCGATACCACTCGTGAATTTTGGAAATAACGTTTATCGTCGAAAAAATATATTTTTGACGTCCCGTTAAGTTAATAAACACTTTTCGTGTAAATATGTTGCAACGATAACCCACGATCGTCGTTTGATGATTTATCGATAATTATAGTGTTTTCGTCGTAAATTAACATTTTTCATAACTTGTAAAAATATAACCAAATGACTTTGCAAACCTAGTCATAATTGTGAGCTCGTTAAGGGTTAGTGAGTGGGCTCGGTGCCTTTGAAAACTTTGTAACGATGTCTTGAAGACGTGTCATTTAACTTGTGATCATACGGGTCTCGATTGATAAGAAATACGGCTCTCAACATAGTGTATTGCAAAAACTGTTTTTCTATACTTAGAAACATTTTTGTTAAAAGTTGATGGAATTTTAGTGAAGTTGTCAGACTTTAAACGCGTATATCTTTGTCGTTATGAGCTCGTTTTCTACGTTCTTTATATCCACGGCTTCGTATTAACATGAACTAACATAATTTCAGTAGTTTGGGTCGTCTAGATCACGTCTAATGCCTCGTTTTGTCCGTCGAACCTCGGCAAACAGCACGCAATATTTTCAGAAATTAGTTTTTCGTCGCCAAACTTAGAAAAATCATAACTTTCTCGTCATAAGTCGGTTTTTACTCATTCAAGCGGCCACGGTTTCGTTTTTGAAATTATTTTCTGAATATGAAGGCCAAAATATCCCCTGAGTTACTGAGTTTTCTAGATTTCACGTTTTTGGACAGACCCTTTTCTATTGTTTGAAATAATAACTTTTATGGTTCAAGGCTTGTTCAAAACACAATCAATCAACACCACAACTACTCTAATCCTACCATACACCTTCTTAGGGTGTCATGGGGGTCCTAAACATCACCAACAATGGTGGGTTTTGTTAGAGTTAATGGAAAAATATTAAATGTGAATGTCTAGATTCGAACACGGGACCGAGGGATTGCACACTTTACGTATGATGATCAAGTAAATAATTAATATGTATAATTATTGTATATATTAATTATTTTTACATGAAATAATACATAACGGACGTTATGTAAACTAACGGTGTTGACTAACGACCGTTAGTGAATAAAGGAAGGTCCATTAGTGAAATTAGAGGCTCAAAGAAGGATCTAGAAACCCCTCTAATGGGGTGGCCGGATTTTTAAGGGTTATTATAACCCTAGATCGATTTCTTGGTGAGCAAGATTAATTCCACTATAAATATAAACACAAGGGTTATTAGTTTGGCTAGCTTGTGCATTGTTACTATAACCCTAAAGTTTTTCTCCTTCTCTTTAAATAAACCGGTCGATTTGTTTTTGTTATAATTATATAATCGACCAACTACTCTTGATGTATATGACAATGTACTGACATATCTTTGACTTTTCTATAGTAAAGATATGCATAGTACATAATAGTACATCGCATAATATATTGAATATGTTGCGTACAGTATTCAACTTTTAATTAAACAAACGTGTTTTGGTTTAATTGTGTCTAATCACTAGCATCATTGCTTGATCGGTTATAGTACGTGTGTACAAGAGTTTGGTAACAACTCACTTTAGTTGTTCATCTTGGATTGTGAAACAAAAGGGTAAGGGGTTTCACGTTAATCCTATTTGTTGATCTTGTGATTAGAAGAAAAGACCGATCCTTGTTCCTGCTAGGATCTCGAGGTAACCCTTATTTATTATTCAGTAATTCATTATATGTGTTAAATTAAGATCTATGCTTCCGCTATGCGTACTTGATGTGTTTATTTATTTAGATTTGTTTACATGCTATTTAAATTTCAACAGTGGCATCAAGAGCCTGTTTAACATGTTAATGAATTACTTAAACGCATTATAAAAATCAAATCTTGATTTAGATACACATGTTAATGTCGATTTTAATTTATCATGGTTTGTTTTTGTAGAAAACATTCTAATTAAAATCGAATAGAATTTAGGGTTAGGGTTTCGACCCTATTTTAACTAATTAATTATTAGTTTGTAACCCTAAATTAAGAACATGATGTGCTATGTGTTTATTTGAGTAATTAGGGTTACGTTCCTGGTTGATCCATAATTCTTCATGCAAGGAATTATGGATTAGGTTTTGTTTATGTGCTACATGTTTTTTTAAGATAAATCTAAAATTAGGGAAGGCCTAATTATATATTAATGAATCAGTTATGTGCAATGTGGTATGTAATTATTAAAACTTACGCGGTCAATTTATTGGCGTTTGTGGTCCATTGGGTACAATGAGCTCGAAAACCAATGGGAGTTTTATTAATTATATACATTAAAATTCACATAGATTATTAATAGGATTTATCAAAAGGGTTTGCATGTGGCTATATGATTTTTATCATATATGAGTTATTGTGTGTTTATTTATTTTTTAATTACTTGATCTTTGTGTTTTAATTATGATGGATTGTAAACATCAAAGAGGGTAATTTTTTGAATAAAAATAAATGAACCTAATAACTATGAAACCTTTGTGGTAAATTATTTATTGCCAAGTCTTATGTGCCGATAGTGGTTCGCTTCGCACGGTAATTTGCTCCCAGGCGAGACTAGCAATTTAATAATTTACTACATAAATGTTTTAAGCTTGAAAATCTTAAAGTTTTTAATTGATTGATGCGACTGTACATAATGGTCGAAGCGGCGGACCTAATGTTGGCAAACTATAAAGTGGGTATAAGGTTGGTACGCATTAAATTGTGACCTTAAAGAGACTCCATTCTGTCTCTCCGCTCGCCTGTGCGTCACATTAGACTTACCAAGTACACCATTATTCATGTACGAAGCATCTTAAGGCAATGTTGTAAGTTTCTCAACGCCATCAATTAAATTTTTGTTGATTTTAAGCTGCGAATGAGTAAATAGTTTTTGTAGAAAACATATATTACAAGATGAATGCATGACATCTTGTACATATTTTTGATTCACATCAAAATAAAATACCCTTAAAATTTAAGTTATATGCCACACAACGAAACAGAAAAACCTAAGATTAGATGCCCTTCATTATTAGCAGCCAAAGCTGATGTAATGATCAAAGGGATGGTAATCGAAAGGGGAAATTACATGCTTTCATTACTAGCAGCCAAAGCTGATGTGATGAAACTATGGTAATTTCAGTTTCTTAAGTTGGTTAACTTAATTGAGCACTTTCATTACTAGCAGCCAAAGCTGATGTAATGAAACGGCGTCAAGGCATAAAGATTTGGGGATGAAACATGCTTACATTTGCAACTGAGGTTGGCAAAATATGTAAGTCCCATGATTCTAGGAATTGCAATTGGATATTGGCAATTGGGTTTGACCCGTACCTTATTGAGTACTTTCATTGCTAGCAGCCAAAGCTGATGTGATGAAACGACGTCAATTTGGATCCTAGTTTTCAATGAAAATTAAATGGTTAAATATTAATTTACCATGGGTGTTTAATTTTCTTGAAAAAGTTATTATCGAAAATACTAAAATTGAATTTTTGTAAATTCTTTTAATGTATTAAATGCAACGATAAAACCGTAAACGTAGAAAAATCCTTTAGTGGAAAGTTGATCTGCACCCGTAGGGGTCTTTGGATAGAGTCAACTTAACTAAAAGGATAAACCTAGTCTACTTTCCGTGTGAAGAGTGAGACTTAACCCTATTCCTTTTCATGAATGAGAAAGGTATAATAGGATAATTAGAATCATCTAGATTCTAAGAAATAACTCATGGCAAATTTTTAAGAAATTGCAAGTTTAGGAGTTATTAAAATTAGAAACTAGACCAATTATCGCAAAATTGGTAAAAGGCAAGCTAGAATGATTTATCTAGTTATTGTGCTTTAACCATTAAAAGGTGCGACATACCATAGTGGTGATGGTAGACCTAATTGAGGAAGAAATTGCATGCCCAATTTTCTCAGGTTAATTGTATTGATGGATATTCCATCATTGACAAAGTAGAATACATTCTTTGAGTACCTTAGTATGTATTACGTAAGAGATTACTCAAAGGTGTAGGAAAGTAAGCAGCACGCTATTTGCTTTTACTGGTTATGCAACACTTATAATGTTGTCAAATCCAGTGGGAGCATTGTGCTGTAATTACTGAATAATGAGTTCATGTAGTGATCTTTAATTCAGTGGGAGCTGCAAGTCTTGATATCTTGGTAATAACCCGGATTATCTCTAGAAGCTCTTGAGATAAATACTTTCCAATTATAGACACTTGTGGTATTAAGGATAGTCGTGTACGTTTCCTTACTCGACAAGGTGATTCTATATCTACTTATATCTATGACACAAATCATATTAATCACATAAGCAAACTATTGACGTGTTGTTTATCTGATACGTGATGTTGTTCCATGCACAAGTGGGAGAAATCTTTATTGTGTGCAAGCAACAACATAAAAGGATATGATTTAAAGGGTTCTCTTGACTGCAAGGTAAGAGATTGATGTACTAATGTGGTTTATTCACATCTAATCAATAGAACACTTGGAGTTAATATCTACTTTCATTACTAGATATTAATGACAAGGTAAATTACATACTTTCATTGCTAGCAGCCAAAGCTGATGTGATGAAACTATGTTAATTTACAAGTTTCTAAATTAGATAATTATTAGAACAAGTGTCAATATGATAATAAGACTACTTCAAATATGAATATTTATGTATTGTTGCAATGACATAAATAAATGAAGTAATCTAATACTACTTCATAATTTGAATGTTTATGTATTCTTGGAATGACATAAATATATGAAGTAATAAATTAACTTGAAATAAGATATTGAAACCTAAGTGTGGTGTTCATGATTACTTTAGCTATGCATATTTATATTTTAGTATAAAGATATAAATATGAAGTCTTTTGATTACCATAAGACTTATAATAAAGTAAGACGTTATCTTGTTGTGTTTTTTAAAACATATACAAGAAGTCATTGAGTTGATCAATGATCTAGAACGTAAATTGGGATTATAACAGTTTATGTCTTTTTGGTAAGACATAGAAATGAAGTGGCTTGAGCAAAGAGGCACTTATGTTATAAAGCATGCAATTGGCCTGAAAAATCTATTGTACCATTAAATTGACTTAGTTGGTAAATAGGTAAGCCAAAACAAAATATATTTATCTTACATATTGTAAGATTGACTTATAATATTAATCCTAATGAAATACATATGTGTATGGTATGTTCAGTTAGGAAAATCAAACTCTTAATATATTGTTTGATTATGATAACTATATCTTCCATTCTTCCTAAAGATATCAAGGTTAGAAAATTGAGTAAGGATTGGATATACTCAATTAGACTCCAACCTAGAAGATTAATAAGACACCATTTATTATGGTATGTGATTAATCACATTAAGTCTTAAAATTGAAGTTCAGAATTTGTTAAACTACTTATGAGTAGGTTATTAACAAATTGATGTTAGGAACTGTCAATATGTATTTGTAAAGTCCCAAAAGAGAACAAGTTTGTGTTGCTCTAATTGTTAAGTATTTATAGATAATCTATAAATTGCAAAAGGCAAGTGGGAGTTTTATCTTGTAAAGATAAAAGTACAAGATACATAATCTTCTAAAAATACACTAGCAATCATAATGAGGATTAAACATGTTAATGTTAAATCTCAAGATGATGGAATTCTCATTTCGTAGATCCGCAAGGATATCTCAAATATTTGTAGAATATGTTGAGGATTATGAGTTACAGGACCATGGTATGCCTGTTAATAAATTGCAAATGTTTAATTTGGCAAATTACTCATACTATGAATAATTAGATGCTGTCCAGGAAGATAACTAGTTTGGAAACGTAGTTGATCTTAAACTATATAGTTACACTATAGAATGAAGATGAATTTCTACAAAGGAAATGAAAATCCTAGAGATTTAAATTCTTGTGTAGAAATCATTATGGACAAATTTGTATACATATTTAATGTGTGAAAAGATTATCAATCATAATTAAGCAATTAAATGTGATTGAAATTCTTTCTAAGCACATTAAATGTATAAAGATTATGATTGACATTCTTAGTTTCATTATATGAAATTAATAATGGAATATCAATACTCTTTCTTGGATAATTACTTGAGCGAGGACGATAAGTAATTGAAAGGAGTATTTGAATTCAAATAATCTTTGGAAGTATACAAAGTGCAAATCATTTGTGAATGGATTTATGCAATGCATCTAGGAGATATACTTATGTTTAGTTATTAATTCTTAGTTTTGATTTATAATTAAAAATAAGATATTTCTTAATATTCCTGAAAGCTAGTGGGAGTGTTATATTTATTTTCTTATTTCACATATGTTGTATAACATATAGGAAGTACCATTCCATTAACATTAAATATTAAGTCTTGGTTTGGAATGAAACTTCACATGGAAATTTAGAAAATAAAACCTTGAAATATATGTTTATTGTTATAAACATAAGCGGTAAAATAACTGATTCTAATAAACATGATAATCTATTAGAAAGGCTAGATAGATACATATCTTTGAAAAGATATGACATGAATAAAATCTAAGTTTGACACAAGGATTTTTCATGTACATCATGTTATTTGTTGTATCATGCTTGGATGAAAGATGATTGACAACATTAGTATCTAATTGAAATTATTAGATAGCTAAGTGTAATGGATATGGTTGGTTTAGAATTAACATCCTCAGCCTAGATTTGCTCCAAAATTCTAAATATAAACCATATGGCATATTGATGCATAATTGATATAGTTGACAAATCTTGATAGATTTGAAGATATCAAACATTACACGATGAATATTCAAAGTTTACGGAATTTTAAAGGGCATATTGTTGTGTAGATACAATGATGCCGGTAAGATTGAGATGACACTCAATACTAGTCATGGTGGGAGTTTATCCTTGTTAATGGCCATGTGTACTAGTTATGCTCGTTTTGAGCATAGTTGCATTATACATTAAAGAATTAGAATACTTTAACTACAAAGGTTTGGTAGTTTAATTGCCATAAATTTGTGGATGAGGATGTCATGCATTTTATGAAGTATGTGGCAATATCTAGATAGATGAATGCACACATACAAGAATTTCAGTAAATGAATTCTTAAAATAAGTATTCTCAAAATTTCTGATAGATCAAAATTAGTTGATTTATGCTTTGTCAACAAGTATGTAGAACATGACTTGAGGAATAATTCATTAATGGGAAATATCATGCATTGATCTATATTTAGTATTTGGATAAGGGATGTTAAGCAATTATTATTCACAATGAATTAAAATACGTGGTACGTTTGTTTTCATTAATAATAAATTGTATCGTATATTTGCATGTTTAAATCCATGAATAACTTATGTTATTCTAAATAGTCCGTTGTCGATCAATAATATGGGAGTATTATTGAATTAAGGCAAATCTGAGTGTTGGTAGAATATACTTAAAGTATATTGATGCGTGGGCATGCCAAATTCAGATGATATTCAATATTGGATAAATTGAATATAGGACTTATCGCGACCACATGATTGTACTTTATGGATCGTTGTCATCAAGTAAATCATGAATATTTATCCTCAGACTTGAGATACCAGATAACCGTTCATGCATGTAGTGCATTTCTGTGACTCAATTCAACGCTATACGTAACTGGTAGCTATACGGATTGTTTTCGGAAGTGTTGCAAAGTGTATGAGTTATGCTCGTAGTCAAAATGGGATTTGTTCCTTCAAATTTTATTTGGAGTTTAATACTACTGGGCCCCTCGTAGGGTTGACAAGATGTTTGCGTGCGCACGCCCAAGATCTCCCCTGACTATGTTCAGATGATTTGGTAATCTTGTTCAATCAATACAAACGAGAAACAGAATTATTAATAAAGAATGACTTAAGATCCATATCTTTATTAATGTAGTATTAGAAACAAAAGGATAAGTATGATGATCTAATCATCTAGTGGTTTTTCCAGGAGACCACACACCCGAGTTGTACTAGGGGCATTGGCGTGTTGCTAGACACTAACCAATGTCATTACATTTTTAACAGATTTCCAAGTGGGTGCTGTTAGAGTTAATGGAAAAATATTAAATGTGTATGTCTAGATTCGAACACGGGACCGAGGGATTGCACACTTTACGTATGATGATCAAGTAAATAATTAATATGTATAATTATTTTATATATTAATTATTTGGACACGAAATGATACATAACGGATGTTATGTAAACTAACGGTGTTGACTAACGACCGTTAGTGAATAAAGGAAGGACCATTAGTGAAATTAGAGGTTCAAAGAAGGATCTACAAACCCCTCTAATGGGGTGGCCGGATTTTTAAGGGTTATTATAACCCTAGATCGATTTCTTGGTGAGCAAGATTAATTCCACTATAAATATAAACACAAGGGTTATTATTTTTGCCAGCTTGTGCATTGTACTATAACCCTAAAGTTTCTCTCCTTCTCTTTAAATAAACCGGTCGATTTGTTTTTGTTATAATTATATAATCGACCAACTACTCTTGATGTATATGACAATGTACTGACATATCTTTGACTTTTCTATAGTAAAGATATGCATAGTACATAATAGTACATCACATAATATATTGAATATGTTGCGTACAGTATTCAACTTTTAATTAAACAAACGTGTTTTGGTTTAATTGTGTCTAATCACTAGCATCATTGCTTGATCGGTTATAGTACGTGTGTACAAGAGTTCGGTAACAACTCACTTTAGTTGTTCATCTTGGATTGTGGAACAAAAGGGTAAGGGGTTCCACGTTAATCCTATTTGTTGATCTTGTGATTAGAAGAGAAGACCGATCCTTGTTCTTGCTAGGATCTCGAGGTAACCCTTATTTATTATTCAGTAATTCATTATATGTGTTAAATTAAGATCTATGCTTCCGCTATGCGTACTTGATGTGTTTATTTATTTAGATGTGTTTACATGCTATTTAAATTTCAACAGGTTTCATGAGGATACAACTAAAAATCCATAGATCTATGTTTATGTTGAAAATGAGTAACACGTGGTATGATTAACATGTATATACTTGCATAATTAGTTGATAGCATAACAAAATTTATCAAATGAGAGTATGAAATGATTGAAAACTTTACTTGTAACTTACTTGATGATTTGAAGAGTTTTGGAGATGATTATGTAAGAAACCTTGGGATTTTTATTTCAAAATCCTAACAAGGAGTATAAATGAGACTAGATTATCACTTGTTCTTGAAAAATTTATGGATTCTTCCTTGTTCTTGAGGTGTGGCCAAGCATATGAGTGAAGGAGGAAGAGAGGATTTTTGATATTTTGCTAGCTATTTGATCTTGCTATGTGTTAGTGAAATAAAATAGAAAACATAAGTACTTGGATCATTAATTGAAATGTAAGATAATCAAGTGCAAATGGAAGTTTAGGGGGGGCTAGGGGGCGGCACATGGAAGAAGATGAAAGAAATATTTGGGCTAATTAAAGCTCTTGTCTCCCACTAAGCAAGAGTTAGTTTAGTTTGAGTATACATTAGGTGTTATCTTGTACCGAGTTAACTAGAAATAAATCTTGACGAGTTAGAATAAAATGTGCCGAAGTTGTAAAAATTGTAAAATCATATTCCTTGCAAGAATCGGGTGTTAGAATAATTATCGGGTTGAAATTTCACAAACCGACGGTGTTATAAGCTTTTAACGAGAAATATAGCAAACGATTTAAAAACACCGGGTAAAGTAATAATATAATTTTTATATCATTATAATGAGTATGAAAATATGTTATGATCATTGGCGGGAGTATCGGGTATAATGTTAGTAGTAATGACTGAGTGGTAACGTTTAGTAAATAATTAAACATACGTTAATGAAAATCACACAAACCCGTGCATGACCTAATATGATGATGATGTTACCGATGATATGTAGACTACTCTAGTCTATATGAAGTGTCCTTACTGATGATGCATGAATACGCAGCTAAACCATAATGGTTACGCGTATTTGAATACCCGTAAACCTAGTTTACGTAATGATGAATGATAACCATGAATAGTGATTTTCCTCCAGAAATGAATAGTGTTTCGTGAATAGTGAAATTTTTGAAAACTTCTTAAAGTCTCAAACTGACTTTAAAAATGATGAATAGTGAAATGATGAATAGTGATTGGTGAATAGTAAATGATAAATAGTAATTCATGAATAGTAACTTGTCGAGGTTTGGAAAATGACCTGAAATTACGGGTTGTCACAGTCTCCACCCGTTAAAGGAATTCAGTCCCTGAATTCAGCTCGTGTTGGTCTCTGGGGTGGATTCGGTGAAAAGATGTGGATATTTGAGTCGCATTGTGGTGATAAAAGATAAAACATTCATTAGATAGGAATTTGTAATAGTACAAAAGTGAAACACAAAAGAAACACAACACTAGAGAGTTTAGGTTTCTGTTTATTTGTAAGGCAGAAGTTCTCTTCTTAACCATTGTCATTGTTGTTGTTGTCCTGACGAGCTTCGCATTTCAACGAGCTCTTCCTCCATTCTGGTTTCTCAGCTCTGGGCATTCACTCTTGAAGTGTCCAATTACTCCACACTCATGGCAGGTTACCGTGACTTTCTGATGCATTACGAGGGTGGGAGCCTTGCAATCCTTGGCTTTGTGTCCGACCTTTTGGCAGTTTCCACATTGAGTGGGGCAAGGTCCATTGTGGTGAAACCGACACTTATTGCACTTGGGTAAAGTCCCTGCATATCCTTTCTTTTCACTTGGCCCTGCAACGTAGGCCCTAACCACTTCATGTTGTTTGTGTGGCGGCTGAACTTGGTCGTTTCCGTTGTTTTCATCCCTTTTCCTTTTGTTGTCGTGGTTGCTATTGTTGTTGCTGTTATGGTCATTGTTGTTGACAGTAGTCCCCTTCTTCACCACCTGTGCCATAAGCTTTTGAGAAATTCTAATTGCTTCGTCCAGTGTTTGTGGGTCAAAAGAAATTACATCCCCCTGGATGCTGGATGGTAACCCTCCAATGAAATTTCTAACAGCTTTTCGTTTTCTGGAACCATAGTTGGACACAATGCAGCCAACTACTGAAATCTTCTGATGTATGCTTCAATCTCATTGCCCTTAGTCACTAACTCATAAAATTCTGTTTCCAACTTTTTCACCTCAGTGCGTGGACAAAACTTCTTAGACAATAACTTCTTGAATTCATCCCATGAGAGCTTGTGAGCATTTTCCATACCGATGGGCTGGGCATAAGAGTTCCACCACGACATTGCTTCGTCAATGAGTGTGCTAGTTGCAAACTTTACCTTGCTGTCCTCTGGACAGTTGCATAGAAGGAATACAGATTCTATCTTTTCAAACCATCGGATCATGGCAGTGGCTCCTTCAGTGCCCTTGAATTTTTCAGGATCACCACTCTTGAAGTCTTTGTAAGTACATTTACGACCATTAGAACCATTTGCTGCTTGTCCTGCAGCTTCTGCCCTAGAAGCGGCTTCAGCAGCAGCGGCTACGGCTGCTCTTTCGGCTACTAGTGCTGCCTCAACACTGTCGGCAACAAGCTTCCTGATCTCAGCTGGTGTCATCGTTGAAGTGGTTTTCTTTGGTGGCATGATTCTTCAAAACAAGAAAAGAAGAGTGAGACGTAATAAGGACGTTTCCGAAAAGTAGGTGCTCTAAGTGGCTTGCCATAAAATGAAAGCTTGAGGTTGGGTTATGATTAGCTGGCGTGCTTCTAGGCGGCGGTTCACGAGGTGATGCAGATGTGAATGTTCTTGCAACGATTGTGTACACACACATGAATTTTTGAAGCCTTTTAGAAATCGAGTAGAGAATTAACCTGGACATACTTCTATTATAAATATTCCCAGTATCGCAAAATTCATCTCTGAGTCGGACATAGGTGGTCAGCCTATGCCCACTGTCCCTGGTCGAATATAGATGACCAGTCTATATTCCGCCGAGGTTCAATGAATTTTGAAATACTCAGCTCAGTTATACTAATAGTATGTCCATCACATTAAGAAGCCGTTCTGAAAGACTAAGGCAAGTGACCAAACTCGAGGTCGAATGATGAGATTACATGAGAAAAGGTGTAATGCGGTGACATATACGATACGCGAGCATGCTTATATGGAAGACAATTATAGTAATCAGCGAGAATAAGTGGGTATAATCTATCTGATAATAAGATAAAAATCTCATCAAATATGTCAGCAACAAACCATAAATGAGGCATCAGCTTGGCAGGCAGGCACGTGGCGGTCATAGGGTTAAGTTTTCGTGAAAGTAGCTATAGTCTAGGTTTTAAAATCACCCAGTTCTCTATAGCCAAGGCTCTGATACCAATCTGTAACACCCCCAGAAATCGGGTCCAGCGGAAGCATATACGTCGCTGGGGTGCTACTCAATTGGTATCACAACACAAGTACAAAGAACGGTTTTTACCTCAATCATTTAGAATGAAATTCATTAGCAAAAGTGTTAAATTTACACGATTAAAAAGTAGTGCGGAAATAAGCCCATAAATAAGTTAAGCGGTCCCCAAATGAATATCAGAGTCTTCTATGACCATGCCATGCCCTGCCAAGAGCCTCCAATAGTGTACTATTGCTTTATACCTGAAAATACATGCTAAAGTGTCAACACGAGGTTGGTGAGTTCATAGAGTTTAGATTAAAATGTAATGTATTTGAAAATGATTTCCCAGCAAAGGCATTGTAAATCCACTCAGTCCCAATTCCCGCTCATACAAGACTTGCAACCTGTGTGTTTACAACCCACTGCCCAATAAGATTTGGTTTAGATGAACAAAAGTAATATGTGGATCATGATTTAAAATACATTTAGTTAGATCAGTGCATTCGGTTACGTGACCAATTCATTTGGTTATGTGACCCGTTCATTCTGTCATGTGACCCGTTCATTTGTCATGCGACCCGTTCATTTGGTCATATTACTCGTTCATTCGGTTATGTGACCCGTTCATTTGTCATGTATGTACATAGTGTTGGTGCTGGTTCATTCGGTTAAGCAGGCATAATTGTTTAAAGTGCTTGGGTTCATAGGTAAAAAGAATTAAGTGTGATACTAGTGGATATACAATACATTCGAGTGAATAACAAATTCATAAGTAGAGTAAGTAATGGTTTGACTAAACAAGTAACGTATTCAAGTAACACAAGTATACATTTAGATGAAAGCAAGCATGTATTCTCCCCCAAAACGGTTAATAAACAAGTATCACAAGGGTAGGGGCTATGAAACTCACCTGATGCAATAGCTATGATGACAAAAGTGGATACACTGAAATGAGGCACGATCTCTAACCGCAACCTAATATAAATGATATGATCTAATGTAAGCAATGAAATGATGCTACACATGCAAATACGTATGTTATGTTATCGATACCACTCGTGAATTTTGGAAATAACGTTTATCGTCGAAAAAATATATTTTTGACGTCCCGTTAAGTTAATAAACACTTTTCGTGTAAATATGTTGCAACGATAACCCACGATCGTCGTTTGATGATTTATCGATAATTATAGTGTTTTCGTCGTAAATTAACATTTTTCATAACTTGTAAAAATATAACCAAATGACTTTGCAAACCTAGTCATAATTGTGAGCTCGTTAAGGGTTAGTGAGTGGGCTCGGTGTCTTTGAAAACTTTGTAACGATGTTTGAAGACGTGTCATTTAACTTGTGATCATACGGGTCTCGATTGATAAGAAATACGGCTCTCAACATAGTGTATTGTAAAAACTGTTTTTCTATACTTAGAAACATTTTTGTTAAAAGCTGATGGAATTTTAGTGAAGTTGTCGGACTTTAAACGCGTATATCTTTGTCGTTATGAGCTCGTTTTCTACGTTCTTTATATCCACGGCTTCGTATTAACATGAACTAACATAATTTCAGTAGGTCGGGTCGTCTAGATCACGTCTAACGCCTCGTTTTGTCCGTCGAACCTCGGCAAACAGCACGCAATATTTTCAGAAATTAGTTTTTCGTCGCCAAACTTAGAAAAATCATAACTTTCTCGTCATAAGTCGGTTTTTACTCATTCAAGCGGCCACGGTTTCGTTTTTGAAAGTATTTTCTGAATATGAAGGCCAAAATATCCCCTGAGTTACTGAGTTTTCCAGATTTCACGTTTTTGGACGGACCCTTTTCTATTGTTTGAAATAATCACTTTTATGGTTCAAGGCTTGTTCAAAACACAATCAATCAACACCACAACTACTCTAATCCTACCATACACCTTCTTAGGGTGTCATGGGGGTCCTAAACATCACCAACAATGGTGGGTTTCATGAGGATACAACTAAAAATCCATAGATCTATGTTTATGTTGAAAATGAGTAACAAGTGGTATGATTAACATGTATATACTTGCATAATTTGTTGATAGCACAACAAAATTTATCAAATGAGAGTATGAAATGATTGAAAACTTTACTTGTAACTTACTTGATGATTTGAAGAGTTTTGGAGATGATTATGTAAGAAACATTGGGATTTTTATTTCAAAATCCTAACAAGGAGTATAAAGGAGACTAGATTATCACTTGTTCTTGAAAAAGTTATGGATTCTTCCTTGTTCTTGAGGTGTGGCCGAGCATATGAGTGAAGGAGGAAGAGAGGATTTTTGATATTTTTCTAGCTATTTGATCTTGCTATGTGTTAGTGAAATAAAATAGAAAACATATGTACTTGGATCGTTAATTGAAATGTAAGATAATCAAGTGCAAATGGAAGTTTGGGGGGGGGGGGGGGCTAGGGGGCGGCACATGGAAGAAGAAAAGAAAAACAGTCCTTACTGATGATGCATGAATACGCAGCTAAACCATAATGGTTACGCGCATTTGAATATCCGTAAACCTAGTTTACGTAATGATGAATGATAACCATGAATAGTGATTTCCCTCCGGGAATAAATAGTGTTTCATGAATAGTGAAAATTTTGAAAACTCCTCAAAGTCTAAAACTGACTTTAAAAATGATGAATAGTGAAATGATGAATAGTGATTGGTGAATAGTAAATGATGAATAGTAATACATGAATAGTAACTTGTCGAGGTTTGGAAAATGACCTGAAATTACGGGTTGTCACATAGAATAATTTGAGTAACAGGGTAAATGCAAACAATTCCTAACCATATTGTCACAAGGTGAAATTATAATCAAATGATTCTCAATTGGTTGTAATTGCTAAGGAACAAAGTGATTCATCATCTACAAAAGCTGAAGTTCAACAACTTTCTCTTCATTCATCAAGTTTATTTTGAAATTTTCTTTATTTTATGTTTGTAATTACATTCAGGTTGTAATATTCAAAGAACCATAACAATCACAAGTAACATCACGACATGTCTGAATACAATCACAATACACATGAACAACCATAGTAACATAAATCGACATCAATATATAGTAAATCAAAACCAACAACGTATATTAATAACTTGATCAGTTGTGTTACATAACTGAACGATACAAGATCCTTTATTAATGCCACACGCGACAGGCTAAGATGCCTCAAAACTATACAGATGTAAACTATGTCTAACTGCTGAAAGTCTCATCCATGGGTCATGTGAGTTCTGAAATTTGATCCAGAAGCCTCTGTATGTCAGTCTGATGCTAGACTTGCATGTCTTCCACGAGGGTCTCTAATGTATCGGCTCTGTGGCGCACTCGTAAGGCTTCCTCATTCCTTCTTTGTCCCTCCCATTGTAACATTATCATGTGGGAGCGTGTTACAAACAGTTCTGACTGAATCGTCGTAAGACTGTCCTGAAGATCCATCTTGTTGGATACGAGGCCATGTAGGGTGTCGTCAACCGTGAGTGGTGCTCTGTCCACGATGCTCCGAAGTGCATCAATCTGCTCCTCATGACGCTTCAGACGCATCACGATGGTGGATGGCGTAGGTGTGTGGGCAAATGCTGCCCTGGAGCTCTCTCCAGTCTCGAAGACTCGGGCTGGAGGAGTGAAACCAGGTGGGAATAGTAATGATGGTGAAGATGGATGACTGGGACCTGCTATAAGAGCCCGGCTCTGAGAGGGTAGATCCTCCTCTAGAGTCGGCTCCCGTTGGTGGGGTGTAAACGGGTAAGTCTGGGTGAGTTGGTTGAATAGGTGGTCGGGTCGTAGTGGTGGTGATCCATACTGATACTCGGGTGATATTGGTGGTGTAATCCCGATCATGTCTAGGGGTGAAGTAGGAGATTAGGGTGGAAATGGTGGTATAATCGGCACTGGGTGTAGGCGTACCCTCTTGCGAGGTGTATGCTTCTTGATAGGGCCATTGGGATAGGTCCGAAATAGTTTCATAAATGGTTCGGGCTCATAGGGTGCTAAGATTCTGACTTTTCTGCCCCGGAATACCGATGAAAGCGGGGGTGGTGGAGTAGGTGATGGTGTATCTGAATCCTCTGCAGGCAGCCATTGCCGACTCTGCATGTACTGGTCATCAGTAGGTGGGGTGTAGATAGGAGAAAACGGACAAGTCTCCTGGTGTGGTGGTGAGATATGTGCCCGTGTAGCTAACACATACGGGTCTTCAGATAATGGTGAGTCTGGGTTACCTATTGCAATAGGTGACATGGGTGGTGTAGCGGCAACTTCACCCTCCTCAAAGGGCTCCGTTTCGTCTGATGGGTTGTTCGACACTAAAGCAGTTGAAGTGTTAGGAACTATGGGTGAGGTGATAGAAGATAAGGTGTCCTCGGATTCTGTGTTCGATGAGATGCTAATGTGAGGGATTGTAGACATGGTACTGTAATAACCCGTAAATAGTAAATGTAAGTAATCAATAACATCAGGGGTGTGAAAATAAAGGTGAAATAATCAAGTATGTGAGAGTAAGTGTGAGATGTGAAGATTAATGTAAAAATAATCTTAATAGGTAATGTACTGAGCACGGTGATATACAGGCACGGAGGGCGTAAGGGGGGTATGGTGTAAAAATCATTCATTTTGAAAGTGTAGTTATAGTCTAATGTTTGAAAATATTTGGTTCTCTATAACCATGTCTCTGATGCCAATCTGTAACACCCCTAAATTATGAGTTAACAGCGGAAGACTAATCGGGGTATTACGGGGAGGATCATAGTCATAATCATAGAAAACGGCTCAAATGAGGCGTTTTGAAAGTACTTGTCATTCATATAATAATTCAGTTACAAAAGTGATATATCAGAGTTGTGAAATCCATAAAAGGAGATAGGAGTTTGAACTGAATGACATGATTTATTTTAAACACCATAAAAACTATAAGTTTATTGCCCGCTCCGTGCCTTGACTGCTCCACTAATTACCTGAGATAAACATGCTAAAAGTCAACAAAATTGTTGAGTGAAATCATAGAGTTTGTAATTATAATTAGTTTGAACACAAGTGTAGGATTGCATGTAAAATACAATCATTTGAAATGGTGATATTGCAGTTGTATATATATTGACCTAAGTCTCATGACACGCAAACGTTAACAGAGTACCGGGATTCAGTAGGGGAAACAATCCAAATTAATGGCATGAGTTATGGCCCTCGGGATAATAGGAGATTGCCATCTTCCTATTTCATTCAAATATAATGCATTGCGACTAATCCGACTAGCAACTAAGGCTATCCGTCAAGGTATTAGTGGAATAGGCAGTCAGCCTCCAATAGATCTATTCACTATATTCGCGTTCACTCGCAGTGATTAATGGTTCATGATATAAGGGGCTTTTGGCAATAGTAGGAACTTAGGCAATATCAATCAGGTGTAGCATACATAAAAATACTTGTGTTCTATTTGAGCATGTATCTCCCCCACAGAGTGTAAAGTGATAAAATGAGTAAAAGTGGGGCTATGACTCACCTTGAGTATAACTGGTGAGGTGAAATGTGAAATCAAGTGAGTTTACGGTAACGGCTCCAACACACGACCTGAATAATGGTAAAGTCTGAGAATTTGACTAAATGTAAATGGTGATTGTGAAAGTGAGTAACGGATAACGATCTGATTGGTGATGTGAGTGTGATATGCTTAAAATGCTTAAAATGCTTAAAGTTCAAAAATAATATTATATATAATATTATCTTGTTTTTATGTCTTTAAATCCAATAATATCGTTTCCTCGAAAGTGGTGTAACGAAACGTTAAGTTAAATCGTTAAAATTCGTTATATATAATTATAACGTAACGTGATTAAATATATGAATGAAACGTAAAAATGCACGTGATGGTGTTGAAAATGTAAAATATGAAATAGAAATGAAAATGATATAAAGTTACAGTTGGTCCTTGAACTTTTACAATTTTTACATTTTCTACCCTAACGGAGTTAGCGTTGCACTATTAGTCCTTGGTTAACTTTTAATTGCATTTTTAGTCCAAAAAGTTCCATAATGACATTTCAAGCTTACTGTTTAATGTACTTACAATTTCTACCCTTAGTTACTAATTTTAACAGTTTTGGATATAATTATATAAAATTTACACATTTAACCCGAATAGTGATTTACTTTTGCAAAACTAGTCCAAAAATCACAAAAAAATTGTGAAAAGAAATCTGAGAGTTGTAGTAACTTTATAAAGCTTATTTAAGTTTTATTCAACTGCTTATTTGCTAATATAGCTTATTTTTCACTTATTGGACTTAACGAGTTAATTTAAAGGCCCAATAACGTCTTTCGATCCATAGGGTTTTAAGGGAAGTTGGGCCTGGTCTTGGGCTTGTTTTAAAGTTACAAAAACATAATAATCGAGCTTATATCCACAACTTATCTAATAAGCTTAAAATCAGCTTATTGGGCTACAAAGCCCAACCGAATACATTGAGTAGTTTTTAGTCAGTCCGAGTGGTGTTTACTTTGGGGTTTAAAAACGACTCATATTAGCTTATCAATGAAAACTCATAACTGCAACTTATTTTGTGAGCTTGTGAAGAATCATGTTAAGTAATAAAAATTACATGTTATGTGTATGTATTTGATTTTATGTGATCATTTCTAGTCGACACAGTCAATGGTGTTCAAAAAAATAAACATGACTTATATATGAGTTAAAATTTTATACGATAAACATGAATTAAATATGGTGATCGATAAGTGATAAAATGAATATGTATGAGTCGTGTGATGGTGTAAACATGGTTTCTAGCCTTCCATCATAGGAGGCAACCATTGTTCACGTGAAAATGAAATAACGAGAAGCGTACAAATCAAAAGAAAATGATATACGTTCGAAACAAAATATATATGATGCATGGTACCATAAAATCGATAAGAAAGAATGGAAAATGGATTGTGATGACTTACAACACCTAATGGTGGGATTTGAACGTGTAAAACGGACTAGAACTTGGATAGAATTCGAATAAATCGATATAACTATAAACCAAAGCTTCGAATGGGAACTTGTCGACTTAAAAATGGCTCGAGTGATTTATTAAATGGCTCCTGGTCTTTGTGGTGCTCGAATATAGGAGAATACATAGGAGAAATGCATGAAATATATTATGGTGTGAATGGGATTTAAAAGCAAGTGAAATATATGTGTATGTTTGTACACGTACAATGTATATATAGGATTTTTGATACACAACTTGGGTCGAACAGTATTATGGCAGGGAATATAGGACTTTAGAAAGATATGCAATATATTTCTAGGACTTTAGAAAGGCTAGTGAGTGTAGGAGTGTCATATGAATCGAGTTATGTATATATACTTATGTCGACATGCTCCAAAAGGTCCAAACTAATATCGTGTGATATTGAGTGAAAATGTGAGAAATATACTTTATAATTCTTAAACATTCATAGAAAAATGAATGTGATAGGTAGAAATGAGTTTTAAACCGATTTGGTTAATTGGTGTGAAAATGGTATGAACTTGAAATCATGTCAAGGACGATTTGTTTTGGCCTTCGTTAGGTGGTCAAACGTTCATAATAAAATGTGGGATTCGACACACTAATTCCTTGGTGGGTGAGGAGTCGAATGGTGTAAAAAGCACCATATTATGTGTGTCGAATTTGAGAGAAATCAAGGCCATGTTTGGTGAGTTTAGTCGAGTGTTAATATATGATATATTAAACTTATAAGTTGGGTTGGGCTGGTGAATAGTACCAGGCTAGAAAAATTGGGCCGTGTATAGTAATTGATCCGTTTGGTTATATATTGAGTATATTTGATTTTCGTGGTCCGCGTGTGAGCTCGTTCCAATATTTGGTGAATCACATATCAACTTGTTTGAGTTATTATAATGTAATAAACAAAAGTTCAAAATTTTCCCATAAAAATGGTTAACTGAACAGTAATGGTGATTAATACTTGATTAACTGTTACAAATTACTATGGATATTTACATATTGCTACAGAATCCCCCCTCCCCTAATGCCTCTTACTGCTATTCTTTTGGCCCTTAAAACCTTATGCATTGACACTTCAAGCTCAAATTGGTTGGTAAGCTGATTATGAACAGACTTCACTGGAATCCGTGGATTGGCTTGAATTTGTTCTGTTATTTGCTTTGAGATAAATTTAAGGTTAAAATGTTTGAGCGCCCTTGATTGCAAACATGTGTGTTGATCATTATATTTTATGACTGTCCAAGGACCTTTTTCACCATCCCTGCCGACAACCAACAGCCATGGGCAGAGTATTTGGGAAGGGTCATTTTTGCCTGCAATTAATGCATCTAAACCCTTTTTGGTTAATGGACCTCTAATTGGGCCTATACCCAGTCCAACACTTTCACTTGGGCCTGATAGTGGAACACAGCCCACACATCTGACCCTGATTCTTCTTTTGTCATTCTTTTGAAAAAGCAACTCCCTTCTTGTTTCTATGGAATGCTCTCTTACCTTCTCTTTGACATGTTTTGCACGATCAAAGCCTTGACCACGGTAAAAGAATGTAGCATAAACACCATTATGAACAGACTCTGGCCTAACCCTTGGCACCCCAGAGTTACCTATGTCTGAGTCAGAAGCATAAGCAGTGTAAAAGGCATCATCATCTATCACATGTGACTCAGTTTTCAAATTCATGTCATCACTTATATTAGTAGATGTTCCTGCGTTGCCTAACTCAGGACTCTGACTCCCTTGGACCAAAGCAAGTTGTACATCATTCTCCTCACAAATATTCTTTTCATTTGCCAGAATTGTGTCATTACCTACATTGCCTAAGTGACTAGTTTGACTCACTTGGAACAGAGTGATATCAACATCAGCCTCCTCTTCCATGTTATTGCCACCCAAAGTTGCTCCTCATACTTTCTCTAACTACTTATCCTGAGTCACTTGGAATAGAGTGACATCCACATCAGGTTCCTCAAAGCTGTTATTGGCATCAACAAGTGCTCTTCCTACTTTCTCTAACGGCTTATCCTGAGTCACTCGGAACAGATTAACCTCAAAATTATCAGGGTCCTGAAAACTATTGTCCTTATCAATAAGTACTAATGCACCCTCACTATTATCAACAGGTTAGCTGGCAAAGGACATGTCAAGGGTTGAAAATACGGGCTCAATGTGTGGCAACTGACTAGATTCCCCAAGATAATCGACGTTTATAGGTACTTGTGTAAGTTGCATAAATGGCTGAAGGACGGGCTCATTATCAAGGTTATCTAAAACCAAACGTCTACAGCAAGATTGGATAGCATCACTAGCTACTTTTCTACTTTGTTCATCCATCTCCCAAAATGCAGTCTGAATAGACTGTGCGGACATTTCAGACAACTATAATCTTGTCTTACCTATTTCAACATAAACATCTATCAACTTATGGTCTTTGACAATGTCTTTCAACAAGTCAAGATTGACAGCTTCACAAAAACTAAATAAGCCATCATCCAATGTACTACCAGGCTTAACAAAATAGTAGTAATTGGTTTCTCCATTTGCATAACCGATTTCGGTCATGAGAGCATCCATTTCTTCAACCGATACCTCATTCATTTCAACAAAATCAACCTGACATTCCTTACCTCCTTCGTAGATCCTCCTTGGCCAGTTTTTGAATATGCCATTGTGATGAAACCTCATGCTAAACGAAACAGATCGACCAGCTGTTGAAACACATAACAAAACACTGTTACGATTATCTTACCTAAAATGGAAATACCATAAAACAATCTAAAATACATATCAGTGTAAACGATTATCACCAAAAACACTTACCATATCTCATGATTGCACATATTGGCTTTGTCTCATGGTCATCAAAGAAAGGTTCTTCTCTGATTTGCCATAGAGTAAATCCAAGCTTGGTGCTTGTTAATTTCTCACTTAGATTATTAGATTTGATGAGTGACATTGCATTAGTGTTTTTTGGGTAGGCTTCCAAAACATGTTTAGGGATGAGCAATGAGTACACAGCCTACTTATATTAGACATAATGGCGGGAAAATGGATTAGACGTCTGCTGGATAGTACATCGAGAGAGAGAAAAATGCGTCTCAGTAAAAAGACGAGTATACCCTCTAAACGAAATGGATAACGGGATTTTAGGACATATAACGGGACGTTGAGCTGACCATTACGGGGAGAGGGACGCAAACGGCCTCAAAAACTTGAGTTTTGGACTCATGACGACGATTTTCTCAAGTTTGGGGCCCTGACGATGCTTTCTGGAAAGTTTAGGGACCAACGGTGTATTTTTGTCTAGTTATAACTTTAAATTGATTATTATATTATAGAATTTGTTTTCTTGTATTAATAAATTTTTATTTATTGTGCGAATGTAATGGTTTTATATTTATATTATAAAAAACTGATAGTTTAACATATTCATACATTTTTATAAAAACACACAGTTTTATTTGAGTCAGATTCAGATTTCATAACCACTTATTCAGATTAAGATGAGAATCAGATTTAGACTTTTCTATCGCATATTCAGATTCTGATGTTCGAATCAGATTCAGATTAAGGTGCTGTTTGTTTATTCAGACATTTTATGTCTGAATCTGAATACCACGTCTGAATCTGAATTAGTGGTCCAAAAGTCTGAATCTGAATTATTTTAGTCTGTTTGTTTTTATAAAGTGTCTGAATAAACAAAAAAACAATCATTTCGCTATAAAACAAACCAAAAGACCCTCCATTCATGATTATTAATAAAAAATCAAGACCAAGATGAGGAGATAAGGATTGAAAAGAAGTAGGTGTAAAGTTTAAGCTTTTCAGATGTAATCAGACATATTCAAATGTCTGAATGAATCAGACCCTATTCAGATGTATTCAGACTTTAGATATCTGAATAAACAAACAGTCTGAATCTGAAAATGTCTGACCGAATCAGACTTCAGACGTATTCAGATCTGAATGAGCCGAATCAGATTCAGATTAAAAGCCTCTTAATAAACAAACAAGATCTTAGTTTCAAATTCTAACTATAAAATTAAAAAGAGCACAGTTTTTTAAGGATAAAAATCATTTTATTTTTCTGAAAAAAGTCAAGATAGAAAATGAAGAAAAAAATTCTAAAACTAAAGCCACCACATTTTCACAAATTATACAGTAACATATCTATCTGAATACCAATTTGCTGATGTGGAATTAATACACATAGGTATTCTCTTTCTTTCTTATATGAAACTGATTTATTTCAAATTATCAAATTCGTTGAAATTTTAGTAGTACTAAACTTGTCCGTTATAGTTTGTGAATATGGCAACTTAATATGTACACCAGGTGTTTGATAAAATGCTTCACCCAAAACCCGCTTTTTATAAATTTGTGAAATATTTTCAATTATATATGTACTACTGAATAATACTGATCGTTTTTCTATTTACATATTTATAGAATTGGTTTTATACTTTTAGTCATCTAGAGATGTTTTTTAAGGGAATGTTTCGGATTGCTTATTTTCAAACTGCTTATCTCCTTAACAAGGAGCATGTTGGTACTTGATTCTTTCAAGTGCTTATTTACTCCAAAATAAGCATATAAGCATGTTTATCCAAACACTCAAATTTGATTCTTTGCGTAAGAATAGGATGTTAAGCATATAAACAAGTAAAATAAGCAAATCTCAAATGCCCCACTGTTTAATATCTCAGTTTCTAAAATTCGCCAAGTCTAGAATACGAGTTCTGGATGTAATTGTTATTTTTTCAAGTATGCTACATTCATATGTATATTTTCTATAAAAATTGAGGCTTGGTCATTTTTCTGTTTATTTATTGGTTAGAACATAGTCACATGAAACGTGGTTCGCTTCGGTACAGGATCGCGAAACGGGATCGCGGTTCGTTAGGTCCCTAAAATTTGGTACGAAGTGGGGTAGATTTCGGATCGCTTCGATTATTTGAAGTGCTTATTTACTCCAAAACAAGCATATAGGCATATAGGTGGTTTACCCAAACGCTCAAAATTGCTTATCTGCTAAAAAAATAACCAATCTCAAGTGCGCTCGAAGTTAATATCTCAGTTTCTCTAACTTGCATAGTGTAAAATACTAGTTCTGGATGTAATTGTTATTTTTGCATAGTGTAAAATACTAGTTCTGGATGTAAGTGTTATTTTTTCAAATTTTTTACATTCATATGTATATTTTTCTATAAAATACTAGTTTTGGATGTATATTTTTTCAAATTCGGTCCTTAGCGGTATTGCATGTCTTTAATGGGTGCTTCCTTCTGAGCTTGGGTTTTGATGTGCTTTTCGTGACTGTTGTCTTCCCAATTTTTATCTGTCATGTAAGCATTACTGCTTTAATAGTGCTGGTGTGTGTGATACATGTTGTACCAAATAGATGACTGTAGCTATATATTGATTTCCAATGCAAGTAGCTATTAAATACTTGCCTGGCTTGACTTGTGATACTAATTGTCGATTCATAGTCAACTAGGCATGTGTTTTTGGTTGTTTGAGTTCATTAGTAAGGAAGACACTATTTTATGCTGATTAATCTATTTAGTCATGACTGGAAAGAATCGGGAAAATTCTGAACGCTAAAGTAATATGAATAATAGTATAGGTATCAAATAGTGAAACTTCAAACAACGCATATCAATGATCGGTGTTTAGGTTTAAATTCACTAAAATGTTCTATTCTATGTATAACTGGAACTTTGTACTTACTTCTCGTTTGTTCATTTGCAGGGTAGTAGTTGAAGAACACCCTTGAATTATCATTCACAGAGAAGATAATTGGCTTCATACTAGAAATAGATAGTAATCAAGAGAGGATTTTGGCATGACTTTTTAAATGGTAAGCTTCTGTCATTTAGACAGTTCAATAAGCTAAGGAAACAAGCAGCTTTCTTTCACTCATCGTTTGCTTAGACATCCCTTCATTCTGCAGACAACCCTCCATGTTTAGATAACATCTGATAGAAAAAAACATACAGTCCCTAACTATGTTCAAGTCACTTTAATAAACTTACACTCAAGCACTGTTAGGTTTTCAGTTGTTTTAAGCAAGCCCTGCTAGTTCATTTTATTTCTCCTTTACAACTCTTGTCTAATCCATTCCAACCAGTTTAATAGGATTCACTTTAGAAGAAATGGCCTTCAAGAAACTTCCGAGACCACCACCACTTTGCCGTCCCCTTCCACAGTCAACCACCACCAACCTCCTACCCCCACCGCCCCCACCCGACACATCACTTATAGCTCCCCCAACACTGGCTCTCGCCTCCTCTACCTCAGCTACTCAATCCCAACTCACCAACTTCATCAACTCCCACCTCAAAAACAACCTCACCCCTTATGAGCTCCTTTCCTTCCTCAAGAACCACCTCCACTATCATCCAAAGTTTGCTCACCTTGACCTCCACGTCTTCCACCATGCCACCACCCTCGACTCCTTCCGCCACGACCACTCCACTTATGAATGGATGGTCCGCACCCTTGCCATCACTCACCGCCTTGACTCCCTATCATCCCTCCTTGATTTCATTGTCTCCAACCCTTGCCCATGCTCTGACGGTATATTTTCTTGCTCTCGTACCGAACCCATATTCCGTTTTGCAATCAATTCGTTTTGTAACGTTGGTAGGTTTGATGATGCAGTACACGCGTTTGATAGTATGCGTAAACTGGTTGATGGGAAACCTAATGTAGCTATATACAATAATATGATTCATAGTTTTGTCAAGTTTGATAAATTCGAAAAGGGTTTGGAGTTCTATGGGAGAATGATTAAGGATCGGGTTAAGCCTGATGTGGTCACTTTTAACATATTGATTAATGGGTATTTCCGCAGTTCAAAATTTGGGTTAGCATTAGAGGTGTTTAAGGAAATGAGGGTTAAGGGTTGTGTTCCAAATGTGGTCACTTTTAATACTTTGATCAAGGGGTTCTTCAGAGAAAAGAAGTACAAAGAAGGAATAGGAATGGCATATGAGATGATTGAATTAGGGTGCGGCTTATCGAGTGTAACTTGTGACATTTTGGTTGATGGACTTATGAAGGAAGGGAAGGTTTCAGAGGCTTGTGATATTGTGCTTGATTTTTCACGAAAAGGTGTTTTACCAACAAAGTTCGATTATTTTGACCTAATTGACAGGCTTTGTGATAAAGGGAATGTGGTTAAAGCAGGATTAATGGTAGATGAAATATGGGAGAAGGGAAATGCTCCAAGCCCAATCACGTGTACTATTTTAATTGAAGGTTTTAGAAGGGTTGGTAACACAGAAGCGGCACTTAAGTTGATGGATAAGATGCTTAAAGAAAGTATTGTCCCTGATAGTGTGACTTTTAACTGTCTTATTGGTGATCTGTGCAACTCAGGAAGAACCGTGGAGGCGAATACATTGAGAATGTTGGCTTCTAAGAAAGGCGTGTGTATTGATGAAGTAACTTATAACATATTAGTATCTGGATATTCAAAGGAAGGAAAAAAGACAGAAGGGAAGGCCATAGTGGATGAGATGTTGGATAATGACGTCATACCTGATATTTTTACTTATAATTGGCTGATGAAAAGGCTTGGTATTAAATGAAACTGTACTTTTGCAGCAAAACAATTTTTATTAAAGCAGACGCTTATTCTTTGTGTTTTGACTCGTGGGAGAAGCACCTTAAGATTAACCTCTGCTGATAACTAAATTGATGTATGTAATGCTTATCAAAAGTGCGGATTGGGCTTTGTATATGTTAGATGGGAGGTCAAGAATGAAAATATATGATCCACTTGTGTGATCTTGCGACAACAAGAGTTTACTGCATGAGCAAGTAATTAAGTGATAATTGAAAAGTGTCGCAGATGGTAAGTGGACTGCAATGGTGTTGCGATAACTCTTTTTATGAATGGAAGTCTTACAAGGTTCAGCAGGACGATTTGAGCAGCTACTCTTGTTCTAGCTTATGTATGGGTATTTTCTTGACTCAATATACTGTTTGAAAACATCACACACTTTGATTCTATGTTGTACACACCTGTTACTTTTCACGTCATTCCAAACTGAAAAGATCTATGACATCTAGTTTGTTTGTTTTGCTTGCTTTTGTATGTTTAGTTAGTTCTCAAATTCTTAGTTCAAGCACTGCCTATGAATTTGTATCCATGTTGAGTGTTTACATGAACTTGCAGAATTTATCTATGCTTTATTTACAGAAAATGTGTCCCACAAGATTGCATTGTTCATTTAAGGGTTCAGTTACCATCTTTTGTATTTATGGACATATCATGTGTTATCCATGTAAAATCACACAAACAATTTTCATATATTGTTTCCTGCAATACTTGTGATTTGTGTGGTTTCTGATTATAATATCTCCCTCTTTCGCATACAAATATCAGGTTTTGTCTCCAATGACCAAGTTGTAATCGAAGAATCAAAATTTTGAACACCATCATGAGGAGCCATATATATATTCGAAAATAATGGATGCATGTCCATTGTAATTGTCATCAAAATGGCTAGCAGTAAAGCAACATTGATAGTGACTTGCACTTTTAATATCGATGGTATGTTCTTTTCTGCTTACTTCTGTTTATGCCCCTGCATATTTATGCATATACATACTTATGTGAAACTGGATGCTTTTTGTGAAGGTGAATTGTCTATTTGTCTAATAATATGCTTGTAAAAGGTGTTTGTTTAATATAAATGAATGGTTATGGTATTTGGGTGATAGACAAAAGGAGCATAGTTCTAGCATGGCGGCTTGCTTAGACTTTGTTTCAATCAATCAATCATTAAAAATATGCATAGAATATAGTTTTGATGTTGTCTTATTAATTACAATAACATTGCTTTCGTATATGACTTCTGTTATCTTGCTGAATAATAGGCTAGTGAGATTAATGAAGAAATGAAAATATTCTCAGGTTACACAATGCTCCATCTGTTCTTGAAAGAGTTTGTTTGACTTGTCAGTTTGTGATGGAAGCTTGATGACAGCATTGAGCTTCCAAAAGGTGCTATAAAAATGATGATCTTGGTGTTAAGTTTTTGATAAAATAGGCATATCAGTTCTGAATTTCAAGTGTAATAGATATGACCTCCAACTCAAAAGCATTTGTTGTTTCTCGGGTGGTTATTGGGGTTAGAGGGTATGATCCTATAACCATTTAAGTTACATTGACAATTGCAAATGTTTGTCTAGACAGTTTTATGAGTTTGTTTGACTACCAGTTATATGGCCTTTCACTTATGACGCAATATGAGAATCCTGTTTGCTAAAACGATAGTCGTGAATGCTTAATTATGTAATTTGTTGTTGATGATGGGATGATCCAAATGACATGCAAATGGGAAAAGAAGTTCAAGATCTGTTTGGGACTGTATTTAAATTTGATCTGCAGTCACCAGTCAAATGGATTGTATCACATTGACGTTGTGCATTGAAAGCTGTATATGATCTTAGTCACGAGGAACTCTTTTATTATCAAGGTCTTTTTTCTCAAAATTAAATGGATACAAATGAAACAGTGATAGAAGCTTGACCATGGTATTGAGAAATGTCTCTGGTTTGCATATAGTAGAGGTACTAATAAAATGAAGCTCTTGGTGTTAAGTTTGTAAATAATGGCATTTCAATCTTGAAATGTGAAGAGTAATAGAGTTTACCTCAAAAGTCAAAAGACATTCTCTTTTTCTTTCATGACATTATAGTGGTAAGGTAGAACTATTTAGGTTTACTGCAATGCTTTACTAGACTAATTTTTATGAGTTTGTTTGACTACAAGTTAAATGGCTTTCAACTTATGGCAAAGTATGAGATTATGTATGCTAAAGTGGTAGCGGAGAGCGTGTAAATATGCAGTATGTTGTTAATGATCCTATGATCGGAAAGACATGCAAATGGGATAAGAACTTCAAGATCTGTATGGAACTGATTGGTATTTTGGTCACTTCTGTGTGTTGCAGTAGAAGTTGTATACGATCTTAGCCGAGATGCCCCTTTATATTATTACTGTTCTCTCAAAATTGTATGGATACAATTGAAGCCAGCTGTAATGTTATCCAACTTACATCCTATGCAACTTATACTGGAAAAGATACTATGTATTATTTAAAGGACTATATCAAAGTTATGTTGCGTGATATATTCTGTGCATGTTCAAACTAAACATTGAAGTCAATTTATTTCTTCATGTCTACTCAAATTTTGGTTATTTTCATTAGTTGTAATTAAGTTCTCAACAATTTCTCCTTAGTTCTAAGCATGTGGGTGTGAAGTTTCTATTCTGATGTTCTGACTCTTTTGGTGTTTAAGTTGATGTTACAGATGTAGTCGACATGTGATTGGCTCTAGTGAGTCTAATTTGCGGTTCCACCTAAACTTTATGTTTTGGTTTTTTGTTGAAGTTGGAGCGTTTAAGGATTGCAAGCAAAGTAAGATCCATGTCCAACTTCAAGACGCCTTGATGGTGATTTTCTAGCTTTTAGAAAGTGAGTTGGGTTTTCCATTGGTTCTCAGAGATCTCAAAGTTCAAGTTGGGTTTCAGTTCCGTTCTTTGTGTTTAAGGTCTTAATCGCAGTTTGATTTGTAATCGAATCAATATTCGAGTTTTTAGGATCTGCTAAACCTCTACCAATATAATGTTCTCTTTTGTAACAAATTCTCAGTGTTCATCATTGGCAAAATCAAACAACAAACTATTGTCACCTCAGATTATTCATAAATTTCAGAAAGTTATAAACTATAAATTACTCACAATACCAATTGTTTGGGTAAATTGGCAACTCGGACTTTGAATATACAATTTTCCTAATGACCTTGATTAGAAAAGAAAATTAAAATGTACGAAAATTTTATAACATGAAAAAACCAAATCAAATAATAGCATGGTTCTAACAAATAAATTTACGAAAGTTATAAGTTCGTGTTCACAGTTGCAATAACACTTTTATGAAAGTTGAACTCGTGTTCATGTATAGTTATTATAATCATATACTAGTAGTTCAAACAACTAAGTTCTTAGGAGACAAATTAGTGTGGCACAATGTCAATATGTTGAATACGAATCACAAAAATTGTAAGAGGCATCCTTATTTTAGTTTTGTAAAGGAACTATCAACTAAGAGCATCACGTGTGGTGACATGCTAATTCTTACTTTTTAGTATTATCTCAGTATCCCACTTTTAACACTCATACAGCAAAACACCCTTTTACTAGTGGCATGTCATTGTCTTTTTCTTAAGTGGCTATCTATGAAGGAAAATTATTGGGATGACTACTTCACATGAATAATAATTATATGGCTATTCCATTCATTGTTGGACACATAGATTCCACTATTTCTTTCATCTCACATATACCATTATTTTGCCACATGTATCAAGATCATTGTTAGGCACAAAATTAGACATACCAATTAGGTATGACAATCACTACTCATCTATGAAATGATTGAACAAAAGGGTCTGATGACATATAAGTGGTTCTGCCAAATTGAGTGCCACGTTGGAAGTGGCTTTGACATTTAGTCACTATACCATATGCTCTAATAAAATGTGGGCTAAAATTACATGTGCAAAAACATTTTCAATATATCGCGTTGACTCGATAACTCGATAAGGAAAATAATACAACCCTAATCCGATCTTATAGCAATATCAGATTATCGGGTTTGGGTCAAACTAACTCGATAAGATTTTTTAACCCAGTTCACAATAACAGCTTTTAAAAACTTTTTACTATTATAAAAACTGCAAAGATTTTTTTTTTTTGGCTATAACTTGGTAAAAGTAAAACTCAAGCTATAGGCATAATTTCACACCTTTTGAGAGTAGATTTTGTGGTTTTTGATGCAAAAAGCTTTTTTTTTTTTTTTTTTTTTCCTTCGATTTTAAAGTCTTCCATATAAAAGTCATTTTGAAGTTTTGCATAGGCATGTTTTTTTTTTTTTTTTTTGAACGGCAAATGAAATTTAATTAAAAAAGGCTAGAAAGAAACTAGCAGACGATACACGCAAAAACGATCCAACAAACAAAGAACGAAAAGGAACAGAAAACTCTAACGAAACGAGACAAACTCGCAAAACAACCAGAGGCTATTAGAGTTAGAAAGATCCCACCATGGCGCCAACAGAACTAACTCCCATGAACGAAACCGAACACCCGTTGCATCATACCAAAAAAGCGATCTAACCGGCATCCTTTGTTTGTCTCGATAAGGCATTATGAAGAAGAATAGCTTCTTTAACGTTGCCATAATAACTCCAAATCTGAAGATCACTAGGAAAATAATCTTTCCACGTACGAAGTTGCGCGAGAGAGAACAACCCGTGTATATTTCCATTGGGGTCTCTATAGCTCCATCGTTTATCAGAATCAATCTCGTCACTAGTTAGAGGACCAACATAATCAAGCCACGAAGAACCAGACTCAACAGCAATATTTAAATCATTACCCGGGGGTGTAGATGGAGGCGCAATGATGGAGTCTTTTTCAGGAGTAATAACTGACGTAACCTGACACTTGTCTTGATGTAATAACCTGCTGCGCAAAGGATCATTATCATCAGTGGTGACATTACCACAATCACCCTGAGAATGAACTCCAAGAATCTCGCCAGCATCATCTTCCAAATTCTTTTCCATGCCATCCTTAATACACCCATCATTAAACAAGACCGAATCACCACGAATCTCGCCTTCTTCAAAGGAGTCCACAAGATCATTTTCCACCCCACGAACATCCTCCTCTCGCAAAACCCGACTAGAAGGCGACACCGAATCATTGTTAACATTCTTAGGGGAATCTGAATCACAACTATCGACATCCAAATGCTCCTCATTTTCCAAACTTTCATCCAAACTAGGACCCTCTGCATCCTTCCTTTCCAGAGGATTAGACTCGGAATTGACCTCCATCGATTCAATATTGGGCGCCCAATATGCAAACTCAGTAGCGATAATACGATAATTCCGATTACGATATGAAACTATAAAGGACTCTAACACACGATGTAAAGACTCTGTAAGGACACAAACCTTCCCGTGAGACATTGGTCCATCACTTACCATATCCGTAAACACGCTGCTTCCCCACCGACCACCCAACTTCTTATAAACCTCTGGAGCCCATGATCCTAATGGCATACCCACCACGTCTATCCAAACACATCTTTCATCTGGAATAAAATCGTGAGAAACATCTTTGAACTTCAAAAATATCTCATTTAACGCCTTTGAAGTCTTGACGCTTTCCACTTGATCCATAGAGTCAAATTCCAACCAAACCCAACGTCCCCCAACATATCTAAGACCAACATCATCGAATCCCTCAGAAGACATATGTTTAAGAAGCTCTGAAATGACACTTAAATCTTTTACTTTAGCAAGAATACTACGCTCCATACCATCCAAATCAATACAATCGTCTACCGGGATAGTCATCACCGCTTCATTACCCGCATCCTTATGTACCTTGTTACAATCCGACACCCCCACAGATTCTGCTCCAGCATTACTTGTACCGTATTTGCCCGACATGTCCACTGATTTATTGCCCAGGACCGCTTTAGCATACGAGTTAAAAGACTGAAAAACATTTTCGTTGATACTAACAGATTGAGAGTTCGAGCCTACACTGGGTTTGCCGTCCCCAGAACGTTCCACAGGTCTATTATAAGTTCGACCATACTTCGCCACATCGGCAAATAAATGAAAACCACCCATCCATGCCGTTCTTAGGTTGGAAACTAACTGATTGATATCATTAACGTTTATAAAACGTACAAAACCAAATCGATGACCTGATTTGGATCTCTTTGTTGCTATGTAAACATCGATCACCACACCCCATTTGTTACAAATATCCCAAAGATCTTGGACCGACGCATTCCATGGGATATTAGAGACAAAGATTGATGAAAACGACTTATGTTCCTCACGAAAATTAGGATGGGGTTTGTTGGGAATACCTTCGTTACGTTGCTCTTGACGACGATTATTATCGAGATGATCGTTCCTTTTGCTTTCTGAATAATTAATAGATCGGTGACCTGAGCCTATTGCCATCGTTATTTAACAACAGAATAGCCAAGATCCGAAAATAGGATTGAAAACGCCTATCATTTGCACTAGTGGACTTTTTCTTATCATAAGAAGTGAAAACTAATATTCAAAAAACTAAAAATGAAAACTAAAAGTAAACCAATTTTTGGATATGATTTTCATATTTCATTTTTTGTTAACTATGTCGCTACAGATTTTCATATTTCTGCATAGGCATGCTTTTACTCATTAACCGTTTAAATTTTGCCACTCATACATTAAACTTTTGGAATATGTCACATAATAGTTACAAGTTAATGAGTATTTCAATTAGGTCATTCAAACTTTATAGTGTCAACCAACAAAAATATTAAAGTTTCAAAATTGTTCTATTTTTGCAAAATGTTTAAAATAATAACAAGTTCAAAAAAAAAAAAAAAAAAAAAAAAAGTTATACCTTAAAAAAAAAAAAAAAGTTATACCTTAATAACAAAAATATTAAAGTTTCAAAATTGTTCTATTTTTGCAAAATGTTTAAAATAATAACAAGTTCAAAAAAAAAAAAAAGAAAAAGAAAAAAGTTATACCTTAAT
Organism: Artemisia tridentata subsp. tridentata; assembly: GCA_021014915.2. Classification (NCBI taxonomy): domain Eukaryota; kingdom Viridiplantae; phylum Streptophyta; class Magnoliopsida; order Asterales; family Asteraceae; genus Artemisia; species Artemisia tridentata. Next base: position 308,588,112 of record CP139508.1, read on the forward strand.
AACAAAAATATTAAAGTTTCAAAATTGTTCTATTTTTGCAAAATGTTTTAAAATAATAACAAGTTCAAAAAAAAAAGTTATACCTTAATAAAAGAAACGCTCTTCACCTTAATATAAGAGAGTTAGGTATCATAACATATCAAAACCAACATTTTTATGTCACCTCACTGTCACCTTAGCATTTCACATTTTAAAATTCACACATCAAAATACCAACTCACTCAGGGTGGAGGGAGTGAAACCCTCTAACCCTCTCAAAATTTAACCAATCAAATTCCTCCACCTCATTTCAACCCTCCAACCCTCAATTCAACCTTTTTTCCTGGTGCCCATCATTCTCAACCCTCCCAAATCTTTTTTAAATATTTTTCACCAATTATTCCACAGTATCTTGTACATCACGCATTAAAACTTGTACATCATTATTAATCTTGCACTAATTTCACTTTGCCCGCAGCGAGTTATAAACTCGCAAATCCAACCCGATGCTCCAACCCGCTGCATCGGCAGCGGTGTTCCGATTCAACTCGCGAGCTCGCTATCAAGCCCGAAGCTCCACTCCTTGTACCCTCATAATTTCAAGCCAAAACACCCATTTTGGGACATACCATTTTATTTTCTTTTTCATTTTTCAAACCAACTAATTTCTCTTTCATTAAATAAAAATACAAATTACCATACGAAGAACAAAAAAAAAAAAAAAAAAAAAAAAAAAAAACTACGAAAATAAAACAATACGAAATTTTAAAAAAAAAAATACAAAAATATAAAAATACATCAAATTATCAATAAACTAATTTTGCTGTTGATGTCGTTGCCAAATATGCTACATAAGATTTTATTGAAGACTTTCGTGCGTTTATTTATCGCGTAATTCTTTGGCTTTCCTTCATTATACTTCACATCTCTCGATCCAAGTATGTCCTATATTTGGTTGCGGACTAATAAACAATTCATTGAAGTTACTTATCGCAAACTTATGTTCTTTCAAAATCATGTTATGCAATATGATGCAGGTGTACATGATTCTTCGTAGATTGTTGACAGTGTATTGGAGCGTCGGTTATTGTATAATTCCCCAACATCCTTGGAGGACACCAAAAGCTCGTTCAACATCCTTTCGCGCACCTTCTTGTTGCCTTTTAAATAATCAATGTTCTCGTCTCGTGCGACCGTAAATAAATGACAAAAGCTGCCCACTCTGGGTCCCGTCAGCTAGGTAATACCCTTCTTCATATTGCATTTCATAATAACACTAAAACTCATTTGGCCCGTAGCATCGGGTCTCAAAATGCTCGGGAAGAGGATCGTAAGTATAAGTAGATGTACCTTCGACTATTTCTAAAAATAGTTTCATGCTCATACGAAATCGATGTCTAAAATAGTACTCCAGATATTTTGGATCATCAACAAAATAGTCGGCCAACAACCGTGCTTCAGAAACATCACGTTCATGATAAATTGGATTACGTGTATGTGAACTTTGAGCTTGTTGTTGTTACAACGTTTGGTGATACTGTGACGCTTGCGTCAAAAAAAATGTCACTTTCGTCATCGGCATCGGAATGGTAAAAATCATCATCATTCGGATTCAATAGTTACAAGAATATGTTTTTTGATAGAGCGAAATGAGAAATTTGTATGAAAATTTGGTAAATAGGGGTAGGATATATGTAAAGGGGGAAAAATTATTATTTTTAATCGTTGGAATCAAACCAACGGCAGTTTTTTTAAACGGTCCAACAATTAACGCGCACGAGTAAACTGGCTTGGCGTTTGGCGCAGGGATACCCGGATGTGGTAAAGCGACTTGGCACCGGTCCACGTTGGATTGACGTGGGTTAATCGTTACCATACGGAGCCCTTTAAGTACCCGCAATCAATTTTATATACAACTAATTTTTGCAATTATGAAAAAATAAAACATCATAAAATAATACCAAGTTTGAGAACTAACATCAAAATTTCACAACAACGGAAATATGCAATACTTTTTGAAAATTTGAGTAATTTTTATAATCAAAATTGAGTTCGACTCGATTACTATATCATTATTTTCACCCTTAAACATTTTATTCAACAGATTACCTTTGTTTTATATGTAAGAGGAGAGTTATTTTACATACCAAAATTTTCTCACAAATCAAATGACTCATCACCACCATTCATCTAAAAAGAAATCAATTGCTGAGATTAAAATTATTTTAATATCTCATATATTTTTTATAATTTAAATATCTCATGAACCGTTAATCGTTAGACAAAACAAATTATAACGTCGGGACCAGCATTTAATTATCTTTCTATAGACGGTCGATAAACTTTTTTTTTTTTTTTTCTCTTTTTTCACATTTTTTTCGTTTTTTTACGTTTTTTGTCTTTTTTCTTCGTTGTTGAAACTTGCACGAGAAATCACATGTGATTAAACACTAGTTTGAATGTAATAAAATATGATATGTAATAAAATCATATGTGATTTAATCACATATGATATGTAATAAAATCATATGTGATCTAACACCAATATCACATTTGATTTTATTAGTATATTCAAATTAGTGTTTAATCACATGTGATTTTTTCATACAAGCTTCAACAACGAAAAAAAACCGTAAAGAAACGAAAAACACGTTAAAAATGATTTTTTTTCCTTGAAAGTATATCAAAGTGCTCATCTATAGAAATATAATTAAATGCTCGTCGTGATGGGCTTAACGATTAACGGTTTAAGAGATATTAATATTTGAGAAAAAAGAAGAAGATGAAAGTGGGTTTTTTTTTTTTTTTTTTTTTTTTTGAAGAAGATGAAAGTGGGTTTTTATTTTTAATATTGAATTTAATCTCATTCATTGGATCAAACAGAGATGGAAGATGGTGATTAGTATTCAAATAAAATTTAGTATGTAAATGATCTTAAATGTTTATATGTAATGTAATTAGAGCAAAAGGTATGGTAACACCACCTCCGGCGTTATGCTGAGGTGGCCGGCGTTAAGGTGGCGTTATCACACCGTTCGTCCTACGTGTACAACGACGTTGGAGCTAGCGTTGCCATGGCAACGTGCGTTGATTAAAAAAAAAATCTTTATCTTTTTCTTTTCGATATATATATGAGAGTGAATGGTTTGATTGTATGTGTGTACTGTGTGTGTTGTGTAGTGAAGACAGTTTTTTAAGTGGGCTGCTAGGGTGTTTTTAAGTGGGCCGCTGTTGGTAGTTAAGTTTTTTTAAGTTAGGTTTTTTTTTTTTTTTTTTTTTTTTCTTTATTATTATTATTATTTTTAAATGTTATTTGTATTTTTTTAAATGTTATATGAAGTATTAGTTTAAGAGTTGAATTTGTAATTTTTATTTATTAAATATAAAAGTGGGGCTCAAAATGTAGTGTTGATGTGGTGTTATGATAACGAGTGTTTTTTTGTTGTTAATGTTGAAACTTATGTGACTTGTTAATGTTGAAACTTTAAAACTGATGTGACGCTGACGTATCGCGGTCTAATGAATTAACTCAAGTTATACCTATGCTCTTAGAATGACTTCAGATTAGAGTTAATTTTATAAATGGTCCCTGTGGTCTGCCGGGTTTAACGGGTATAGTCCCTAAACTTTTTTTTAACGGATCCAGTCCCTATGGTTGCGACCCATAACGGGTTTGATCTCTGAGACTAACTGTCGTTAGTTTCTTCCGTTAGTTAACAACCGTTTTCAACAAACATTTGCATCGTTAGTCCTTTATACTAATGATCGTTTATACTTAACTCAAAAAAATGTTTTTTTTTTTTTTTTTTTTTTTTTTTTTTTTTTTTTTTTTTTTCCTAAAAAAAATAAAAATGGTTTTCTTATATTTTTTTTTCTAAATATCTTTAAAATTTATACACTATTTTTATACACGTTTTCATACACACATTTTAATACACACATTTTTTATACACACGTTTTTATATACATGTTTTTATACACGTTTTTATACGCACGTTTTTATACACATTTTTATACATACATTTATACACATATTTTTATACACGTTTTTATACACATGTTTTTTTTATACACATGTTTTTATACACGTTTTTATAAACACATTTTTATACATATATTTTTATACACATGTTTTTTATACACATGTTTTTATACACATGCTTTTATTTTATACAGACGTTTTTATACACACATTTATACGCACATTTATACATACATTTTTATACACACATTTATACACACGTTTATACACACACGTGTGTATAAAAACGTGTATAAAAATGTGTGTATAAATGTGTGTATAAAATGTGCGTATAAATGTGTGTATAAATGTGTGCATAAAAACGTGTGTATAAAAGTATGTGTATAAAAAACATGTGTAAAAGTATGTGTATAAATGTGTGTATAAAAATGTGTATAAAAACGTGTACAAAAATGTGTGTATAAAAACGTGTATAAAAACATGTATATAAAAATGTGTGTATAAAAGATGTGTGTATAAAAATGTGTGTTTGAAAGCGTGTATAAAAATATGTATAAAAACGTGTATAAATTTTAAAGATATTTAAAAAAATATATATATAAAAAAACCATTTTTTTTAGAAGAAAGAAGAAGAAAAAAAAAAAAAAATTTTTTTTTTGAGTTAAGTATAAACGGTCGTTAGTATAAAGGACTAACGGTGCAAATTTTTGTTGCAAACGGTCGTTAGCTAACGGAAAAACTAACGATAGTTAGTCTCAGGGACCCAAGCCCGTTATGGATCGCAACCACAGAGACAATATCCGTTAGAAAAAAAGTCAAACCCATTAAACCTGACAGACTACAGGGACCATTTATGAAATTAACTCCTTCAGATTATATAAAAGAAGAATCTACAAGTAGACGCCAAAAGGTTAAGATAGTGTTCACAAATCACATCCTACTCAAGACAAGACCTGTTCTGTTCTCCCCCAACCAAAAAATCCTATCTTCTTTCAAACTCATTCTCACTTTCTAACAAAAAGAACAGTATTCAAACCCCCAAAATCCCATGGCCAAAACCAAATAATACCACCCACCATCAAATAAATCAGTTTAATGGCCTCAATATCCACATGCTTAACAATAACACCTTCTAAATCACACCCCCAACCCCCCTCATTAATCCACTACTCTATTAGACCACATATTTATAATAATTATTCATTTCATAGGTCATTTTTTAAACAAAATGTTAATAGTACCAGTAGTAATATAAGAACCTTTGTGTGTAGGGCTAGTTTTAATAATGCTCCCTTATCAGCTGAAGGGGGAGGAGGGTTGAGGCCAGGGAGGATTATAGAGAGTGATAAGCTGTCTGCGGATGTGCGAAAACGCGCGATGGACGCGGTTGATAAGTGTGGGAGGAGAGTTACTGTTGGTGATGTGGCGAGTAAAGCTGGTATTAAGTTGACTGAGGCGCAACGAGCTATGCAGGCTATTGCTGCTGATACTAATGGCTTTTTGGAGGTAGTTATGTATTTCTTTTTAGGTTTCACTTGTTTTCGTGTATAGATATAGTAGATAAGTGGTTTCGGTTTTGGTTGTTTTAACTAGTTGTTTTATTAGAGATTCTAAATTGAATGTATGATTACATAGTGACACTCGGGATACAGTTAGCTAGGTGTATGAACACTAGAAGCAAAGTGTAGAATAATGTGAAGAGACTTTAGTTAGGAAAATATGATGTCGGTTTATCGCATCAGATTTAGTCCACCCATAGTAGCAACTTTAGACGGTTATATCTGGATAATCGAAAGAAAGAAAGGGGTTTCCTTGATAAAACGGTTTTGACATTGTTATATGGTGACCCGAACTTGATGGGCTTGAATTGATGGGCTTGAATTGTGTTTTGAGCCAAGGTTATATATTTCTGACTGAGGTCTTTTGACATATTGGCTTCTCTTGGTTCGACACTTTGGTTTTCCTGGACCAAATGAGACTTGTTGATCATTAATCTTAGATTTTAAATTGAATGATCGTCAATATAATTGTGTAAAGTGAATTCTTAAAGAATAGAAGAGAGAAATAGGATACCCTTATGGAGAAAATTTGTAGCTATTCCGCCAGGTAGCTGTTTATGATCCATTCTTAAATTTCAATTATCCCGATATCCCCCCGCAATAAGTAGGGTAGTGGGTATACTAGTAATAAATTATTACTTTTAGAATTAAAACACATATATGTGAACCATCTCTTATTGAATTCCCTGAGGGATCATGGAAATGTTGCAAATTTATAGTCATCCAAATATTTAAATAATCTATACTGTAATGAGATATGTAACCTCTTTCGGTGTATCAAAAGGGTTGTTATTTTCATGATCATTATCATTTTTGGGTTTCGGATGTGCACTTGCTCTCCATAGTGGAATAATGTCATTATGTTTATTCTTTTAACTTGCTTATTGAGGTTTCTGATGTGGTGAGTGCAATCATTTACATGATTATTTCAACAGGTATCAGATGAAGGCGATGTTCTTTATGTGTTTCCAAAAGATTATCGTTCAAAGCTTGCAGCCAAGTCACTTAGGATCAAAACAGAACCTTATCTTGAGAAGGCAAAGGTATATAGTATGATGACTATGATCTCTTTATATGGCTCTATGATATTGAGTAATCACCGTGATGCCCAAATCTTACAACTTCCCCCCAAATGTGATTTTACAGTCAGCTGGTGAATACTTGATCAGGGTTACTTTCGGAACAGCATTAATCGCTTCCATTGTTATTGTTTATACAACAATCATTGCTATTCTCACAAGTAGCAGGTAATTGGTTCTTGCCTTCTATAAGTGCTAGTTCGAATATTTATTATCATTTGTTTTCGATTCAGGCGGTTAATATATTACTGATAATGACAGTGAAGAAGATAATCGAGGAAGACGCAGAGGAAGATCTTTTGATTCAGGATTCTCTTTCTATCTTAGTCCATCTGATTTGTTTTGGTAATGTTCGTTTTACAGTTTTTTCTGTAATTTCTGTCTTGTCAGTTAATCAAGTTTAGAAATGATATCTTCATTTGCATTTTGCATAAACTTACATCTTATTTATCGATAGTTAAGATGTGAGTTTTATCATTTATATAGTCAGTTGCCATCTTTATGTAGGATACTGAAGACTTGATATGTTGGAATTAAACTATCACTGCAATAATTTTCATTTTGCTTAGCATCATCTTGTTCAGTTCCCATGGACATGTTTTTTCTCTACTCATTGAACTTCGCGTATAGGTATTGGGATCCATATTACTATAGGAGACGGCGGGTACGGAAAGAAGGCAATGGGATGAATTTCATTGAATCTGTAAGCCAAAAATAGTAACTTTGGATTTCATCAATGTTAATCATTTACTGCGGTGGAAAATGAACTAGTACAATTTATCTCTCTTTTGTAGGTATTTTCATTTGTGTTTGGTGATGGCGATCCAAATGAAGGTATTGAAGAAGAAAGGTGGAAGTTGGTAATATTTGAGCACTAGTTTAGTGGTCCGTTACTTTTAATGTTTTGTCTTGCTATATGTGTAAATCTTGGTTTTCTATTGCACTGTAAGGTTCATTCTTTTTCTTTCTTTTGTATCTGTGATTACTAGTGTATACTTTTGCTATCGCAGATTGGTCAGTACATTGCATCAAATGGTGGCGTTGTTACAGCAGAGGAACTTGCTCCTTATCTTGATGTAGAAAGTGCAGAAAAGACGGTACAACGACCTTTATTTGGATATGAATAATATCAAGCAGCATAATAATAGAGTAGGAGGAATCTTTATCTAAAAAAATGAAAAACTTACAATTCTGAAGAAGGAATCACTAATTACGTGTGATACTAAGTATTTTCTCCCAGGGGACTATTTCAAACTATAAAATAGTGTAGGGTCCACATTCTATTGAGGAGCTGTGTCCTCAATTAGTGATCAAGTTTCACATAGAAGCCTACCAAAAATCAAATCATATGTATGATGTACGAAAAGTCCCCGTTAATACAGAATTTCGAGTCTGTTTACATTTTGTGAGGATCATTTAGAACACTCTTTGGACTGTGCTGTTCTTGAGTTTATGCCATTTTTAATTGTGCTTGGAAGAATATTGTTAAGCTAGGTTTGTGATAGAGGAGTGGTTATAATATGTAAAGTTACGCTTTTGCCTTTTAATCAAATTCGTTATTATATAATGTGTAAAGGTTCCTTCTTACTATTTTGCAACAAAATGTTTGTGTCATCTTTTTTGACCTATTTCTCTATTGCATTGCAAGTAATCTTACTACATGTTCTTAAGCACGCAAGTTTTCTTTTACTACAGGATGACGATTCATACATATTGCCTGTTCTTCTGCGTTTTGATGGTGAACCACAAGTGGATGAAGAGGTATGTTACTAGATAAATGATCATTATGTAGTCTGCATATTAAAAAGTCATTAAACAGAAATTTAAAATTGTTTTTGACGTTTATATTTTAAATGGTTCGAATTGGATTACATTTTTATCTGTAATAGGCCAAATGTTTGAGTGGGTCAAACAGGTGGGAACTGGGAAATCACCTGTGATGCATGCAAATACATAAGACCTACTTCATGAAAAAGTTGGATTTTTGTTGTAAGGACACAATTTTGTTAACCTGACCCGTACGGCCGTCGTACTAAAAGATAGCCTCTTGTGATATGTGACCCAACCGGCCCGACTTGCCCATTTTGCCACCTCTAATAAACACAGTATCTATTTCCAGCAGTCTCATTCATCTATTGATTTATATCAGTAAGATTTGCAGATGTATCTTTCTTCTTTATCTAAATCTCAAATGTCTGTTCAGGGGAACATCCTGTATCGGTTTCCATCACTTCAGCGTACAGCTGCAAAAGCAAGTGGTAGGAAGGAATACGTGGGAAGAAGATTTAGTGAATGGGTGGGAGGAGTTGATAAGTTCTTCAAGGAAAATAAATGGGATTTCAGGTCTTGTTACTTTTTTAATCCCTTCTATATTTTGTTACGCATATCATCTGTCCAAATTTAGTTGCAAAAAAGTACAATATTACATTAGGAGTTTTTTTTTTTTTTTTTTCTTCTATTAACATGTAGTATGGAAGACTTTTGACCTATATAACCTTTTAACCTGCTTATTTGTAAGCTCTTTTTCTGTTGTTTTACCCTGTTAGACCCGTTAAAGAACCCAAACCAACCCATTCGTAAGTAAATGGGTCGATATTGTCACCTCTATTTCTTACCTATTTTGTTTCCATCGAGCCTTCTAACATGTATTGGTGCTCACAATGCAGTAAAATCAGCAACACGGAGAGGGCCATGGTTGGTGGGCTGGGCGCGCTCAATCTCTTTGGGGTGATTGTTCTTGGAACCATGTTAAAGTGCGTTTGTTATTAATAAATATATTGCTACCAATCTGTGACATATACATCTTCACATCTCTGACTTCTTATTCACGATTGTATTTGAAGGAATATGACCGTCTCACCAAGTGGATTTATTTCATTTGTATCAGAAATATTTCCTCTTCTCCAGGTGGGTACCATATATCACCGATGCATCAGTTTGTTACATGCACTAGAGGGGCTATCTTAACTATATAAACTTGTTAATTTGGATTATGTTATTGTTAATGGGTAAAATAATTGTATTAGCTAAAATGGGTGTTAAATTACTTGGTTTATGATAGATGATCAGATGCGAAACTCCATATTAAGTTATTATTTTTTGATGAAATTTATGAAATAGACAAAAGTGATGCATGTCAAACCCGCTTCTCAAATTATTCTACCTGTTTAGGCCTGTGACTGTATGGCTGTATCCACCCCATTTTGCAAATAGTATAATCAATCCATTAGTTCCAAATATATAATCAATCCATTAGTTCCAAATATATTGGCTTTCTGTTTTCTGCCCCATGCCTAGCAAATCTATATCGCCTTAGTGACAGTTAACTATCATGTTTTAGGTTATGGTTGTCAGGGTGTCACATACTCGTACATCAGCAACTCCATTATCATAGCAAATTACTATTTTCTTGTTTCTTGGTATTTGTCATCATTGGAACCTTTTACTGTCTAAAAGTATCTTAAGTTTTGTAGTTCTAAAGGATCAACGTTCATTGAATGTGCTGTAGAACTGATTCTTGAAACTTTCTTATGGATGTACTGCAAATTCTTCAATTGGATACATTATTAACATGATGAACTACAACCAGATTTATGCAGCCTCTTTTTTTGCCATTCCTTTGGTACGATGGTTCATTACTCAAAAAACAAACGCTGAAATAGACAAAAGGAATCGAGCTAGAGAGCAACGTGCACGAGCACTTGAACTGCCAGATCTCTCCCTCAGACGAAAGGTATGTATTAAAGATTTCTTCTGTATGTTGACTTTCTATGACCAAAATCTTCATAATCATGTAATTTCTCTAGTCAGTAGTCACACAAAGATTGGAGCCCATTTACTGGTAAATGGGTCTATTTGGCTCTGTAAAAAGTCAGATGGTTCATGTCAACAATTAAGCTAATAGGGGATTGGGTCAAATGCGCTGAAAGTCCCCCAAAATCTGTTTTTACTTTTGTTTTTGTATATTGAACACTTTAATCTTTTGTCGATTAAGATATATCAAAGTGGCCAAAAAAGTGTTTGCATCATTGCGTGTCAATCTAACACGGCCCAACCTGGCCATTTTTGACCCATACTATAAATTGACCCATTTTGACATGTTACCCAACCCGCCAGGTGAGCACGGTTCCGCTTAGGTCAGTTTTTGGCTAAAATTGAAACCAAACCGAAATATTCGGTTTTTATAAAATCAAAAACTGAAACCGATCGGTTTTCATCGGTTCCGGTTTTCGGTTTTTATCGGTTTTGGTTCGGTTTTTTAGTTACTTCAGTTTTAAACCGTCTATATTTTAGTTTGGCCAATTCGAACCCACAAACTTGCTCTACGTAAGAAAATTGTTTATTCTTTAATATTTTTGTTATTCTAAGCCTCTCCGAAATTTCTACACATGACATACCCTATAGATGAAACACAATCACGTCAAACACGCATTGTATAATCATTGTCGAATATCTATGGATATATTGTCAATTAAACCCACATACATGTTAAGCACGACATAAACTTTACGACAAATATATTTTAATTCCACCAACAATGAATATGAATTTGTAAATTTGATTTATCAGTTATTATTTAGAGTTAATTTCATAAATTGTCCCTGTGGTTTGTCGGGTTTAACGAAATTGGTCCCTACAACTTTTTTTTAACGGATCTTCTCCCCATGGTTTTGGCCCGTAACGGGTTTGGTCCCTTGACCACTAACTCCGTTAGTTTGACTGTTAAATGTATGTTTGGAAAGATGAGATGACAAAATACCCTCATCTTCATCTTCATTCATATCTCCCCACCATTATTTCCAGCCATCGTCCCCAAATTCCGGCCACCCCTAAACTTCAATATCATCATCTTCTTCTTTTTATACATCTCCACGAACCGTTATTTCCGGCAACTTATTATTATTATTATTATTATTATTATTAAAAATCCACATTCCACCAATTTTCGACAAAATCCCGATGCAACACCATTTACCTTCAGCTTTTTCGACTTCATTTTTTTCAGACCATCACAAATATAATCCGTCTACACTTTTTACCACACAAAAAAATATACATACGCAAAAAACTTAATTCCAACATCTAATCTCCAGCAAATCTATATACATACAAAAACAAACAAACACCAAAATCCAACATCAAACAAATTTATATGTAGAGACACGTCAGTTTAACATCCAACATCAAAATTTTTACAAAATCAACATCTAGTCAAAACACATGTTTTCTTCCTTTTAATCAATTGGATTAAAAAAAAAACCCAAGCACCAACCCCCAATTTTAGCTTGTCATCTACCACCTTCTTTGATCCTTTCCCAGAGACATTTTTCCATCAATAAACAAGTTCATGAACAAAATTTGCAACCATGTACTCTTGTAAATTCAAACCAACATCCAAAAACCAATTAAACCCATATTAAACACATAAAAGTCGAAACGTCTCTTTTTCTATCATCAAACAAAAAGATCTGGAAATCAAAACAAACAAATAACAACCAAATCAGACAAAAACGAATGTGATGGTGTTCGTGCTCGTTGGGGTGATGGGGTACCAAATCCAGTGGTGGGTATCGGATCTAGTTGTACGCGTTGAAGTGGTGGTTGTGGTAAGGTTTCTGGAACTGATGGTGGTGGTGACGGGCGTACAGGATGGTAGTGTTAGTGGCGGCTTTAGAATGATAGTGGTGACGGGTTTATAGGAGGGGTGGTGTCGTGGTGGTGGTGATAGGTTGTGCAGGTTTGTGTGTTTTGATATGGTATGAGGTATTGATGTAATTTATGGGGTTTAAAAAGAAATAAGAGTAGAATGAAATGTATGAGTGGTTGGAGATTTTTTTTAATGAGTTATAGGTGATTTTTAAGAGAGAGTGAAATGTATAATATATTTGAAAAGACGATTATGCCCTTGCTTTAAAAGTCAAACTAACAGAAAACATGGTCAAGGGACCAAACCCGATACGGGTCAAAACCACAGGGAGAGGATCCGTTAAAAATTCTTGCAAGGGACAAAACCCAACAAACCACAGGGACGATTTATGAAATTAACTCTATTATTTATATTTATCAGATATATATTATCATATAACAAAATCGGTTCACTTCTGTTATTACGGTTCGGTTTTTGGACAAAAAACGAAACTGAACCGAAATTTTCGGTTTTTGAAATAGTATAAACTGAACCATCGGTTTTTAGTTTTAGTTGGTTTTGTCGGTTCGGTTCTTTTTGGTTTTCGGTTTGCCATGCTAGTTTCTACTTAGCAATCTTTGATGATGATCTTAGTGTTTTGCTGGTTTGTGTATCAGTTGATTTAACTGTTTTTGCATTTTCTTTAACATTAGTAACTCGATTCCTGTTTAATGTATACAGATTTTGAGTGCCCGGGACTTGTCTCAGAGGACTGAGATTCGTCAGGATCAGATCGTGTACACCACCGAAAGAGACATATTCGAGCAAGACTATGACACACAGGAATGGGATAGGAGATTCAAAGAGATCGAAAAGTCTGATTAATAGATGATTGTTAATACACATTATGATTATTGTTCAGAAATATTAATACAGAAGAATAGAGGGTGTATACTATTATAATTTGTTGAACGGCAAACAAACACACCCTACTCTCTACATATTTGTATGTAACCGCTCTAACACTCAACCAAAGAGGCACCTTAGTTGCACCTTTCGTATACCGACAGGCAAAGTGCATGCTAGAGGCGAGGTGTGTTGTATTATTTGAAGCTCATAGATGGTCTTTATAGAACTTTACAATGGTAATTTACACATTTTTACACGGAAGTCCCTGTACTATTAATTTGTTGAACGGCAAACAAACACACCCTACTCTACATATTTGTATGTAACCGCTCTAACACTCAACCAAAGAGGCACCTTAGTTGCACCTTTCGTATACCGCCAGGCAAAGTGCATGCTAGAGGCGAGGTGTGTTGTATTATTTGAAGCTCATAGATGGTCTTTATAGAACTTTACAATGGTAATTTACACATTTTTACACGGAAGTCCCTGTGGTTATTGCCAGATGGAGTAAACAGATGGTCTTTGGCATCCTCAACCTTGGGACACTTTTAATGCTGTAGTTTACATTACAATAGTTTTCGCATTTGTCTTTGATGATGCATTTTAGATTACAACAGCATTGATTTTGTGTATGATTTTTTTTTATATCTTTGCATCATTCTTGCTAACTTGCTTATAGATATCTACTAGCAAACGCAACGGAATTTAAATTCAATGGTGCTTAAAAAAAGAGCACGTCTTTTCTTTAACGCAATAACAGAAAATCCATCCGTTGATTACTAAAAAAACATCAATATGATCAAACCATGTGAGATGTGACCATCACAAGAAGATACACAAATGTCACTCGTAATGGATACAAATAATCATTTGTTACGAAATTAGCTAACTATGTATTTATGATCACCAAATAATTTAATCACCTCTTAATAATCGTTTGTATACCCATTCAAATTTGTAACTTTTATTTTCTTTTTAGTCTAAGTATCATAAATTTTTATTATTGTCATAACACACATCACACATCGTTATTATTATTGTAACATTTGTTGGCTTATATTAATATTAATTGTACAATCTACATTAAATCTTCTATTTCTTAAAAAAAATAAGACAAACGAATACACTCTTTATATTGGAAATAAGATAAGAGCACCCGGTTGGGATGCGTTATAGGGCTATAACGCGGCCTATGACGTGAACCACCATACCGGTGGTCACGTTATAGGGCTATAACGCGGCCAAGTTATAGCATTTTTCCTTTTTATTTCTTTTTTTAAACTAATTTAAAATGGGTTTGTTTTTGTGTTTGTGTTTGTGTTTGTGTTTATGTTTTATGTATGTGTTAGATTTTGATGTGTTTTTAGCTGGGTTTGTTTTCTTTTTGGCAGGTGCAGGCAGCTAAGGTAATTAGTATTAGGGTGAATGATTGATTGATTACTGAATAATACAGGATTACAATATAAAGTATAATAAGTGGGCTAGGCCACCCAATAACATACAATGGGCCTATACTAATAATAATACGCAAATAATACTACACTAATAGCCCCCTGCAGTTTGAGCAGGAGAGGAACAAACACTCAAACTTGAACGAAAATCATCAAACAACGCATATGACAATCCCTTGGTGAAAATGTCCGCAAACTGATAACGAGAAGGCACATGAAGAACTTGAACCCGACCAGCAGCAACCAAATCACGAACAAAATGTATATCAATCTCAATCTGTTTCGTGCGTTGATGTTGGACAGGATTGGAGGACAAATAGACCGCAATAACATTGTCGCAATAAACCAATGTTGTCGAAGATAAAGGTGTATGAAGCTCTCGTAACAGGTTCCGCAACCAACAAATCTCAGTAAAAGCATTAGCCACACCCCTATATTCAACTTCTGCATTGGACCTAAAAAGAGTAACCTGTCGTTTAGAAGACCACGACAATAAATTGTTGCAAAGAAAGACACAATAACCAGATGTCGACCGACGAGTAGTAGGGCAACCAGCCCAGTTCGCATCCGAGTAGGCAACCAATGATGATATAGAAGAAGAATATAGTTGTAAACCATAATCCAGATTACCACTACATACCGTAAAATCCGTTTGAGAGCCGAAAAATGAGGCTCACGCGGATCATGCATATAAAGACAAACCTGCCAAAAAATGAGGCTCACGCGGATCATGCATATTAAAAGCATCCACAAGACTGCGGATATAAGGTCTGATCAGAAACGGGAACACTATCAGCCCCCAACTTGGACTCAGTATCCACCGGAGTCCAACATGGATTACATCCTACTATATGAGCACGCTCAATAATCTCATAAGCATACTGCCGATAAAAACATCAAGTAGAAGAACGAGTTACGGAAACACCAAGAAAATAATTAAGCTGTCCAAGATTGGTCATGGAAACTCCTGATGAAGAAACGAAATAGTCTGCTGTAAAAAGGTTCTAGAAGAATCAGTCAACACAATATCATGAACATATAAAAGTAGATAAGCAGTGTCAGAACCCAATCGATAAATAAACAGAGAGGAGTCACACTGACTCGAACAAAAGCCAATACGGGTTAGATAAGCCGCAAACGCTGAAACCAAGCCCTAGGCGCCTGCTTAAGACCATATAGGGAGCGTTGCAGTAAACAAACATAGTCCGGATGTCGCGAGTCCCGAAAACCCGAAGGCTAATGCATATAAGCAGTCTCAGATAAATCACCATGTAAAATGTAACAAATGGAAATTTTCCCAAACGTATAATTTTGATTTATTATCAGTAATGCCCATTATTTAAATTTTTACATCTATTAATGAATATTTTTTATATTTAACCATTCATTTCATTATGAAAACTCAAAACACGTTATTACGTGAATTATCAAACGAGCTCAAACGCGAACCACGAAAACTAAATAAACTCAATAACTACCAAACGGGCCACATTTTCTCAGCCCAACTCCTTATTCTCGGTTACTATTCATCAGTAGCCCAACCAAAGCCCAACTTCTATTAATATTACATGTTCAAATCGACTCACACTCACTCCAAATGCACTCGTTTTCTCCCAATATTTAAACATGACATATACAAATTTTTATACCACCTCATTTTAATCCCACCAAAGAATTAGGGTATCGAGTTTTAGTTTCTAATATCAATGTTTGATACGTTTTATTTAATCAAAGTGAATGGCCATTTAGCAACCCATTCGACATGCCAAAAATTCACAACTTATCCGTTTCGACCCAAACTTGTTCCCACTTAATTTCAATATTTTTCATAGATCATATATATGTTATTGAGTGAATATATCACCCAAGAATTCCATGTTACACGATCAAATCAATTTTTGGACCTTATGAATCTCTAGTCGACATATATATATATATATATAACAAACCAACTCTCACCTTTTCTCCTCACTCTCACAACTCTTAAAGTCTTCTAAAATGTCAGAAATCTATCTCAAAATCCCAACATTCCTGACATGAATAGTCCTCTCAAGTTGTGTTTGATTTAAAATCAATATAACACTATACGTGTTATATATAATACATATACACCTTCCCTAGTTCACCACCTCTCACCCTTCACTCATTTACACATTTACTAAGTCCTTTCAATCAGTAAACAAGCTACAAACGACTAGGAAGCATTTACAATCTCATTTGAAGTCAATTCGAAGGCCTAGGGTATTATATTTGATCGAATATTGGTTCTAGCGAGTGGTGAATATTTTTCTTGTGTTCTAATCCCTCCTTACTCGTTCACTCACCACCCTAGAGGTGCAGTAAGTCCTCAAATCTCATTTCAAGTTCATTTCAATGCGTTTTATTACACCATGCATAGCATATTCACTTGTTTCGAACGTATACATTTCACTATTTATTTTTACGTATTACGTTATATCTAGAACACAACACAAGGTTAGCCTCCCTTGTGGAAGGCCTAGGAACCTTGATACACACTCACATCACGTTTATTTCATTTTTACATACACATTCGAAACCCATTTTGTCCTTGGATTCACACGTTAAAATGAAAAACATAAAATTTGGCTAAGTCTTTTAAAAGTAAAATCTGTCCCAAGTCGCCACTTGTATGGCCTCGTAAAATCAAATTTGACTTAACAACACATCAATATTTTTACACGACCTGATTCTTTATACTACTAACTAAAAGTTTCGTATTTATAGTTTCCAAATATAAGCTCATTTAAGCCTTCTAAAATGGCCAAAGTAAATCGCATAACACGTTATGTAAAACTGATGTTTTATTCAATAAAGCTTTTAAAACGAATTTGATAAATTCATTCTCTATTACTTATGTTATGAGTAGCACCCCAGATGTTAATTCCGCTGCGATCTGATTTTGGGGGTGTTACATAAAAAGGCATCTGATAAGTCCTATATTGTTGAATACTTATCACATGTTTAATTGCTCATATTATGCATGTTTATATCTAAATTGATACTTAATTGCCTAAGTTTTTCTATTTCACCCATGGAGCAATATTGCAAATGACACTAAAAGAAGACATGATTTGGAGCTAATTATGATAACTTTGTATGCAATCTGTAAAGGAGCATACGACGTATGTAACTTTGGTCATACGCCGTATTGGTATCTGGAAGAATTCACTAATTATTTGTTGATCCCACTTATGCACTTGATCGAATCCCTTAGCTTGTAAAGGTTAAGTTATCTTAGATAAATCTAAAACAACTATGTAGAAACTGTCTTTGAGTATATTAAAGTCTATGCGGAATCTAGACTTTAACCTTAAGAACTTGTAATGTAACAATAAAACAATTTAGAACACAAGATTAATGAACAAAACATATTCAATATTATTAATGAATAATACGAATACTCTCCCAGTATTAGGGTTTACAACCTTGAAGCTATATGAAAAACGTGTGTCTATCTCAATGCCCTAGGACCTCCTTTTATAGACTAAGGAGTCCTAGTCGGCTTACAATAACTTTCTATATAAGATAAATCTTTAAGGAATCTTATCTATAATTATCTAACCGACTATACAAGTATATCTCATTAGCAACATTAACTAAGACTCAATATAGACTAGCAGTCTTAACTCTAACTCTAGCAGCAGTAATCCTTCAGCAGTTGTAATTCTGAACTAGCAGCATTAACTTTTAGTCTGGCAGCACTAACTACTTAGTGTATTTTCTTGAAGTTCTTCAGCATCACCAGCAGTAGTAAAACTTGTATTAGCAGCATTAATGACTTGGAGTTTTTTCTTTGTAATACCTGAACAGTCTTAACCATATGAGCAGTCTTAACATCAGCAGCATCTTGAAGTCTTTGAATCCCAACAATCCTCCGCTAAACTTGATATTTTCTCCTAAAATCATCAAGTTTCATTCAAAGCATAAACCATCACCAGGAGGATGCTTCCAAACACTTTACCAGTTATTCTTCAAGCATATGATAAACCAAATAAGCTCATCTGCCATGCTTTCATTCATGCCATGCTCCATCAGAAGTCTACTTTCCAACATCATTCCCAATGTAGTCTTTGTAAGTAGATACTTCTTCTCAACTAACATGTAGATATGCATAGCATCCATTGTTAGTTCATGAACCCCACAAGTATCTATCAACCTCCAGCTTATCACCTTTTGATTATAGACAGGTCTTTTCTACACTTCATCTTCTACATGAGGTTCAAACATGGTCTTCAAGTCACCCCACAAGACATAGTCATGATCTGACACTGGTTGCTTCAATGGTTTTGTTGGTCCATGTTGGGAATTAAACTTAAGCAGTTAGTATGGTTGAAGTATACATGAACAGTTAAGACTGCTGATACAAGAACAGTTAAGACTGCTGATGGAAGAGCAGTTAGGACTGCTGAAGGAAAAACAGTTAGGACTGCTTAAGAGATCAAGGTGAAACCATTTTGAAGATAATTATAGAAAAGATATGGTATATATCTTATTTGTATAGAATGATACGGTTAGATGTTTAACGTGTAAAGGACTCTTTACATTATAAAAGGAGATCCTTAGATTAGGGTTACAAAATACATATATCATTCAGATCGAATACATAGAATACCTAATATCCTTCACGTTCATTATTGTAATCGTTCGATATATTGAAGTGATAGTTTGGTTGATATCGTTGTTCTTATTGTTTTACTTAATCAATCACCAAACACAAACTCATATTCTTCTAAGTACTTGGTAGTAAATTCCGCGTGATATCAAGTATATACTCAAAGTATCCCCAACACAACGTGTGTGTTTAGATCCGGTCAAGTGGTATCAGAGACAAGGTTTTTGATACGTTGAGTTTAGAAGAATCAGAAGTATTTACTCACTAGAAATCTAAGAAGATGGACATGGAGACACCTCAAACCTCAATCCTTGCTAAACTCCCCATGCTGAAACAGAATGAATACGATTTATGGCGGCTCAGAATAGAGCAATACTTCATGGTGCAAGACTATGCATTATGGGATATTATTATCAATGGTGATTCCTTCAAACCAGTTGCTGTTGAAGAAACACGTGCTGATGGTTCCAAGGTCACAAAGCTTAACACTGAGCCAGTTACAAACGAAGAGAGAATCAAAAAGAAGAATGATCAGAAGGCTAGGAATTTGTTACTAATGGCAATTCCTAATGATCAAGTGCTGAACTTTAGCCATTATGAGTCGGCAAAAACTCTTTTTGAAGCAGTGGTGGAAAGATTTGGTGGCAATGAAGCTTCCAAGAAAGCACAGAAAACCCTACTCAAGCAAAGTTATGAAAACTTCACTGCATCAAGCAATGAAACTTTGGATCAAATCTTTAATAGGCTTCAGAAGATCATCAGTCAACTTACTGTGTTGAAGATTGTGATACCTCAAGAAGACCTCAACATGAAGTTTCTAAACAGTTTACCTGCTGAATGGAACACTTATGTTGTGGTTTGGAGCAATAAACCAGAGCTGGAGAATATGACAATGAATGAGCTTTACAATAATCTCAAGATTGTTGAGCAAAAGGTCAAGAAGAGTGGTAGCACCAGTTCCAGTTCAGGGAATATGGCTTTTGTATCTTCTTCAAACAGTTCTAATCATGAAGATGAAGAAGCAGTTGGTACTGCTACACCAACAGTTAGCACTGCTAGTGTAAAAACTAGCACTGCTGGCTTGACTGAAGAGACCATATATGTATTTGTATCAGAACAGTCTGGTGGGTCAAAGATCTTTAATGAAGATCTTCTTCAAATTGCTGAAGATGATTTGGAAGCTATGGATTTAAAGTGGCAGTTGGATTTGATAAGCATCAGGGCTAAGAAGTATTACCAAAGGACTGGGAATAAGATTACCTTCAATGGAAGAGATGTTGCTGGGTATGATAAGTCTAAGGTGGAATGCTTTAATTGTCATAAGATGGGGCACTTTGCCAGGGAATGCAGAGGTCCAAGACAACAAAGCAACCAGGGTCAAGGATTTAAGAATCAGCAAGGGTCAAGGAGAACAGTTAATGTTGAAGAGCCTTCTTCCAAGGCTATGGTAGCTGTAGATGGAGCTGGATTTGATTGGAGCTTCATAGAGGAAGAAGAGGAACAAGCTAATTTGGGTTTGATGGCTTTCTCAGACTCAGAGGTACATATACTTGAAAAATGCTCAAACTCTTGTCGTGCTTTAAAAGATTTTGAAAATATTAAGAAACAGATGTGTAAGGAGTTTGAAAAGCTGATGAAAGACCAATTTCAGATGAGTTCTATGGGAGAGCTTACCTTCTTTCTAGGTCTTCAAGTACAGCAAAAATCAGATGGTATATTTATCTCTCAGGATAAATATGTTGGTGAAATTTTAAGGAAATTTCAATTCACAGATGCCAAGGTTGCTAGCACACCAATTGACAAGGAGACACATTTGTTATTAAAGGATCACAGTGGTGAAGATGTGGATGTGCACATGTATAGATCTATGATTGGGTCTCTAATGTATCTTACATCATCTAGGCCTGATATCATGTTTGCTGTATGTGCTTGTGCAAGATTCCAAGTGACTCCTAAGGTGTCTCATCTCACAGTAGTAAAAAGGATCTTCAGATACCTTAAAGGACAGCCTAACTTGGGGCTATGGTATCCTAAAGAGTCTGCATTTGATCTTGTTGCATTCTCTGATTCTGATTATGCTGGTGCTAGCATGGATAGAAAGTCTACAACAGGTGGTTGTCAATTCTTAGGTCGAAGATTAATCTCTTGGCAGTGTAAGAAGCAGACTATGGTGGCTATATCTACTACTGAAAAGAGTATGTGGCAGCTGCAAGTTGTTGTGCTCAAGTTCTATGGATTCAAAGCCAGATGCTTGATTATGGGTACAATTTCTTAAACACAATTATACATATAGACAATAACAGTACAATGTGTATCATTAAGAATCCAGTTCAACATTCAAAAACTAAACATATTGAAATTAGACATCATTTTATAAGAGGTTGTGCTGAAAAGAAGTTAATACAAGTTGTTAAAATACACACTGATAACAACTTTGCTGATCTCTTAACAAAAGGTTTTGATGTAAGCAGATTTCAGTACTTGGTAACAGGTGTTGGAATGCTTAATCCTTCAAAAGATTAATGTGTAAATGTTTTTGGATTGTGTACTGTTAATTGTGCTATTTGTATAGTTACGACTACTTGAATAGTGTTACGACTGCTTGTGAATTTGTTAGTCAAATGGAATAACTGTTAAAAGAGAATATTATGTATTGTGTTTTCTTTGGTTTTGGACTAACATTTCAGGTTAAGAAAATCTTTTTGCTTTGGATTGTGCTTTGAAAAGTATGGTGGTTTGGATTGTCAAGTGTGAATGCTTGTCACACAACAAATGGTAATTGATTCACCATGTCTAATCAACATAAGAATCAACTAGTCCAGATCAAACGGTTTCTGGTAAAGACTACTCAAATCCGTTTATGGTTGACAGTTTACCAAAAACTGGTTGGTTATCAACTCACCAAATCTAAGTGTGAAGAGTTGGCTAGTCCATAGCAAACGACTATTGGTAAAGACAAGTCAAATCCGTTCATAGCTGATAGTTTGCTAAAAACTATAAGTGGACAAAAATGTTTTCGAATCCACATTAAAATTCAAATTTGATTTTATCTCTGAAAACTTTTTGCTAACAGTTATTACTGCTGGAGTTAACAGTCTGAACTGCTGGCTTCACCAGTTTGTACTGATTGTTTAAAACTTAGTTCCTACTGAGTTTATGCTCTGTGATACACCTCTCTCAGAAGGTAATACATCTGGAAGTGTTGAGAGCAGTTTGAAACTAAATCAACTGAATTGATGGTAACTTGTACACATGGTCTTATTGGATGCTGAGTTTGGATAACTTATTTTCTAATTCATCTGATGGCGAGAATTCTTCCAAACAGGGGAGGATTAAAGTTTGTTCTTGTTGCTGTTAATGATTATGAAATTCAGGGGAGGAATTAAGAAGTCAGAGATGAATTATAAAGAAGTGCTTAAAGTCTATTCATTATAAAGAAGTGCTTAAAGTCTATTCATTAAAGATGATTCATTACAAAAGCTTCACACAGGGAAAACAAACAAAACACACAACCTACACAAACCAACAAAACAACCTACACAACACAAACACAACACAACTACTCAAGTTTTCCTTTTCCTTTTCCAATGATATCCAGCATGGTTTTGCTGCGGGCTCCTCTGCTACCCATGAGGTCAGACACCTTTTTGCAGGGAAGTGCCAATATTACTGATCTTGGAGATGGAACTTGCTTCTTCTCAGGCTTCTTCTTTGGAACAGAGATCTTCTTCTTTGGAACAGGGATCTTCACTGATGATGCTGCTTTCTCAAATTCTTTTGTGAGTAAGTCTGATAGTTTTTGAAGTTCATCATCGTCAGACGAGTCAGACGAGTCAGACGAAGAGGAGGATGAATCATCCACATAAGGAGGAAGTTCATCGGAGGAAGTTTCTTCAGATGAGGATATTTTAGTCTTTTTCGTTGAAAGATTAACTCTTGAAGTTGAAGAATAGTTTGGTGGAAAATAGTTGTTCCAACCTGAATATTCGGAATCTGAAGAAGAGTCAGATGAAGATGATACTTATTGTGCATTCCTGACTACTCAGCACAATGGAAGCATGTTGACTTATTCAGATCTTCAAGAGATTGATGAAGATGATATTGAAGAGATGGATATTAAGTGGCAGCTCTCTCTTCTCAGTTTGAGAGCTAGGAGATTCTTGAAGAAGACTGGCAAGAAGATTGTCATAAACAGTAATGATGTTGCAGGGTATGACAAGTCCAAGATTGAGTGCTACAACTGCCACAAGAAAGGTCATTACTCAAGGGAATGCAGATTGCCAAGTCAACAAGATGGAAAGAGTAGAGCAAATGGAAACAAGTCAAGAGTTGTGGAGGTTACTGATTCAAGCTCGAAAGCCTTGGTTGCTATTGATGGCTTAGGATTTGACTGGAGCTATATTGCAGAGGAGGAAGCAGAAGCATCTACAGAGGTTTCTCTCATGGCATTTTCTGATTCTGAGGTACAAGTTTCAAAATGTTCTAAATCTTGTGAAGCTTTAAAAGAACTAGAAACACTTAAAACAAAGATATGAGAGTCAGTGGAAAGAATTAAAAGAAACTGCTTTTAGCTTAGAAAATCATAAGAGAGCTTTAGCTGTGTTAGAAGAGAAAATTGTTCATTATCAAAACAATGAGTCTAAGTTTTCTGATGATATGATTATTGTTAAGAGAGACTTAATGTTTAGAGAGAATGAGATCACTGTGTTAAAACATGAGCTAGAACAGGTTAAGAAGGCTAAGGAGAACATTCAGATGAGTGTAGACACACTAGAATACACATCAAAAGGTGTTCAAAAGATAATTGAGAGTCAGATCCAAAATAAAGCTAAGTCAGGCCTAGGATATAAGTCAGTTCCACCTCCTTATAGAGGAATTCCATCACCTAAAGGTATAGACTTAGAACACACAGGACTCCCTGAATTTCAATTACCTGTGCTTAACTATGGTCCTCAACCTAAGAAGGATGTAGTTGATAAACCTGTGTTTGTAAGTGCAAGTGATAAATCACTATCTGAGGACAAGGTGTCTTCTGATAGGTCCTCACCTAAGGACTCAGATGCTCCAACAATTGAGGAATGGACTTCTGATGATGAGGATGATCAGGCAGTGGTTAAGCCTGTTAGTGCTAAAGTGGAGGAACCTAAAGTTCCAAAGATGGTTAAACCTGAGACTGTTAGGCCTAGATCAAATTCCAAACCTTTTAGACCAACAGTTAGGTATGCAGAGATGTATAGGACCACAAACAAGCCAAGAGGTAACCAGAGGAATTGGAATGACCTCAAATCCCACCAATTAGGAAAGGATTTTGTTTGCTATGGGAAAGCTTGTTACTCTTGTGGTAGCTTTGACCATCTTGCAGCTTTTTGTGATAAGTATGTTAGAGGGTATTCAAACAAAAGCATGTGTCTAGAAAGACCTAAATCTTTTCCTAGGAATGATAAGATGATACCCAGATCAGTTCTTTTGAGGTCTGGACCTAAAGCAGTTCAAACTGCTAGACCAGCAGTTCAGACTGTCAGACCTATGAGACAGATTCACCCAAGGCCACCAGTTCAAAATCCAATAAATGTTTTTAAACCATCATACAAAACTGGTAAAAGAACTTTTTATGAGAAAGTAGTAGTGAAAAACCAAGTTTGGAAACCTAAGGTAACAACTGCCAAGCCAGCAGTTCCAACTGCTAGCAGGGTAATTGGTACTGGTGTGAATAAAAACACTGCTAAGGGAAACATGAGTAATGGAGTGAATGCTTCAGCATGTTGGGTATGGAGACCAATTAAACCCAATGGTGCTAAGACTGTTTTGAAAAGAATGAATTATGTTGATGCTAGAGGAAAGCCTAAGTCTGTTTTGGCTTGGGTTCCACAAGGAAACTATTTTTTCTTGTTGTGTGCATTGTTAGTCATATGCTTGTATTTTGTTTCTTTGTTTTTGGACTAACAATTGCAGGATTGGAGAGAAAACACCAAGGGATTATGAATGCTTGATGTTTTGGACTAAATGGTGTTCTAAAGATTAGTATGTGATCCTTGCATACAACAAATGGTAATTGGTTCACCATGTCTTATCCACATAAGAACCAACTAGTCCAGAGCAAACGGTTTCTGGTAAAGACTAATCAAATCCGTTTATGGTTGACAATTTACCAAAAATTGTATGGTTATCAGCTCACCATATCTGAATGTGAAGAGTTGGCTAGTCCAAAGCAAACGGCTATTGGTAAAGACATATCAAATCCGTTGATAGCTGATAGTTTGCTAAAAACTATGTTTGAGCCATGTTATTTTAAAATTCTTATTTCAAAAAGTTGGTATGGCTCAATAAAATTTTTTCAACAGTTGGGACGGTTAGTACAAAATATTGGTACGGTTCAACTAGCCGTTATGACTGACGTGTCTGTAATTAATTTTGGGGTAAACACTAGCCGTTGGCAGTTTGTTGCGATTTTTACTGGATGAATTACGGATTTCGAAGGATCCTCTTATAGATATTTTGACTTTTATTTTATTTTATTCTTATACTAAAATAAATAGTTACCATATTCTTTAAGTCGGTCAACTTGAAACCCTACAACTCTCTCCATAAATTCTCAATATTGCTTTCATCTTCTATCTTTTCACTCAAACTTATTACTCTTCACGGCTGTTAACAAATATTTACTGCAAAGAATGGATGTTTTGAAGTTTGTTAAGCGTCACAACCAGGTTGCGTTTTTAGAGAAAACAGAGCAAAGAGATGGGCCGAAATTTTATGAGATTGTGGATTTTCTCAATCACTCTCATATAAGGTATGCTCTAACTGTTTCTCCTACTCTTTATGTGTTGGGAATAAAATGATCAAAGTCAAAGAGCCTGCCAATGATGAGAAGAGCCTGCTAGTTGATTTTGTAGTGTACGAAGATGTTCTACCAGTACCTTCTGGGTAGAAGGTACTGCTAGCTAATGAAGAGCCTGCCAAGCTTCTGTTTTGTCGATTAGATATTTTGTAATAGATATTTAGTTGAATTATTAGTCTTTGTACATTGTTATACGTTATGTAGAAGTAGAATAGTCTTCTGTGGTGACAGAAGAATATATCAGAGTGTACATGGGTAGTTGTATTTAATTGTAGGCGCCATAATAGTCAAAGTATAGTATTATATTCATCTACTTGACAACATGTAATAAGATATCCTTATCTTATAAAAGGATATCTTAGTCACTTCTTCATGCATGCATCTTTCACAACTAATAACCACGAACCAAACTATCTCTCAAGTAACTTAGTTACTTCGAATCACAAATCCTTTTTACAATCTTTGATTCAAGATTACTTTGTAATCCCGGTGATATTTAGATCATCCGTATTATTTCATCAATAATATTGAATCGTTTTGTGTTAACCAAAGTTGTGATTATTTGTTCATTGCATTCTCTCATTTACTCAAACTCACCATCTTGTGTTCTTTTAAAGTGTGTTGTAGTAGATTCCGCATGCTAAACACATTCAATACATAAATATCTCAATCAAGAACAAACAAAACGTTCCACAAGTGGTATCAGAGCTAGGCTTGATATTTACTAATTTAAAAGAAAAATGGATGTTGAACATATTCAGACAAATGTTGCAGCTAAACTTCCATTACTGAAACAAAATGAGTTTGAAATGTGGCGACTCAGGGTTGAACAATACTTTCAAGTGCAGGATTATGCACTTTGGGAGATTATTGAACAAGGCAATTCATTTAAACCCCAAATCACCACATCAACAGTAAATGATGCTCTTGTATCAACAATACAAAACCAACCATCAAATGCAGATGAAAGAATTCAGAAGAAAAATGATCTCAAGGCAAGGAGTATGTTACTGATGACTATTCCAAATGATCAACTTCTGATTTTCAACAAATACAAAGATGCCAAAACCCTCTTTGAAGCTATTGTGGCTAGGTTTGGTGGTAATGATGCTACCAAGAAAACACAAAAGACACTTCTCAAACAACAATTTGAGAACTTCACAGCCACAACCAATGAGTCTTTGGACAGTATGTTCAATAGACTTCAGAAGCTTACAAGTCAGTTAGCCATCCATGAAGTGATGATAACTCAAGAAGATCTAAACTCTAAATTTCTTAGGAGTTTACCTTCAGAATGGTCTATGCATGTCATTGTATGGAAGAACAAGTCAGATATTGACCAGATGAGTCTCAATGATCTCTACAACAATTTCAAGATTGTAGAACATGAAGTTAAGAAGACTACTGGGTCAAGCTCAGGAAATATGGCATTTGTTTCATCCCCAAACATCTCAAAGGTTGATCATGAAGACAAAGGTGGCAGAGAAGAAGGTACTGCTAACACAACCTTTGGTACTGCTAGT
This sequence comes from Artemisia tridentata subsp. tridentata, assembly GCA_021014915.2. NCBI lineage: Eukaryota > Viridiplantae > Streptophyta > Magnoliopsida > Asterales > Asteraceae > Artemisia > Artemisia tridentata. The sequence continues at coordinate 308,615,691 of CP139508.1, forward strand.
ACTTCTAGTAGCACTAAATCCATTTTGGATGAAACAATTGGGTGTGCTTTTCTTACATCTCAACACAATGGGTCTGTATTAACATTTGAAGACCTTCAAGAGATTCATCCTGATGATCTTGAAGTAATGGACCTAAAGTGGCAACTTTCACTTTTAAGCATTAGAGCTAAGCAGTTGATGATGAGGACTGGCAAGAAGATACTGATAGATGGAAGTGAGCCTGCTGGCTATGATAAGTCAAAGGTGGAGTGTTACAACTGCCACATGAAAGGTCACTACTCTAGAGAGTGTAGAAGACCTAAGAGGCAGGATGACAGAGGTAGAGGGTTTGACAATAGAAACCAAGGAAGCTTTGAGAAGAAAGGAAGCTTTGAAAGCAAGAGTAAGGTTGTTGAAGTTGCTGAGCCAAAAGCAATGGTTGCTATAGATGGCATGGGTTTTGACTGGAGTTTCATGGGTGAAGATGAATCAACTTCTGATGAATTGGCTTTGATGGCATTCTCCACCCCTGAGGTACAAATTATCAAATGTCCTAATGATTGTGAATCTTTTAAAGAATTAAAAATCATAAGTAAAGCTTATGATACAGAAGTATTAGAACATAGAAAAACCATTCAAACCTTATTTGACCATAAGTGTGGTATGTCCAAATTAGAAAAACAAATCACTCACTATAGAGAAAATGAACTTACCTTTACTGATGCTAAAAATGCTCTTCAAAGACAAATATTTTTGAAAGATATAGAAATAGAAATGGTAAGGACAGAGTGCACTAAAGTGACATTAGCTAGAGATAATATTCAACTGACTGTTACTAAATTGGAAAATGCTTCTGAGTGTACTAAAAATATAGTAGAGAATCAGTTGAATAAGAGGATAAAATCAGGGATAGGATACAACAAATGTCCACCTCCTTATAGAGGAATTCCTTGTCCACAAGGTAGTGATCTTGCTTCATCAGGTTTACATGAATTTGTTGCAAAACCATTAGCTAAACCTGTAGTGATAGGTGAACCTTCTGAGAGTGCTAAGAATGTCTCACTCTCCAAGGTGCTCACTGAAAAGAGACCAGATGTCCTAATTATTGAGGATTGGGTATCTGATGATGATGAAGATGAGACTATTCCTATTAAAGGAATCAAAGTAGGACCATCCAGTCCTAAGAAAGTAGAAGTTAAAGCTAAAGCCAAAACTGTTTTGAAGACAGTTGAAAGTTGTAAAAAATGTAATAACAAACCTAGGGGAAGCCAAAGAAATTGGAACAACCTTAAATCACAACAATTAGGTGATGACTTTGTTATGTTTAATAAAGCTTGTTATTATTGTGGTAGCTTTAATCATCTTCATGCTTATTGTAATAAATGGGTTTCTGGGAGTAAATCAAAAGCTAAAACAAATGTTACTCAACCCAGAAAAAGTTTTGTTAAGTCTAAAACTACAAAAGATAATCATACTGTTAGACAACATAAGCCTGTTATTACAAAATCAACTGAAAAGGGTACAAGAAACACTTTCAAAAGTGTACCAAAAGTTGAGAAGAATCCTATTCAAAAGATAAATGTGGTCAAAACAAAAGTTTGGAGTCCAAAAACCAAAGGTCCTGCTAGACCAAAAGGTCCTGCTAGACTAAATGGTACTGCCAAAATTGGTATTGCCAAAATTGGTACTGATAGACCAAAGACCACACAATGGATTAGAAGGGAAAGTGCTGTTAAGGCCTCAGCATGTTGGATTTGGAAACCAATCAAATCAAAAGGTGCATCAACAATCCTGAAAAGGTTTGACTTCATTGATGCAAGAGGCAAACCCAAGTCTGTCATGGCTTGGGTACCCCAAGGAAACTAATGTGTTTATTCATGTGCAGGAACATTCATCTGATAGTGAAGATCAAGGGTATGTTGATAGTGGGTGTTCCAGGCACATGACAGGCAACATGTCATTCCTCTCAGATTTCAAAACATTTGATGGAGGATATGTTACCTTTGGGGGAGGAATTAAAGGAAAGATTACTGGTAAAGGTACTATTAAAACCAGTAAAATAGATTTTGAAAATGTGTATTTTGTGAAAGAACTTCAGTTTAATCTTCTTAGTGTCTCACAAATGTGTGACAAAAAGAACAATGTTCTATTTACTGACAATGGATGTATGGTTCTTTCTTCTGATTTTAAGATGCCTGATGAAAGTCAGATCCTTCTTAAAATTCCAAAAAGGAACAATATGTATAGTGTCAATTTAAAGAACATTGATCCCAAAGAAGGTTTAACTTGTTTGATAGCAAAGGCCTCATTGGATGAATCTATGCTTTGGCATAGAAGGCTTGGTCATGTAAACTTTAAAACAATCAACACTATTGCAAAATATGATTTAGTAAGAGGTTTACCCAAAAAGATTTTCCAAAACGACCAAACTTGTGTTGACTGTCTAAAAGGCAAACAACATAGAGCTTCTTGTAAGCCCAAGACCCAAAACTCTATTACTCAGGCTTTACATATGCTTCATATGGATCTCTTTGGTCCTACTAATGTGTGCAGCTTGAATGGAAAGAAATATTGTCTGGTTGTTACTGATGACTATAGTAGATTTTCATGGGTTTTCTTCTTAAGATCCAAACATGAAACTAGTGAGACACTTAAAACCTATATCACTGAGGTAGAAAACCAATCTGATAAGAAGGTTAAGGTCATCAGATGTGACAATGGGACAGAGTTCAAGAATAGAGTTATGGATGACTTTTGCAAGGAAAAAGGCATAAAAAGAGAGTTTAGTGTAGCTAGAACACCTCAGCAAAATGGAGTAGCAGAAAGAAAGAATAGAACACTTATAGAGGCTGCTAGAACTATGTTAGTAGACTCTAAGTTGCCTATTTCATTTTGGGCTGAAGCAGTTGGTACTGCTTGTTATGTACAAAACAGGGTTCTTGTGACAAAACCACATAGAAAAACACCTTATGAACTTTTCTTTGGTAGAAAACCATCTTTAAGTTTTATGAGACCTTTTGGTTGTCAGGTTACTATTCTCAATACCAAAGATCATTTAGGCAAATTTGATGGAAAAGCAGATGTTGGCTTTTTGATAGGGTATTCCTTGCAAAGTAAGGCCTATAGAGTGTTTAACACATGCACTAGGCTAGTTGAAGAGAATCTTCACATAGAGTTTCAAGAGAAACTTACAAATGTGAAAGGAGTTGGACCAGATTGGATGTTTGATGTTGATAGGCTTTCAGAATCTATGAATTATGTGCCTGTTACAGGTACAAATGCTAATGAAAATGCAGGTTCTGAAGATAATGTTGAAATTCCTAAAAATCAAGATTTCATCTGGATGCCAATTTGGAAAAGTTTGGATCTATCTTCAAATGAAGAAGGACCTTCAAACACAACAAAAGAAGGCAATGAAGAAGATCAAGGAACTCAGAATCAAGAGAATCAAGAGAGTGGTGCTAATGACAATGGTACTGCCAGTTCTTCAGATGGTCCTGCTAGTACAAGTATTGGTACTGCTGAGCCATTGAATGTTCAAATAGATGATTCTTTTCAAGAAGAAGTTGGGATTAGCAATCTTCCAACTACATATGAAGTTCCTAAAACACCAAACACTAGAATTCTCAAAGATCACTCAACTGATGATGTGATTGGAAGCATAACTTCTGGTGTTAGAACAAGATCTCAAGTTGGTTTATCTCAAGTCTTATCCTCAGATGAAGAAGGGTTAATCTCCTCTCTTTATGAAGAAAAGAATAATGATAATTCCAATATATGCCTGTTTTCATGTTTTCTATCTCAGGCTGAACCCAAAAACATAAACAAAGCTTTAGATGATGCAAGTTGGGTGGAAGCTATGCAAGAAGAGCTTCTCCAATTCAAGATTCAGAAGGTTTGGATATTGGTTGATTTACCCAGAGGTCATAGGGCAATCGGAACCAAATGGGTGTTCAGAAACAAGAAGGATGAAAGGGGTATAGTGATCAGGAACAAGGCTAGATTGGTAGCACAAGGATATACTCAAGAGGAAGGGGTAGATTATGAAGAAGTGTTTGCTCCAGTTGCAAGACTTGAAGCAATTAGGCTTTTCTTAGCCTATGCTTCATTCATAGGCTTCACTGTCTATCAAATGGATGTTAAGAGTGCATTTTTGTATGGTGAAATTGAAGAACCAGTATATGTATCTCAACCTCCAGGCTTCATTGATGCTGAGTATCCAGATAAAGTTTACAAAGTTACCAAGGCTTTGTATGGCCTACATCAAGCTCCAAGGGCATGGTATGAAACATTGGCTTGTTTTCTACTAGAAAGTGGATTCCAAAGAGGCAGGATTGATCCAACTTTGTTCATCAAAAGGACAAAGAAAGACATCTTGTTAGTGCAGATTTATGTTGATGACATAATCTTTGGATCAACAAACCAAGGCTTGTGTGTAGAATTTGAAAAACTTATGCACAGTAAGTTTGAGATGAGTTCCATGGGGGAACTTACTTTCTTTTTAGGTCTCCAAGTGAAACAATCCAAAGAAGGCATATTTATCAGCCAAGATAAGTATGTAGCAGAGATCCTAAGAAAATTCAATTTTGCTGATTCTAAGGTTGCAAGTACACCAATGGATCCAGACAAAGGGCTAATCAAAGATGCTGATGGAGAAGATATGGATTTGCACAATTATAGATCAATGATTGGGTCTTTGATGTATCTTACATCATCAAGACCAGATATCATGTTCTCAGTATGTGTATGTGCAAGGTTTCAAATACATCCCAAGATCTCTCATCTCACAGCAGTCAAAAGAATCTTTAGATATCTTAAGGGTCAACCTAGGTTGGGTCTTTGGTATCCAAGGGAATCATCTTTTGAATTGGTGGCTTATTCGGATAGTGACTATGCTGGTGCAACACTAGACAGAAAATCCACAACTGGTGGATGTCAATTTCTTGGTTGCAGACTAATCTCCTGGCAATGCAAGAAACAAACAATGGTGGCCAACTCTACAACTGAAGCAGAATATGTTGCTGGTGCAAGTTGTTGTGGGCAAGTTCTTTGGATCCAAAATCAATTGCTTGACTATGGGTACAATTTTCTTAACACCATTATTTATATTGACAATAGCAGTACTATTTGTATCATTAAAAACCCAGTTCAACACTCAAAAACAAAACATATTGAAATCAGACACCATTTCATAAGGGATTGCAATGAGAAAAGGTTAATTCAAGTTGTTAAAATTGATTCTGAAAAGAATTATGCAGATCTTCTCACCAAAGCTTTTGATTTAGGTAGATTCAAATATCTTGTAGGAGGTATTGGAATGATAAATCTTTGAAAATCATATGTTTTTGTTCATAATATTAACTGGTATTGGATTTTAAACATGGTACTGCTAGTTAGTCAAAAGGTCCTGTTAGTTCATAATTGGTCCTGCTGATACAAAATTGCTATGTTTTGTTCATTTAAAGGCTTGAATACTTAAAATGTTATAGATCAAGTGTTCTACACTTTGTTCTTTTGGTTTGCAACTAACACATTTCAGGTTGATAACAAAACAAGAGTTCTTTCAAACAAAAGGGGCAACAAAAGTTTTATTCATTTCAGGAGAAATAACAATCTCAGGGGAGGAATTAATAGCCCAGAATGGAAGAAAGACCAATTTATGAAAAGACAAGAGCATACAAGATGATGCAGAGTTGAAAAAGAGATAGTTAGATCACATATCTAGAAGGGATGAAGCATTTCTCAAGGAGAAAGTTCTATCTAGATCAAACTAAGAAATGTTTTCAACTCAAAGGCATGCTATTAGATGATTTCACTTGTTGAGCCAATCATCCAAGATACACAGCATCAATGCCTGATTCAAATTTCCTCCATCCAAGGAAATTGCACCATCTTTTGGGCCATCATGGCTTTTGGTATTCATCTCACCAAGTTTTCACAAACTTAAGAGTTGACTAGTCCTTAAGCAAACGGCTTTTGGTAAAGACAAATCAAATCCGTTAATGGTTGATAGTTTACCAAAAACTATATGGTTGTTAACTGACCATACTTAATTGTAAATAGTTAGCTAGTCCTTAAGCAAACGGCTTTTGGTAAAGACAACTCAAATCCGTTGATAGCTGGTAGTTTGCTAAAAACTATAAGGGATTTTTTAAAACTTTCAAAGGTACTGCTAGTTCAAAATTGGTACTGCTAGTATAAAAAGGTACTGCTAGATAGCCGTTGAGCCTGTCAGAAAAAGTTTTAGCCTTTAGGCCTGGTAGTTAAAATTAGCCGTTGGGGTAGTTATGTAATTCACTGATGAATATATTATATTATATTTTACATATAAAAGATCTTTTTAACCGCCTTTTCACTTACTTATTTTAATCTTTATTATTGTCGGTTAAAAGTAATTCTCTCATATCTTCTTTCATCAGTCATTATCATAATTCACATACATCTTTCATCTTCTACCAGTACTACCAACAAATCCCACCATCATATTCAAAATTTTCATTATGGCTTCCACAATTGATCTAAACTTTGTTCAACGTCACAATCAGTTAGCATTTTTGGAGAAGTCAGAGGATAATGCCTCATTTCATCAAGTAGTGGACTTTTTAAACAACTCCTACATCAGGTTTGCTTTGCTAGTCAATCCCACTATTTATGAAAATCAAATTTTACAATTTTGGGAATCTGCTAAAATTAAAACTTCTGAAAATGGGGAACAAAGAATAAAAGCCAAAGTGGATGGTAAACATTTGACTCTTACTGAGTCATCCATAAGAAGACATCTTCATTTGGATGATTCTGATGGTATTAGTCAGTTACCAGATACTGAAATTTTTGAAAATTTAACAAGAATGGGGTATCATGCTGAGTTCAACAAACTCACTTTTCTGAAAAAGCATCTTACTCCACAATGGAGATTTTTGATTCACACAATCCTTCACTGTTTGAGCCAGAAGAAAACCTCTTGGGAGCAATTTAGTGGCAACATGGCTTCTGCTCTCATTTGCTTAGCAACAAACAGAAAATACAACTTTTCTAAATATATTTTTGAAGGATTGGTAAACAATGTGGATAGTAAAACAAAATTTTTGATGTATCCAAGATTCATTGGATGCATCATTGGAAAATTACAACATGTGTTGCTTCCCACAGACTCAGTTTATGAAACACCAAAACTTTCTCAAAAAGTATTTTCAAATATGAGAATTGGTTTTAGAGGGGAGGAAGTTCCACTTTTTGATGAAATGGTACCACAACATCCAGAAGAACCAACACCATCTGCTGATACACCATCATCCAGTTCTTCACATGGTTTCATTTCACAAACACATCAAAAATCACCAACACCATCTCCAGTACCATCAGCAACACCACCACCATCCCCACATCATACATCACAAACCCAATCACCTCAGACAATGCAAGAGTTGAAAGACAAGGTGAAGTTCTTAGAGAAAGCTCTTAAACGTCAAAATGAAAGGTTTTCTAAGATCAACATCAAATTGGTTAAGAGGGTTAAGAGATTGGAGGGTGAAGTGAAGAAGTTAAAAGGTAAAAAGTCTGCAAAGGTTGTTTTATCTAGTTCTTCACAGTCAGATGCTGATAGGATAGATCACTCTTCCAAAAAGGGGAGGAAGGATATGTCTGAAGATGAGGAAGAAGAGGAGGAACAGGCTCAATTTGAATTCCATGATGGAACTCAAGTTTATGATGAAGAGCCTGTTGGAGCAGGGCAAGAGCCTGCTAGGGCAGAAGAAGAGTCTGCCAGGAGAGAAAGGCTATTGGCTATGGGATATAAAGGGTCTGCTGAGAGAGTGTACAAGAGAAAGAGGGTTTTAATTGCTGATGAGCAATCTTCTGCTCCATCACAAGATTCACCTCCAAAGGATAAGGGCAAAGGTATTCTGATTGAAGATGAGCCAAAGTCCAAGAAGTTGAAAAGAACTCATCAAATTCAGATGGCTTTAGGAGAAGAAGAGGCCAAAAGAGTTCAAGAAGAAGAGCTAAAAGCTAGAGAAGCTTCAAGAATGCTTGAAGAAATGAAAGAGCAGAAAGAAGCTGAAGAAGCTGCTCAAGCTCTTCTTGATACTCAAATTGCTCAAGAGACCTTTGATGCACAGATGTTATGGATTATTAACAATGATCCAATTGTGAAAGGTCATGCAGCAAATATAGTAAATGACAAGACACTCAATTCTGATGAGAAGACTGAAGCACTTGAATCTTTCATCAACAAGAAATACAAAGAAGCAGCTTTGGCTGACATTTTTGAGAAGATGAAGGAAAGTCAGAAGAGAGGTTTTAAAGTGGGCAAAACTAACAAAGATCAAACAATCTTTATGAAGAAATTTTTGAAGAATCAGGCAAATTGGACTGATTATCAACTTAAGAAGAAATCTGCTGATGAAATCTTCTTTTTATATCTTCAAGCCTACAAGAATCTTTACTATAATGTTCCATCTGATGTACATCCATCTAAGAAGAAGGAAGATGCTCAGAAGAAAGAAGTAGCAAAATTGGATCAAGGGCAAGTAAGTAAAATGTTGATTACTTTACCTACTATCATTCATGCTGATCCAATTAGGTCTAGACACCCTATAATTGATTGGGAAATACACCATGATAGATTTGGTAAGTCATGGAAAATATTAAGGGTTGGGGGACAGTCTGCTATCTTCAAGAATTTTGAAAATTTAGTTAGAGCATCTGATAGAGCAGATTTGGAAGAATTGTGGAATCTAGTGCAGATTAGGTTAGCTACAAATTCTAGTACAGATGCTAAGGAACAAGAGCTTTGGGTGGAATTCAATAGAATGTTTGATCCTGATCCCAAGGATGTTCATTGGAAATTTCCCTATTATGATCCTTCAACAACGTGGGAATTTCTAAGTCATAGCCATACTCATCATCTTTTCACACAGAGTGGGATAGAACTTTTTATGTTAGCTGAGAAAGAGTATCCTCTTAGCTATGAAGTGCTTAAAGCTATGATCTCCAAGAGATTAAGGTGTGACAAGGATGAAGAAAACTCAGAGATTGTTCAGAGTTTGCTAAGAAGCATATCTGAGCAATATGAAAGAAAAAGGAAGGATAGAAAGTAAGGTTTTTGGAAGAGTTCTCAAATCCTCAAGGTATGTATTTTATTCATCAGAAACTTGTGTATTTTAAATGGAAATAACAAGTTTAGGGGAGGATTGTTGGGAATAAAATGATCAAAGTCAAAGAGCCTGCCAATGATGAGAAGAGCCTGCTAGTTGATTTTGTAGTGTACGAAGATGTTCTACCAGTACCTTCTGGGTAGAAGGTACTGCTAGCTAATGAAGAGCCTGCCAAGCTTCTGTTTTGTCGATTAGATATTTTGTAATAGATATTTAGTTGAATTATTAGTCTTTGTACATTGTTATACGTTATGTAGAAGTAGAATAGTCTTCTGTGGTGACAGAAGAATATATCAGAGTGTACATGGGTAGTTGTATTTAATTGTAGGCGCCATAATAGTCAAAGTATAGTATTATATTCATCTACTTGACAACATGTAATAAGATATCCTTATCTTATAAAAGGATATCTTAGTCACTTCTTCATGCATGCATCTTTCACAACTAATAACCACGAACCAAACTATCTCTCAAGTAACTTAGTTACTTCGAATCACAAATCCTTTTTACAATCTTTGATTCAAGATTACTTTGTAATCCCGGTGATATTTAGATCATCCGTATTATTTCATCAATAATATTGAATCGTTTTGTGTTAACCAAAGTTGTGATTATTTGTTCATTGCATTCTCTCATTTACTCAAACTCACCATCTTGTGTTCTTTTAAAGTGTGTTGTAGTAGATTCCGCATGCTAAACACATTCAATACATAAATATCTCAATCAAGAACAAACAAAACATTCCACATTATGTTTCGCACATCACACAGTTCTGGCAGAATTCATCTATCTTGACAAGTGATGATGGAGACTTAGAAATTCATACTAAAGTAGATGGCATTAAATTTGTTGTTACCGAGTCTATACTTAGGAGACATCTTAAATTGAATGACTCAGATGGTATCCACACTATGCTAAATACTGAAATTTGGGAAGAACTTACAAAAATGGGGTATAATACATCTGAACATAAATTGACTTTTCAAAAAGCATGTTTTTCACCCCAATGGAGATTTTTGATACATACTCTTCTATGTTGTTTAAGTAATAAAAAGACTGCTTGGGAACAATTCAGTAGCAATATTGCTATTGCTCTCATTTGCTTGTCTACAAACAGAGTTTTTAACTTTTCAAAATATATTTTTGAGGGTATGGCATCAAATGTTGATAGTAAAACAAAGTTTTTAATGTATCCCAGGTTTGTTCAAACAATTTTGAATAAAAAGAAAAACCTGCTTACAAAACCAACTGAAGTTTTTCAAAATATGGCTATGGCTAGTAGACTTTTTGAAGGGGAACCAGTTCCATTGTTTCCTCAAATGATTCAAACTGAGTTGGGTGAAGGTTCAGCAGTTCCAACTGATCCCCATCACACATCCACTCAAGTATTTGAAACAACCCAACAACCACCTATCACTTATAGGAGAAGGTCTAAACCTAGTCTAACTAGGGTTGTGACTGAATCCTTGCCCAAAGATTCACCTCTCATAGCAGGTAATACAGCTAGAAGTGATGAGGGTAGTTCTTCACAAACTGAATTGACGGCTTTATGTACCAAGTTAGTAGCCAAGGTTGACACTTTGGAGAAGGAGCTAAAGCAAACCAAGGAGGAATTCAAAGCTCACAAGGAGATTTTTGCCAAAGTTTATACAAAACTAACAAAAAGGGTGAAGAAGCTTGAAGAACAGTTGAAAATGAAAAGGGCAAGAGTGGTATTGGATGATTCTTTTAATGATGATGATTCAGATGGCTCTGAAGGGGATGATGAAAATTCTTCCAAACAGGGGAGGAAATTTGGTAAAGAGAGGAAATTTGGTGATAAAGATAGATCAGGATCTCAGGGGAGGTATGAAGAAGGTTCTGAACAAGATCAAGGTTTTGATATTGGTTCAGGTTCTGGTAATGTTCAAGAAGAAACAGCTGAAACACATCAAGCAGTTCCAAATGAAGAAGCAGTTCAAACTGCTGAGACAGAGCAAGAAACAGTTCAAACTGCTGAGTCAGAACAACTAGCAGTTCTAACTGAAGAAACTTCTGCTGAACAGGTTTATGAAAGGAGAAGAGCAGATAAAGGGAAGAAGCCTATGACATCTGAAGAAGAATCTGCTGTTCAAGAACTTGAAAGGCTTAAAAGGTTGAAACCAAAAACTCAAGAACAGATAGATCATGATGCAGAGGTTGCAAGACAATTAGTAGAAGAAGATTTGGCTGGAGAGGAAGAAAAACAAGCTCAGATTGCTCGTGATGAAGAATTTGCAAGGAAAATGGCTGCTGATGATATAAGGAATATATCTGAATTCATGGAAAGAAAAAGATCAAATGAAGTAAATCAAGAAGAGTTCAATGAACAGTTGCAATATTTTCTGGATTCTGATGTGATTGTAAGAGCACAAGCTTCAATGGTTCTTAAAGATAAAGAGTTGAATGAAGATGATAAGACAGAGGAGCTTAAGGAATTTATACTCAAGAAGAATGGAGTTGCAACATGGGATGATCTGATTCATAGAATAAGAGAAAGACAGAAGTCAGGGTACAGGACAAAGTTACCAACAAAGAAGGAACTTGTTGAGGATATGAAGCATTATTTGAAGAACTCAGCAAATTACTCAATGAATGATTTCAAGGGAAAGTCTTATGCTATAATTGAAAAAGAATTCTGTGAAACTTATGCTATTTTGAATTCTCCAAGAAGAAGTGTCAAAACAGGTAAGAAGAGGGAAGCAGAATCTATGGAATCAGAAGTTGCTAAGAAACAAAAGTCTGATGAAGACACCTAGGGTAGTTTTGTTTAGCCTCAAGGATCATTGATTCCTTGTTATAGTGTAGATAACACATTCTACCATTGATCAAGGTAGAATTGGGGATGTTGGATTTTGTAAGTTTGTTAGAGAGTAGAGATGATGACGAGGAATACCTTGTAGCAATAATAATGAATGTTTTGTGTTTATTCCGCTGTGCGTATTGATTTATTCATTGTTGTTGTGTAATCCTAGATATGAGGTCTAACAAACCTCGAGCATAATGAACCAACAAAACCTACCAAAAAAACACACAACCTATACAAACCAACAAAACAACCTACACAACACAAACACAACACAACTACTCAAGTTTTCCTTTTCCTTTTCCAATGATATCCGACATGGTTTTGTTGCGGGCTCCTCTGCTACCCATGAGGTCAGACACATTTTTGCAGGGAAGTGCCAATATTACTGATCTTGAAGATGGAACTTGCTTCTTCTCAGGCTTCTTCTTTGGAACAGAGATCTTCTTCTTTGGAACAGGGATCTTCACTGATGATGCTGCTTTCTCAAATTCTTTTGTGAGTAAGTCTGATAGTTTTTGAAGTTCATCATCGTCAGACGAGTCAGACGAAGAGGAGGATGAATCATCCACATAAGGAGGAAGTTCATCGGAGGAAGTTTCTTCAGATGAGGATATTTTAGTCTTTTTCGTTGAAAGATTAACTCTTGAAGTTGAAGAATAGTTTGGTGGAAAATAGTTGTTCCAACTTGAATCTTCGGAATCTGAAGAAGAGTCAGATGAAATTTCTATGATGTTTGGTGGAGAAGAGTTCATTGTGAGTGAAGAGTTACAGATTTGTGATGAAGAAGATTTTGTGTGGATATGTGAGTTTTTATAGAGTTAATGAAGGTTTAATGACATTCAATGCGTGGTTGATATGAAGAATTAACTCTTGGGTTGGTATAAGTAATTAATTCCTTGATGGAATTAAATTAATTTTGGTAACTTTTGAGGAGTTGACCAAAAGAGTATGATAAGTGAAGATAATTCCCAAAGTGTTTCGTGATTAAAGTTAAGTGTTTGAAAGAATTCACCCCATCAATGAAATCAGATGTTTAATTCAAGAAACTTATTGATTTGCATCTAAATCATAAGTTTAGGGGAGGATTGTTGGGAATTAAACTTAAGCAGTTAGTACGGTTGAAGTATACAAGAACAGTTAAGACTGCTGATACAAGAACAGTTAAGACTGCTGATGGAAGAGCAGTTAGGGCTGCTGAAGGAAAAACAGTTAGGACTGCTTAAGAGATCAAGGTGAAACCATTTTGAAGATAATTATAGAAAAGATATGGTATATATCTTATTTGTATAGAATGATACGGTTAGATGTTTAACGTGTAAAGGACTCTTTACATTATAAAAGGAGATCCTTAGATTAGGGTTACAATATACATATATCATTCAGATCGAATACATAGAATACCTAATATCCTTCACGTTCATTATTGTAATCGTTCGATATATTGAAGTGATAGTTTGGTTGATATCGTTGTTCTTATTGTTTTACTTAATCAATCACCAAACACAAACTCATATTCTTCTAAGTACTTGGTAGTAAATTCCGCGTGCTATCAAGTATATACTCAAAGTATCCCCAACACAACGTGTGTGTTTAGATCCGGTCAGTCCATACTTTTCTTTGACAAGCTTCCACAGAGTCTCTAAATCTTCTATGTCAAAGCTTTTAAGCATCTGATTAAACCTTGAGAATACATAAGTCTGTCCATTAGCTCTTGTAATTTTCCAACCAACAATATCAGGCAGTTTTGTAGCCAAAGGTTCATAGTCTATTGGAATTTCTTCATCATATGAAACAATCACTATGTATTGTTTAATCTCTTCTGAACCTCTGCCATCACCTTCCTTCTTCTCTTGCTCTGACTGCTCATCAATCTTCTACTTTTTAGTGCTCTCCTTTTCTATCTCATCACCAGTTGTCTTTGAACTCCTTTATAGTTCTTTCTCAGCTACCTTAGAACTTCCCACCACCTCCTCTGTACTCATAGCAATAAAAGTGTTGACTCTCTTGAAAACTTTATCAAACTGCTCTTTAATCCTGTTATAGCTCATGCCCTTGAACTGAGCAGGCTTCCATCCATCCATGTTTCTCCATAGGTCATCATAATTCGCTTTTGCTGTGCTATAGTAGGTGGTTTGTTCCTCTTAGCTTCAGTCCTCTTTTGTGCAAATAATTTCTTCTGCTTAGCTAAGAATTCCATGAAGAGCTTAGATTTTTCTTCTAAGGATAGCTCTTCCTGTTTATCTCGCCATATCTTCTGGGCTAACATGTGATCTGCTTCACATTTTGCTTGTATTTCATCCCATGAGTTTATTTCAGCAAGACTTGCTTATTCTTCTTTTTGAGCTTGTTCACTTCTTGCCTTTTCTTCTGCAGTAATAAGCTCAACTTGCACCTGTCTAGCTAGCTCTTCATCTTCTATAAGCTGTTGTTGTCTAGCCTTCATTGACAAAGGCTTTCCTTTAGGTTCTTCAATCAGAATTCCTTTGCCTTTATTAGTTGATGATTGTGAAGTTATTGTTGGTTTTATTGTTGATGTTTGTGTTGGCTCTTTAATCACAACTCCTTTTGCCTTAGGTCTTGTATTCTTCAACTTTGTAAGTGCTTGAGCTATGGTGATATCTTCATCAGTTGTAGTAGCAACAGTATTATCAACTTTTGTATCAGCAGTAGTAACTTTAGACCCAGCAGCACTAACAATTTCACTAGCAGCATTAACTTGCTCACTAGCAGCATTAACTTCATCATTAGCAGCTTTAAAATTAGCAGCATCAACCATTAACTTAGCCACTTCAATCACCTTCTCAACAACTAACCCAACAGTATTAACTGTCACCACTTGCTCTTCCACAATTACTTCAGCAGTATTAACATCTTGAACCATATCTAAACCAGCATTAATAGCTATCACATTACCCTGTTTTTATTGAACCACAAACTCATTTTCTGCCTCAATCTCCATATCAAATCCAGCACCAAGCCCAATTTCAGTATCCTCCCCTGCAGCTTTGCTTTCATTCCTCCGCTGTTTGGAGGCATCCTCCCCCAAACTTTCATCAGCAGAAGATTCAACCCTGGAGGCAATACCAACCTTGTGTAATCTTTTTAGCTTTTGTGCTCTTGACCTCTGTTTTTCCTCTAGATATCTGACCCTTCTCTTCAATATTTTAATTTCATTGCCCTGAGAAGTTGTAGTCTGCTTGAGGTCAAGAACTTCTTTTGACAATTTTGTACATAAATCCATCAATTCCTTTATTTCATTGCTACCCTTACCACTTTGGATTGTGTTACCTATCTTGAGAGGTAGATAATTGGGAATGTTAGACACAGCCTCAACCCTAGGTTGATCATCTGTGCCCCCATAGTTTCCGGTTGGCTGGGACCACTACCTGAGCTAGTTCCAGAGGAACTTGACTCATTAAGTGTTGCCTTGGTTTGGGTCTTACTTATATTACCACTGGCCTGCTCTGCATCTAAGCTAGCAGCAGTAATGGCAGCCCTTACCAATCTGTGACCCCTCTCCTGATGCACAGCTCATCTGCAACCATACTGACACTAGCCTAAGGTAGCTGAGTGCCCTTTTTCTGTGTGATCCTACGGGTATAAGTCTTTTTGGGCTGAGATGATGGTAAAAATGTGGGTGTGTGATGGGTTTCAGTTGGGATTACTGAACCTTCACCCCGAGTTTGAGTTTGTACCAAATTTGTTGAAAACAATGGTGTTACATTCCCAGAAAAGTCTTTTCCCACCCTTTTCATATTGGAAAAAATCTTTTTAGTATGAAAGGGTGTTTCATAAACTCTTTAATGAATGACTTTCTTTGAAAATTGTTTGCTCAAGCAAACTTGTAAAAATCTTGGATACATATAAAATTTATTTGCAGATTTATCCAAGTTCTTAACCATACCATCAAAAATCAATTTTGAAAAATTAAACTTCTCATTATTTGCCAAGCAGATAATGGCAGAAGCCACATTGCTGCTAAACTCATTCCAGGAAGTTTGTTTAGGACTAATACATTGTAAGATGGTATGTATTAAGAATTTCCATTGAGGGGAGACGGATCATTTATAAAATTTTAGAGAATCATTTTTCCTTTCATACCCCGTTCGTGCAAGATTTTCAAAAATTTCAGAATTTGAGAGACACTCAATACCATTTTCATCTACTAGTTGAAGAGAACTTCTAACAGATTTTTCAATAATGAGTATACCTTGACCTTCTACTACAGCCTGAATTTGTACATCATTATTCAGTGTTTTGACCTTTGCAGTAGACCAAAACTGTTGAATATTTAAAATATATAGAGGAGGACTTACAATTAATGCATACCTTATAGGGTTTTCATTAAAGAAATCAAGTATTTCTGTAAATCCTTCACTTTCTTTCGGTTTTTTCAAAAAGGCAATCATATTATGAGTGTCGGCAAAAGAAAGTTTTGACATTGTTGTGATTTTGTTTTGTGGAAAACAAGAAGGGGGGGGGGGGTTGAATAGTTTTACGTCTTTTTAAATTTTATTATGAAAACTTTGTTTATTTTTTTAAAACCTTAGAATCGAATTTATGTGAACTCAACTCTTGAACAATATGAGCAAATATAAGTAAATCTAAATTAACAATGCAAGTAAAGTAATGAAATGAAATGAAAGATAGAGATGGAAAGATCTAACCAAGACACAAAGGATTTATAGTGGTTCGGCTACAAGGACACCTTCCTTGCCCTACTCCACTCCCCGAGTCACCTACTCGAGAGTTTTCATCACTATGTCAACAAGCTCCCTTATGGCAGAGAAAACCTTACACAACTTTAGCTTACACCGGCTTAACGACACAAAGCTAGATTTCGGGTTCTAATTGTAGCTAGAACCAATCTCACAACTTATACACGACTTAATCACACCTTCTTCACAACTTCTTCTTCACGACTTCTTCTTCACGACTACTTCATGACTTTTTCACAACTTCTTCACAACTTATATACTACGGCTTCACACCTTCTTCACAACCTAGCACAACCTATGTACACTTCTACTTCTTCACACCTTAACTACACAACTTCACTACTTACACATTAATCTATCCCAAACAATTATTCACACAACTATCTAACAAATATACACAACTTTATACACAAATGAATGATGACACAAACAACTTAGGTAACTAAGTTGCAATACTTTTTCTCTAGTTGTTGAAGGAGTATTCTTCTTTTGCACTTGAATGGAGGAAGCTTGGATCACTTGGAAACCAATGCTTAAGAAGATATGATCAAATGATTTTTGAAAGTATTTACAAAGATTAGAGAAGATTTAGAACAGAAAGTTTGAGTGTGCAAAAGGTGAGTAAAAATCCAGGGGAAGGCTGGTATTTATAGGCAGAAAACTGGACAGCTGGAAAGCTACTGGAGCGTGGCCGGCCCCCTTAAATAGGGGGCGGTCCCCTTAATTTTAAGGGGGCCGCCTAGCAAAATTAAGGGGGCCGCCCAAGCCAACCGTTGCCCAGTTTTGTCTTTTTGTGGGGAAGGTTTTTCTGGAACATTTTTACTGATTTTGGTTAAAAATTTGAATTCATAAATTTATAATGAATTAAACCTTTTTATTTATTACCAAAAATGTTTTTCTAAAAGATATAAAATATTTTTGACATTTTATAAAAAATCTAGTTATTAAGAAAATGTTCCTTTGATCATATAATGCATTAAGCATTAGTTCATTCATACCTTAAGTGATTTTAGTTGTAGAAGTGAATATTTACAAATAAGTACTTGTTTATTTTATAAGTTTATGTTTTAATGAGTTTACATTTTGTGATCATCAAAACATAGAGATATGAATAAATATTGATTATGATTTTAGGCATTATTTATGTCAACAATCTCCCCCTTTTTGATGATTACAAAACTTAAACTCATTAAATCCAAAAAGTTATTTTTGGACAAGTATTTAGTGAGTTTATATTCACTTCTCCCCCTTTTTTTAGAATCAAAAAGGTTATGCCGACAATTTTTAGAAACAAAATTTGTCGGGACGAGAACTCCCCCTTGATGTGTGCTCCCCCTTGTTCGAGGGCACCAAGGAGACGAGCTATGGAAATCTTGGCTGCAAAAATATTAGGAGTACAAGCATATATAGCAAAATATGGAATATAAAGACAACAATCATGGCAAACAACAATCATGGCAAACAAATATTAAGAACACATAGCAAGACATATATATGCATAGCAAAAATATTTAGAACATGCAAATAATCTATTCATGCATTCAAGATGATCATGTATAACACATGAATCATCATTACATCACACAATATGCTTAAAACATAAGGATTACAACATAAGTAAAAGATACTAATAGTCCTAATATTGCCAAAGAGAGCGATTGGGCTTGCTTGCGACACAAAAGGGTGAGGGATTTTATTTTGGGGCGGAAAGCATGTGGATAGGACTTAGTTATTTGATGGTGATGGAAATGGAGCGGATGGAGTGGATCTAGCGATGGAAATGGAGCGGATGGAGTTATTTGATCCAAGTTGAGAGAGTGAGGTAAGAAATTTGAGTAGGGTGAAGATTGAGGATCAAGGTTGGCCCTTGTTGTGTTGTGCGAGGTGTATAGCAAGGAGATCACAAAGGTCATGGATTTGGTTTATATCTTCACGGAACCTTTCCTTTTCCGTGAGAATGTGGATTTGGTTATTTGGTGGAAGTGGATGAAATTGGGGTGTGTAGTTGGAAGTAAAGTTGGATGTTTGACCAATATGATGAGGGTTTTGAAAGGTTTCAATGAGGTCGGTTTAAGGTTGATATGTGTAGTTTGGAACGAAGGTGGAGGTTGAGGTTATTTTGTGATGAAGGAGGGCTAGAAGGGAGTTAATCCAATTGAGCAAGGTGTAAGGCAAGAAGAGCACAAAGCTCATGGGCTTCTTGAAGTTCTTCAGTGCACTTCAAGTGTTTGGAAGAAGGTTATGATGGTGGAGTGTGGTTGCTATTTGGGATGGATGTTTGGATATGCAACACAGGAGTAACATGTGAGTTGGTAGGATGTGGTGGTGATACTCTTGGTGGTGGAGACATTTGTGGTTATGATGGGTGTGAAGGTATTGAGGAAGAGGATATTCCAAGAGTGTTGAGTGTTTTGGATAGTGTATTGGTAGGTTGAATGAGATGTGAGATGTTGTAAATGAGATTGAGATTATTGTTTTGGGATTGATCATGCTCTTCATATGAATCATATGGGTGAGATGAAGGTGTATTTTTAGGAGTAAGGATGGATGGTTGGTTATTATGATGAGGTTTGTGAAAGGGTTCATTGGAATGAGCCTGAGGATTGGAAATGTAGTTGGGAACAAATGTGGGTGGAGGTGTTGTTTGTTTAGCCACATCATTTATTGTGATGGACTTGTTTTGGGGGTTTGGTTTTCTTGTCCAACCGGGCTTTTTGGTCATCCTTGCTAACCTTGAGGATTTTGGCTTTGGTTTGATGAAGATGGCATGATGAGATGATGGAAGGTTGTGAGGAATGGAAGTGTTTATAGTGTAGGATTGATGGGATTAAGGAATGGATAAAATTTGTTGGATGGATTGGAATAAGATATGTTTGTAAATTTTGGGAATTGTAGGATGAAATGGGCTAAAAAGTAGAAAAGGAGACAGCATCTTCGACCATACAAATGGCCGGTCCCCTTAATTAAGGGGCCGGTCCCCTTAAACATTAAGGGGGCCGCCTAAGGAATTAAGGGGGCCGCCCATCTGCTGATTTCCAGGTTGCCAAAAATGAGTTTTTGGCAAAAATTTGTAGAAAAGGTTGTGTTTTTGGGTTTAGTTTCAAGCAAGTCCAACTCTTTGAGGCAATTAAGCATGTAATAGATATTTATGCAAAACATGTTTATTAAAGAGATTAAGCAAACAAGTAATTTCATCTAGCATGTAAACATACTCATCAAGCAAGTAATATCATCTAGCATGTAATATCATCCAAGTAATATAATCTAGCATGTAAACATACTTATCAAGCAAGTAATATATATGAACTAGGAAACAATAAACTACACCAAAAATTTTCTTAATTATATGTGCCTATGTGAGGAATCCTAATGAAACAATAAACTACACTAATTAATGAACTATTTGAGGGATCCTAATGTGTGCATATGTGCAATAAGTGGGAACTTAAGATAGCATGGACTTCTAGATTTGTTACAAACAAAATCTTAATAGACAAACCATGGTCCGCTTGATTTGACTTAGTTCACTTATAAATGTCATGTATATAAATATAGATGACAAATATGAGATCAGCATGCATGATTTAAGAAAAATGTTTTTAGCATTATTCAACAATGTTTGAAAGTGGGTTTTTATGTAGATGTTAGAGTTATTTGAATAAAATAGATTGGGTTTTGTTTCAAAATGTGTTTTATGAAGAATGTGTAAGAAAAAGAATTCCCAATCTTCGACTTTAATCGAAACAGAATTATGAACATAGATTAAGAGGAAAAATGTTTTAAAAAAAAATATTTTTCCAAAATGTGAAGTTTCTGTATATTTTTAAAGATACTAGATTTTTGAAAAATGGTTGTTAAAGATCTCATGCTCAAGCGAGTTGGTTAAGTCTATTGTCACATGCTACCCTTTTTTACGTATCCTATGGTCATAAGAAAGCCATGACGAAATTCTATATGTTTGATGCGAGAGTGTTGAATGGGGTATAACCTAACATCTATAGCTCCTTTGTTGTTACACACTTATCTAACTTGATGCCATAATCTCAGAGAGCTTGTTTCATCCATAGTTTTCATTTCGAGAAATCTAATCTTACTTCTATGTTAATGATTGATCCACTTAACTCATTTCACTTCATCACCATGAGTTTTCTAATAGTGGACATAGAAGATTTCCATTTTAAACATTATAATCTTAAAAAGGCCAAAGGGAAAAGAACAAGTGATTCTAGGTTCTAAGCAGATTCATATAATCTATTATGTGTATATATATATAACTAGGCATTATGAGCTAAATAGGCATGCAATTGGCTAGTTCATTAATCTAAGCATATGGCATAGTGATGGAGAACATGAAAGGAAGGCGTACCTTTTAGTCTTCAATAAATAGTCTTCAAGATCTTCAAAGCGTGTATATTGACTTATAGAAGCCAGTCGTAGATTTGACACCAAAATTCCCGATGAGTAGACACTTTATCCACTTGGTCCCCATTGTGCAATTGGTCCATAGTTGTTTGGACCGAACATGGTTTGCAATTGACTAGGATGCATATATGGTGGAAGTATTCCCCAAGGATTGAAACTTGGTGGACTTGAATAATTCCACATTGGGTGATTATTATTATGGAGGTTTTGTCTATTTTGGTTTCTTCTAGGTTGAGGGGTTTTAGGCCGAGGGTGAGGACTAATTGGTCTTCTAGGTTGAGGTGTTTTTGACCTTAACTTTGGTTTAGAGTATTCTACTTCATTTTTTAAAGATGGTTTATAAAAGGTTTTTACTTCCTCATTACTAGCTATGGGTATTTTTCTATCTTTTACAAGTATATACTTAGGTTTTAACTTTAATGGTTTTTGTTTACTAGATTGGCATTCAAACTTTACATTTTTATTTTCACTAGTTGAAGCATTATTTGAGTTAAATCCTAGACCGGTTTTATCTCCCGAAGTTCCTTGAACACTTATTATTTTCTTAAGTGAGTTACTACTATTTTTAAATTTGTCAAGTTTTGAAATTTCATTTTTAAGTTTTTCGTTTTCATTTTTGACCTCTAGACATGTTTTACATTCTATAAAAACTTCTTTTCCATTTTCTAAGTGTTGTAGTTTAATTTTTAATTCAAGTATTTCGTTTTCTAATTGGTTATTTATGTGTTTTAGTGATTTGTTTTTAGTTATTAATTTTTGACCTAGTTTGCACAATCTATTATATTCACTATCTAAGTCTTTTTCATCTAATTATAAATATTTATCACTAAAGTATTCGGTTTCGGAATGTACCTCACTTGATGTCTTTGCCATAAGACATTTTTCGTCGTTTGCTTTGTCCGCTTCGTCTTTGTTGCTATCACTTCATGCTCCACTAACAAAGGAGCTTTGGTAATCATGACCCGGTGGCTTTGGACATTCGCCAATAAGATGGTTTGGGCTTCCACACCAAAAGCACTTTCTTTTCCCGTAGTTATCATTCCTATTTCTTTGAAGCGATCTTCTTTCATCTCGTGGTTGTCTTGTGAATCTTCCTCGTCTCTTTAGAAATTTCTTGAACTCTCTTACGGCCATGACATATTCTTCGTCATCATTTTCGGAGGTTGAGCTATCCTCGTCACTAGATTCCTTCCTAGCTTTCAATGCAATAGACTTGCTTTGTTCTCTTTTTCCTTTCACCATCTCGGAGTCTTTCTTTATTATCGCTTCGTAGACTTTCAAGTTGCCGATCAACTCATCAAGTTGAAGAGTTGACAAGTTCTTCGATTCTTCAATCGCCGTAACTTTGGCTCGCCATTTTGGATGAAGCGCCCTAAGAAATTTCCTAACAAAATTCTTACTAGAAAAACTCTCATCAAGTGCTTTTAAACTTGTGATGATAGTGTTAAACCTAGCAAAAGCATTATCTATTGATTCCTCTTCCGGAATCGTAAATTGTTCATATTGTTGAACAAGAAGATCTATTTTATTATCTTTGACTTGACTATTACCTTGGTGAGTGATTAATAAAGATTCCCAAATTTCTTTTGCGGTTTGACACATAAAAATTCGTTCATATTCTTTACGTGGTAACGCATTATAAATTACCATTTTAGCCTCATTATTTTTTGCTAGTTTCTTTTTCAAATCATCATTTTGTTTTTCAAAAGGTACAATTTCATCAATTTTAGTTAAAGGGTTATTTTGAATAGGAGGAAAATCACCATAGGTAATAATATGCTAAAGATCAAGATCTTTTGATTTCACATAAGTTTCGAATCTATTTTTCCAATATAAAAATCCATCACTTTCAAATAGTGGTGGTCTTTGCATAGATTGCCCTTCTAAATATTTTTTAGATTCCATAGATCATTTCAAGTTTTAAAATACAGTTTATTTTAAAAATCTTGTTTGACGTGACTCTTGATACCAATTGTGGAAAACTAGAAGGGGGGGGGGGTTGAATAGTTTTACGTCTTTTTAAATTTTATTATGAAAACTTTGTTTATTTTTTTAAAACCTTAGATTCGAATTTATGTGAACTCAACTCTTGAACAATATGAGCATATATAAGTAAATCTAAATTAACAATGCAAGTAAAGTATTGAAATGAAATGAAAGATAGAGATGGAAAGATCTAACCAAGACACAAAGGATTTATAGTGGTTCGGCTACAAGGACACCTTCCTTGCCCTACTCCACTCCTCGAGTCACCTACTCGAGAGTTTTCTTCACTATGTCAACAAGCTCCCTTATGGCGGAGAAAACCTTACACAACTTTAGCTTACACCGGCTTAACGACACAAAGCTAGATGTCGGGTTCTAATTGTAGCTAGAACCAATCTCACAACTTATACACGACTTAATCACACCTTCTTCACAACTTCTTCTTCACGAATTCTTCACGACTACTTCACGACTTATTCACAACTTCTTCACAACTTATATACTACGGCTTCACACCTTCTTCACAACCTAGCACAACCTATGTACACTTCTACTTCTTCACACCTTCACTACTTACACACCTTAACTACACAACTTCACTACTTACACATTAATCTATCCCAAACAATTATTCACACAACTATCTAACAAATATACACAACTTTATACACAAATGAATGATGACACAAACAACTTAGGTAACTAAGTTGCAATACTTCTTCTCTAGTTGTTGAAAGAGTATTCTTCTTTTGCACTTGAATGGAGGAAGCTTGGATCACTTGGAAACCAATGCATAAGAAGATATGATCAAAGGATTTTTGAAAGTATTTACAAAGATTAGAGAAGATTTAGAACAGAAAGTTTGAGTGTGCAAAAGGTGAGTAAAAATCCTGGGGAAGGCTGGTATTTATAGGCAGGAAACTGGACAGCTGGAAAGCTACTGGAGCGTGGCCGGCCCCCTTAAATAGGGGGGCGGTCCCCTTAATTTTAAGGGGGCCGCCCAAGCCAACCGTTGCCCAGTTTTGTCTTTTTGTGGGGAAGGTTTTTCTGGAACATTTTTACTGATTTTGGTTAAAAATTTGAATTCATAAATTTATAATGAATTAAACCTTTTTATTTATTACCAAAAATGTTTTTCTAAAAGATATAAAATGTTTTTGACATTTTATAAAAAATCTAGTTATTAAGAAAATGTTCCTTTGATCATATAATGCATTAAGCATTAGTTCATTCATACCTTAAGTGATTTTAGTTGTAGAAGTGAATATTTACAAATAAGTACTTGTTTATTTTATAAGTTTATGTTTTAATGAGTTTACATTTTGTGATCATCAAAACATAGAGATATGAATAAATATTGATAATGTTTTTAGGCATTATCCTACAAAAGATTAGTCCAAAAACACCAAAACACAAACAATAACACATTTCACAATAATCATATTATCATTTATACTTAGCAGATGTAAGCACAACTAGCACCAGAAATCAATAGTTCTAAGTATAACTAGCAGTACTAATCATACTTAGCAGCAGAAACATTCTATGACTTAGATAACATTACTAATCCTTACAAAACTCTACAAAAACATAAAGAGATAAGAGATTTTAAAGATTTAACATTCCAATACTGGAAATTAAAAATTGAAATCTACCCACAACAAAAGCTTTTGTGAGCAAATCTGCAACATTATTGTCAGTATGGATTTTAACCATTTGAATTAACTTCTTTTCATTACAATCTCTTATAAAATGGCGTCTTATCTCTATATGCTTTGTTTTTGAGTGATAAACAGGATTTCTAATTATTCACATAGTAATGCTATTATGAATAAAGATTTTGGTTTGCATAAAATTGTACCCATAATCCAGCAATTGATTCTGAATCTAGAGCACTTGTCCACAGCAACTTGAAGCAGCCACATATTCAGCTTCTGTTGTGGAGTTTGCAACCACATTTTGTTTCTTGCACTGCCATGAAATCAATCTACACCCCAGGAATTGACATCCATCTGTTGTAGATTTCCTATCCAAGCTTGCTCCAGCATAATCACTATCAGTGTATGCTATCAAATTAAAAGGTGAATCTTTTGAATACCAAAGGCCCAATTTAGGTTGACCTTTTAAGTACCTAAAAATTCTTTTCACAGCATGAGGATGTGAAACTTTAGGACTGACTTGGTATCTAGCGCAAGCACACACTGCAAACAAGATGTCAGGACTTGAAGAAGTAAGGTACATCAATGAACCAATCATTGATCTTTACAAATGAACATCCACTTCTTCACCATCTTCATCCTTGAGCAAAGGCTTGCCTATTTTCATTGTTATGCTTGCAGACTTAACATCTGTATACCCAAATTTCTTCAAAATCTCAGCAACATATTTATCTTGACTGATAAATATGCCATCCTCCTTTTGCTTGACTTATAATCCTAAGAAGAATGTAAGTTCTCCTATAGAACTCATCTGAAGTTTCTCATGCATCAGCTTCTCAAATTCAAGACACAACTCTTTCTTTGTTCAACCAAAGATGATATCATCTACATAAACTTGAACCAGCAAGATATCACCTTTGTGTCTTCTGATAAACAAAGTCTTATCAATCTTTCCTCTGTGAAATCCATTGTCCAACAGGTATGTTTAAAATGTTTCATACCAAGCTCTAGGAGCTTGATGCAAACCATAAAGTGCTTTCTCCACCTTGTATACTTTGTCAGGAAAGTTAGGATCTTTAAACCCTAGTGGTTGACAAACATATACTTCTTCTTCAATTGTCCCATAAAGAAAAGCACTCTTCACATCCATCTGATACACCACAAAGTCTTTATATGAAGCGTAAGCTAGAAAAAGTCTTATAGCTTTAATTCTTGCAACATGAGCAAAAACTTCATCATAATCAATCCCTTCTTCTTGTGTGTATCCCTGAGTTACTAACCTTGCTTTATTCCTTACCATAATTCCTCTTTCATCTTTCTTACATCTGAAAACCCATTTAGTATCAATAGCCCTTTTTCCATTAGACAAATCAACCAAAGTCCAAACTTCTTGTAGCTTGAATTGTAAAAGCTCTTCCGACATAGCTTCTACCCAGCTTGGATCATTCAGTGCTTGAATTGTCTTCCTGGGTTCTACTTGTGATAAGAAACAAGCAAACAAACAATTTTGAAGATCTTTATGACTGTTTCTTTATTTAAGGGATCTACCAAAGAAACCTTGGTCCTTCAAATCCTTAGTCATTCTTCTTGTTTGAACAGCAAACTTAACATCTCCAATGATTTGTTCTTGAGGATAATCTTTGTAAATTCTAGTAGTTGGAATAGGACTGACAGGAATAGTTTCATCCATGTTGTTTATGTCAGCCTTTGCACCAACTTCTTCATCATCAGTATCAATATATATATTTTCCAAAGGAGGCATGTTTGGATCAAATGGATATTCATCCTCGTTATCAGCAATCCCTTCCTTGTCAGCAGTATTAACAGTTTCATCATTGTTAGTACTGTTAGTGCTGTTATCATCACTAGCAGCATTAACATCATTAGGACTATTAATATTGTGACCCTTCACTTGATCATCAAATCCAGTTGGAGCTTCATCATCCTGCTTTTCTTCATCACTTGAAAACTTAACACCATCTTCTTTATCATCTTTTGGATCTTCACCTTGATCATCTTCTTGTGAACTCTTTGGAACTTGGGTTGAGATAAGTGGATCAGCAGTCCATACAGGTAGCAAGACATAATCTTTTCCAGGTCCTGTCTCTTTTTTAGCTTGACCTGTACTGTCACTTGTGTTTGCACCTGCAAAATCATTAGACTATGTACCTGCAACAACTGGCTCATAATTTATTGTTTTGGTTAGGGCATCAATATCAAACAGCTAGTTTGGTCCACTCCCTGCAACATTAGGTGTACTCTCACTAAACCTAACATGCAAGTTCTCTTCCACTAACCTGGTTCTACTATTGAACACTATAAAAGCTTTACTATTTAGTGAGTATCCAACAAAGAATCCTTCATCAGCCTTTCCATCAAACTTGCCTAAGTGATCTATGGTATTACGGATAGTAACAGGACACCAAAATGGTCTTAAAAGGTCTAACATTGGTGCTCTACCATGTAAAAGTTCACAAGGGGTCTTGTTATGAGGCTTAACTACCAAACTTCTATTTTGCACATACCAAGCAGTATTAACTGCTTCAGCCCAAAAAGTAGTAGGTAACTTAGAATCAGCTAACATTGTTCTAGCAGACTCAATTAGTGTCCTATTTCTCCTCTCAGCAACACCATTTTGTTGAGGTATTCTAGCTACACTATACTGTCTCATAATACCCTTCATCTCACAAAACTGATTCATATCTCTATTCTTAAACTCAGTTCCATTGTCACATCTTATCACCTTAACCTTATGATTAACTAGGTTTTCTATCCTGGTTATGAAAGACTTAAGGATTCCACTGGTTTCATCCTTAGTTGCTAAAAAGAAAACCCAAGTAAACCTGCTAAAATCGTCTATGACAACTAAGCAATACATGTTTTTCACTAAGCTTTTCACAAATGTTGGTCCAAATAAATCCATGTGCAACATATGTAAAGGCTGACTTATAGAGTTCACTGTTTTGGTCTTACAAGAGGCTCTGTGTTGCTTTCCCTTCTGACAAGCAATACAGGTTTCATCATTTTCAAAAACTTTAGAAGGTAAACCTCTAACAAGATTTCCCTTCACCAATTTGTTTATTGTTTTAAAATTCAGGTGACCTAGCCTTCTATGCCATAGCTTAGATTCATCAGATATGACCTTTGCAAAGAGACAAGTCAAACCTCCTTTGTGACCCATGTTCTCTAAATCAACACTGTATATATTGTCTTTTCTAGGAACCATAAGCAAAATATGACTTTCATCAGTTAACTTAAAGTCAGGAGACAAGACAAAACATTCAGTGTCAGTAAAAAGAACACTGTTCTTTTTGTCAAACATTTGTGAGACACTAAAGAGATTAAAATTTAGCTCCTTGACAAAGTACACATTCTCAAAATCTAATTTACCAGTTTTTATTGTACCTTTGCCTGTGATTTTCCCTCCTTTAGAGTTACCTTCAAAGGAAACATATCCTCCATCAATTGGCTCAAAATCTGTAAGATAGACATGTTTCCTGTTGTGTACCTTGAGCATCCACTGTCAATAACTCCTTGGTCTTGTAAGTCCACTTGTGGATTGCCCCGCACATAAAGTAAGAAAATCAGTTTCTTTTGGGGACCCAAGCCGTTACTGACTTGGATCTGTCTTGTGCATCAATATAATCAAATTTCTTTAAAACTATTGATGCACTGTCATGTTTGGAAACATGGTCTAAAACTTTTATTTTTGGTTTCCAAACCCAACAAGATGAGGCCTTAACACACTACAAGAAAAGTGGCTTTTTAGGACCCCCATAAGCGTCATAAAATGGTACTTTTTAGGACCTTTCATTTAATAGGACCAACGATGAAAGCGTTTCATGTAAGGCGGTTGTAATAGGTCCAAAGCGTCCTAATATCTCAAATACCTTATGAAACCAATTTTATGGTCGTATTATATGTCTATGAATAACATAGATAGCGTCCTAATAAAACCATATGAGGACACTTTTACAATGTTTTGACATGTGCTTACCTACTTTTAATCTTTTGACACACATAAAAAGGTCCTTAAAAGTTTGTTAGGACGCATATGATGCAACATCATAGCTATTTTAGCAACCAAGAAAAGGGTCCTAATAACTCAAATAAGATTATGATACCAATTTTATGGTCGCATAATAGGTCTATAAACAACCCAAATAATGTCCTAATAAAAACATATTAGGACACTTTTACAATGTTAAGCGTCCTTAAAAGTTAATTGTTAGGACGCTTAATAAGTTTAATAGGACAATTTCAAAGTCCTAACAAGTCATATGATAGGACGCTATTTTCAGCATGCACACTCTATTTTACGATATGAATAAAACATCAACTAATTATTAAATGAATAAAACGAAATTGTATTTCAAATAAGCAATTGTCATAACAAAAGCACTAAACATAAATAAGGTATAGACATTATCCAACATAAAGTCTTGTAACATTAAACAAGAAATTAAAGCAACAAGAAGCTTAGTACGGGGTCATCATGCATCCTTTCTCAATCCTCACGGCCCGCCTACAAATAAACATCCATGTATAAGCATTAAGTTCCATGTCATTAAAATTATTGGTATCACAAGTTTAACCAGACATATGAACCAAGTTGAAATATTTACCTCCTTCACTATAGGATCATCATATTGTGGAAGCATTTTCTTTTCAAACCCCGCTTCTTCATTAAACCTGCACACAAAAAATTTACCAGAATGCAACATTAGCTTCAGAAAACATTAATAGAAAGTAGTCATCGGAACAATAATACGGGTCAAAATCGTTAAGTTTGTACTAGTCAGGTTGAAAACTGCTAATGGTCGGAGGACTAATTTCAAAATGAAATGGATTCTCAAAAGTTTCAACAGGAAGCCCCCGTAACACCACACATCTAACCTAGCAATCTTGTATTTTCATTCATAAACTAGCACTAGCCAATACCTCATTGAGCTGGTCATTTTTTAGAAGACTCTTCACTCTATATATCTGATTTTTTAACAGATACTCATGTCTCAAGAGCTTGGCATCTCTTGTCAAGAGAACTCTCCTCTTTTATAGCTTGATCTATCAGCTCCCTGAAAATGAATAAAATATTTCAGGAAGACACGTTAACTACAATATTCAGATGAACTAAAATATTTCATAAATCAGGATACCATATGCTCCTTGAACCTCAAAACAGTGATATTAAAAATAAATAAATAAAAAAGCTTTCGATTTTATCTTGAAGCATTCCTAAATCTGATTGGGGAAGCTGGAGGAATCAGATTGTAAAAAGGGTGATACGAGATATATGTATCTAACGAAAACATTGTTAGTTTGTTACAATATTATGTTTACAGAGTGATTAGAACAAAACAGACTCAGACAACTCGGTGATGGTAGTAGGTTGCGTGGAGTGAAGATGACACTGAAAAGATCCATGCTACTTCACTTAAAGCAATAACAATCCCTGATTTTTTTGAACTTGATTAAACATGATCTACTTTTTTTTAAGGAGATGGCGCCTGATGCAGTAGCACTACATGGTTTCTGGCTTTTTAGAATAGGGAACAGCAGCATCAATTCCAACACACCTTAGATGTTTCAGCAAGCCCTCCACCTGAGGGGGGGAAATAATTATGAATCAAATACATCAGACTATTATTTCGGAGTCCTACAAACAATTCATTCAGTGAAGAAGACAAGGACAAGAAAATTGGGATCATCCATTGACCACCTAAAACCAATCATACAAACTGATCACCTATAAAAACAACGTGTGGAAAAAGAAACACATGCTGCCATAACATGCTAAAAAGTTTACCCCATCTAATCCAAGATTGTGGCCCAGCGGTAAGGGTTTGGGATTCAACAAAGGTGGTCCTAAGTTCAGATGTTGTAGCTGTGATTCCTTGCGGCCACCCAGCCCAGGCTAATAATGTGCAAGCATGAAGGGCTGGCGACCTACAAGGCTCCATGGGTTTTGCAGGGTGGTGTGTGTAATCCGGGGTTTACCTGCCAGGCAACCAAAGGTAGCTCCGGGTGGGTCCTACCTTGTACTCAATAAAAGAAAAAAATTTCCTAGCCCATTATATTCAGCAATATCTGATGTATCCTATTTTCTAAAGTTCTGTGTTTGATAATGTTCCTTATTGTTTAGGTTTAAATGTTCCTTATTATGGGTAGCCCAAAGATCATATCATGTACTACACTACCATTAAGAATGTTAGTCCTTTTTCTATCAAACTGAAAACAAAGGCATATAGCAGAGCAGGAAATAGGAACCTAGGAGGAAAACGACATATTAAGTGTTGCCTACCCTACCCATCTAACCACCTCTAAACATACTATGGAAAATTCAAGCCTACCATCTCTTCATGAGTCAAAACCATTCTTTGTGTCATTGTACAAAGAGCTTTTGCTTCAGATTCAGCTTCTTTGAGCCCAATTATCACGGAGTTGAGATGCCTCATGCTGATCTCCCATATCTTTGCCACGTCCAATGTCATTTGTGAACCTACAATATACACTTGTAAGATCACAACACACATGTTGCTGTAGCACAATATGCATCTATAAATTGGAAGGGAGATATTTTACTGCCTACTCATACCCCTGGTATCTAAAGCATAGATAACAAATGTGCAAATAAATTATGCTAAACAAGTAACCCTATTATCCAAGAAGTAATAACAATAGTAAACATGTAATAAAAAATTAAGCACATGTTGAATATGTAAATTAACGGAATTGACATATAATGAACAATAATTACTGTAAAAATGATGTTTGAAGTTTATAGATTCGGATTCACATAAACCCTAAATTCGAAAATCACCAAAATAAAAAATTTACCCATGAACACCTTAAATTGGTTTCTAAATTGAACAGATAACATATTGTATTACCTGATTTGTTGATTAACAGCCTAGAAATCGGGACCAATGATGGTGTATGGCATTAGCTTTTGGTTCGTATGAATGTGTTCGAGTACTGGCGGAGAGGATGTGTAAGGTGGTTCGTAGTTTGTAATGAGATGAAAGAGGATGTGATTTTGCATTTTGGGGGAAAAGATAAGTGTGGCTGAATAATTGAAAAAAGATGGAGGGATAACTAAAGTCGTGATTTTGATTTTGGGGAAAAGTTAGGCGGGATAAGGTGAAAAAATATGGGGGGAATGTATTTTGGGGGAATAATAGTTTTAAAAAAAATGATGTTATACTCCTTATGACTCAAAAATGAAATGTTGTACCATAATAAAACCATTGTGCATAAGCGTCCTATAAAGTATAACGTTATAATACTTTTGTGAATAAGCGTTTTAACTAACTGATGTCTTTTGACTCAAAACTCAATATGGTGTATTATAATAAAACCATAATGAATAAATGTCCTATAAAGGTTAAAGTTATAAGACCCAAGTGTCAAGGGTCTTATTAGGTCATGTCATAATAGGACATCTAGTGATCAAGTGTCGTATTACACTATCACATAATGGGACACCAACAACTAAATGTCTTATAAAGTAATTTATTAGGATCCATATTTTAAGTGTCCTATTAAGTTATACGATAATATGACCCCAAATAATCAACCATCCTATTATATAACTTTTTAGGACACCGCCTAAGTAGCAAATATTTAAAAAGGACCCTAAACGCTCATATGTCCTATTAAACAGTTTTTTAGGACTCCATTATCATACCGTCCCAGACAAAAGGTCCTAAAAAGCCACTTTTCTTGTAGTGACAACATAAAAATGATCACCCCAAACAGTATCAATCACTGCTTTTGGCTTAGCAGTGTTAACTACTGCTTTTGCCTTAGCAGTATTAATAACTGTGTTTCATTGAATGGGCCATTTTGTAGTTGAATGTGCTATTTTTGAAAAACTGGTCATTGAATTAGCACCATTCACTATTCTTTTTGTGGTAGCAGCACTAACTGGTCTAGCAGTATAAATTAATACTGCTGGTTTTGAAACATTTTGCTTGGCAGTTACATTTTGCTTGGCAGTATTAACTGATACTACACTAGACCTCATTTGTACTGCTCTTGGAACTATGTTTCTTTTAGCAAAGGGGTGTGTATTTTTAGAAAAACTTTGGTGATTCACCCTCTGAGCATAGTTCCACACAGGTTTTTGATAGTAATGACAATCATCCTGGAAATGTTCAAAACTAACACAGAAATAACAAGCCTCGTTAAACATCTCAAAGTTACTTCCTAACCTATGAGACATCATGTCATTCCAATTTTTTTGGTTCCCTTTAGGCCTGTTAGTATGCACCCTAGGTTGATCAAAAGTTCTCATAGCAATTTGATCTTGTGAATTAGGTTTAACAAAATTTGTCTTTTTAACACTAGGTTTAATTGTTTTTCTTTCAACCTTAGGTGTAGACTCAACCTTATCCTCATCATCAGACTCACAATCTTCAATAATTGGTGCATCAGTATACTTCCTATCAACTGTATACTTTTCCTCATTAGACTTAGCATTACTACTCTCACCTACAGACTAATTGGCAGACTCAACTAAACAAGACAATTCTTTCATAGGAGGCACAAATTCCCTGTAATGGGAGGGGGAACTTCATTATATCCTATGCTGTTGGGATTACGTGTAATCATTATAAAGTGTCGGTCATTTAATATATGTAATAGGTCGTGAACTATAAGGCTTGTATATTTGTTACAAGGCCCGCTCATGAAGCAAGCCCATGAGCGGCCTATTACTTGCTACTAGGGCAACGCCCATCTACTTGTAAACACTATAAATACCCCCTCCCTTGAAGGGAGAGGGTGTTGGTTCTTGGTTAATGAAACTTTTCTTATTACATATACAAGTTCCTCCCGTCACTCTCTCTCTTACTTTCTCTCTCTAGAATATATGTCTTGTGTGATTCATATAGTGACCTAACAAGTGGTATCAATCGCCAAGGGATAGATTAGGTTGTGTTTTGTGGAAGATTTTAGAGTTTTTTAAGTTTTATATCGGCGTTCTTCGAGTAAGCACTTGAAGTTCTTCGAGTAAGCTTTAGTTTCTTCGAGCAACACTTCGAGTAAGCTTTAATTTCTTCGAGCAAGCAACTATTTCTCCGAGTAACACTTCAAGTAAGGAAGATTTCTTCGAGCAAGCTTCTTCGAGTAACGATTACTCTTAAGTTCTGTTTATATTTTTCGAGTTAGGAAACCAGAACTTCTCCATTATAATCCTTCTACTAAGGGGTTATATACTTCGTGAATTTATATTCTTCGAGCAAGGACATCTTCGAGTAAGGGTCTAATTTTTTGAGTAAGGATTTCTTCAAGTAAGAGTATTTTTTCGAGTAAGCAAATTCTGTTTATACTTTCCAAGTTAGGAAATCAGAACTTTTAAGATTTTAATTTCTTCAACTAAGAGACTATATACTTCTTAATAAACAATTCTTCGAGTAAGAAAATAATTCTTCGAGTAACAGTTCTTCGAGTAAGGATTTTTATCGGCATCTTCTACTTAGATTGTTACTAAAACATCTAAACTACGAAAACAACCTTCTTTATCCTAAAAGATCTATCATCCACACAAGTTACTTTACTTCTACATAATTTCTCAACCACCTTATTTCAACTACTTTCAACAGCAGTATCCTCAGCAACAGAAGTATCCTCAACAACCGCAGTATCCTCAATAACAACTATTCATGCAACAACATTAATTCTTTCCACAGCAACAATCCCCTCAGCAACAACCATACCAACAACAACCAATGCAATCCTTCCCACTTCCTGCAAACCAACCACATTGGTTTGATCAAATGTGTGAGGCCATCACTAGCCAACAATCTAGACAGGAAGCTGGATCACTTGACACACCTCCAATGCTCACTCCTGGTAATTATGTTCAATGGGCAAGTCGATTCTTAAGGTTCATAGAACTCAAGAAACCACATGGTAAATATATGAAAAAGGTTATAATTGAAGGTCCATTCCAAATGCCAACTACAACGGTTCCTAGAGATGCAACTGCTACTCCTCCAAGACCTGAAACCGTGACCCCTGTTCCTGAAACTCAACTTACTTCAGAGCAAATACTTCATCATGAAGCAAATGAACTTGCAATGTCATTTATCCTTCAGGGAATACCTAATCCGATTTTTGATTCTCAGAAAACAGCTAAGGATATGTGGAAACACGTCCATCTATTAATGGAAGGCACTGAACTGAACCAAGAAGACATCGAATCCAAACTTTACCTCGAGTATACAATGTTCATGATTGAATCAGGGGAGTCCCTTGAGTCTTATTACCTTCGGTTCACAAACATCATTAATGAATTGGACAGACACAACATTGTTTTACCAAGGATTGCAATCAACACTAAGTCGTCAAAGATCGAGCTCTTCGTGGTACTTATTCACTTTCTACTACTCCAAATTCATTGGCACTGATAACTCAATCTCACTTTGCTCCACCTCTACAGTCAAACCATGCTTATGTCCAACAACAACATCACTTTAACTATCCTCAACAAACCTCTTCCACCCAACTCATTCCATATGATTCGACACAGCAATCAACTGAAAATCAACTAGTCCCCTATGACAACACTGGCACTATGTTCTACACAAATACAAACAATGACAAAGACGATGCATTCAACTCTTTGAATGAAGGATTTGCACTCATTGCTCGTGCTTTCAGCAAATTCTCTAAAAAATCCAACAATCGTCTCTGCACTTCATCTAACACAAGGAATCAAGCTGTTGTACAAGATGGACGAGTTAAAATACAGAATTGTACTTATGGAAGAACTGGATCAGGAGGTTATATGGGAAATTCAGGAAATGGACAACGGTTTAGTGTAGCTAGTGGAAGTAGGAACAATGAAGGTGCTCATCAGAAAAGGTTTGAAATTGTGGAAATTGGGAATACAGGGACTGGGAATACTATGGTCAAGTGCTATAACTGCAATGGGAAAGGTCATCTGGCTAATGCATGTCCCAAACCTAGAGTCAGAGGCAGTGAGTTTCATAAGTAGGCACTACTTCTAGCTCAAAAGGATGAATCAGGGGGCACTCTCACTGACAAAGAAAACAGCTTCATGGCAAATGCATATTCAGATGATGACATGGAGGATTTGGAATAAAATGCAATTGTGATGCTAATGGCAAATATGCAGGAACTTCACATGAGTGACACAGGCCCAGTGTATGATACTGATGGTCTGTCTCAGGTATTTGATCCAACAACATGTCTAATACATGAAATTGTATCACCATCTGCATCTGCATCAGACGAGGAGCAAGTTGTTCAAAATGACTCATTATTATCTTCTCTAGAAGATGAACAAATGAATACAGTTGTTACATTTGATGATGATCAAATTAACCCAGTTGTTACATTTGATGATCCAATTGATGACGATAACAATGATCAAATTGAACAAAATGAACCTTCGCTCGGTCCAGATCCAGAATTCATCACCTTACTATTGACCACCCTATCCCAATTGGATTCACAAAAATCTCAGATTGAAAAATGCAATGAAATCAACAGAACATTAAAAGCAAAAGTTGCATCATTAACTGCGGATCTTGAGTGCTAAAAAATACAACTCACAAATTTTGAAACAAAAGAAAAACGAAAACAAGGTTTTGAAGTTGCATTTCAAAAAGCTTATGTCAAAGAACAAGATTTACAACATCAAATACGAGAATTAGTTGCTTCCAAAAATAACTTGGTTTCTCAAATGGAACAAGAAAAATTAGAATTCAAACAACAGGTTGAACACCTCAATTCTGAACTTTCAAAAATAAAAACAGAGTTGTCAACTTGTCAAGCTAGTTTTTCTAAACACAAACAAGTGTCTAGGAAACGAATTGATTCTTATCTTGATGAAATCATAGATTTGGAATGTAAATTAAAAGAGTTTCAAAAAGTTGTTTATATAACTGGTGAGTCTGTAACAACAATTCAAAAGTTTACTTTAAAGCAAAATCCCCAAGGTTATGGTTTTGCTATTGGTGATGTCAAACCACGTTTTCTACACAAAGCACTCAAGGAAAATCCAAAGTTGTATAGTGCAAACCACCTCTTTGATGATTCAATTATGCGTGTTGTTGTATATAACTGTGAGGAAGAACAGGAACAGGAACAAGACGAAGAGAGTCGATAAAAAATGAGCAATGTTAAGTTCAATAAACCATTTGATTATTCAAAAGTGCCTCATATTTCTGAAACCTTCGTTCCTTAAAAATATAAAATAGAACAACCATGGTTTGTAATGCAAATTAATGAATCTTCTTCTGATGTTGGTCTTGTTAAACGAGTGGCACAAATAAATGGTCCTTTACCAACTTCTGGAGTAATTGCACCATTACCAAAATGATGTCTTGTACTTAGATATTTTGATACGTTTATGGAAGACATCAACCTTTTAGAACAAGCAATTGAACGTAACTTTGAGATAAAATTTTCCACTTTTCTATCTCCTTACGAAAAAGAAAAGAGAGAAATTTTTCAAAAACAATTTTTACCATACGTTAAACATTTGCGTCTTTGTGCTACACACTGGGAACAAGAACTCTAAACAGAAGTAACATCCATGATGAACACTTTTAATGCAACAGAAAATTCAATCTCGAAACAAAAACGTCAAAACAAAGTTTTACAAAATGAAGCTGATCGACTCTTGGAAGATGTTCTAAGTTCTGATATTATCTCTGTGATTATGAATCCGATTTATGAGTCTTTCAATTCTATGCTTGTTGATAATCACTATAACGACCTGAAAATCTGAATAACATTTGAAGTACGATACGAGTAGAACCTAAAGTCTTTGAGCTATGGGCTAAGTTAAAAACCTATGTTATGGTTTAAAATTTCAAAGTGTGAAATTATAACTTAAGGCTATACGAAATCGACACAATCAATGTCTCTAAGTATATGTCACACAATTATACTAGCTAATTGAGAACCGATTTTATTTAAGTTTTATTGACCTATCACACGTTTAATAAGTTCATAAGGGGTCCGATTTCCATTTAAACTTGTACATAACATTTACACTTAAAGATTTGGTTAAATAAATTTGAAAAGAATTGGAAGAACTAGTCACCTAAAACCCCCTAATACTCGGCAATACACAGCCCTTATCTCCCATTCATTTCTCATTTACCAACCGTATATCACTTTGCCTCCTACACACATAAAACCCTAAAACAAAATCAATAACCGTATAACATTCTTCTTATCCTTCTCAAAACCGAATCAAGCAAACAAACCATTCCAGATTCGTTGCTCTCCTCAAGATCATGGGCGAAAGATGTAGCAACTCGTTGTTATCGTTGAGGTTTAGGGTTTTGGCAAATCGAACTGCACCTTGGGGAATTGGGTGTGATTGTGTGCGAATCCCGGTGTTCACTCCCTTTGACTCTCATTTAA
Source organism: Artemisia tridentata subsp. tridentata (assembly GCA_021014915.2). Taxonomy (NCBI): domain Eukaryota; kingdom Viridiplantae; phylum Streptophyta; class Magnoliopsida; order Asterales; family Asteraceae; genus Artemisia; species Artemisia tridentata. The sequence continues at coordinate 308,653,843 of CP139508.1, forward strand.
TCAGCCTGGTGATCATGGTGTGCAAGTGACGCAACCCTCTTGTGATCATGTTTAGCAGCTTGGTGATCATGATTTACAGCCTGGTGATCATCGTGTTTTGCAGCATGATGAGGTTTGTCTTTGTTTCTTCTTGATTCGTTTAACAACCCCAAAGATACCCCAGGTTATCTTGTTTTCCAATTGTCCTCTTTTATTCGACACTTATTCATGTGTGAAAACGATCAATAATCATGCTAAGAAATCATTTGAATCATGTTATAATACTTTTGTTTGTCTCGTTATTTTATCACTGAAATCATACATGAAATAACAAGTATATGCCTCCTATAAAATTGTTGTGTCGTGTGTATACGGGGCTGTTTTGGTGTCACCTTGCCAACCCCTAGTCGATCTTAACACAACTTAAAACAAGCCCTAGATATCAATCTTTAATTATCATTAATGGGACAAGAAAAATGGAAAACCTAGATGGAAATATTAACGAGTGAATCATGGTGTTTTCTATGATTTTATGTGGGATTTATGACATGTTTTGGGCTCGTAAATCCATAGTGTGTGTGGGCTGTTTTGTGTGTCAATATTGTGAGCCTACAATCGGTCTAAATCATGTTGCAATCAGAATTTAAAACAAGTTTGGTTAGGGTTAGTTTCTGTCTCGCTAAATAAAGGGGTTTGGGGTTTGTTGTAATTTTATGTAGCAAGCTGTCCAGAATTTAGGTCATATTGCAAGAGGTGTAACTTTATGATAACAACATGTTTTTTTACTTGATTCTTGAGTCTAAAACTAAGTTCAGGATGTGTTCTATTTAAATATCAAATTTCGTGGTCATTTGAGGTCGGGAAAGTTGTCATTTGATTTCTAGGAGATTAAGTGTCAAAACTGTATTTTGGATGTCTGAAAATCAGTCAGTCCTTATGATTTTTAATTCATAGAATATGAGGTCTGAGAGGCCCAAATTTTAGAAGGGGAATATGTAAAATGTATATTAGTTACTGGATTTTTTTTTTTATATTTTTCTGAAGTTTCGAAATGGGTTAATTAAAGGCAAACTTTCTGTGTGTATCTACAGTTAATTTTCTGGGTGGGTCTGGAAAGATAATTTTTGAAACAATACTTGTACTTGGTAATAAATTATGAGAAAATTCATGTGAACTCATAAGACATATAGGTACTTGTGTAAATTATTGTCGCTTATGGATTGGAGTATAGATATGGTTGAAAATTCGTAAAGTGAAGGCTAAAACATACTAAAATCAGGAATTTGTTAAGAAGCTAAGTTTTGGTGATATTCATACCATATGATTATCTGATTTGATATTCGTTTAGCTATTTGTTTGATACGATATTCGTTTGATATCCTTTGTTATGATATGATTCCGTTATGTTGATATGATCTGTTTGGATATGATATGATTATGGATATGCTATGATATGATTTGTTCTGTTCAGTGCCAAGCTAACTAGCCATGGAGGTATCATGGCCATGTCATTGATGGCACCAATGGCATGACACCATCTGTGGCGGTATGATCAGTCCACAGCATCCCCATTTGATATGATATGATATGATATGATATGTGATCACTTGGCCGTTATGATATGTGTATATACCTGTCATGAGCAGGTGTATATATATGATTTGTTTTGCAGAGGGCGTATGGATGCATCCTAGGCATTTTGTTTTGTTTTGTTAGTGATTGGGTTGTGCGTGCCTTGCACCCCCTCACTTCTGGGAGCTAGCTACTCCATTTGGTATTCTGGAGGTCTCCCCTCCAGGTACACATATGATTTGACGGATATATGAGATTATATGATTATTTGGTCTATTCGAGTATCTCGTTTAGACACGCTCGTGGCTATTCTTATTTGATTCCTTGATTCATTATGATTATCTGACATTCGTATTATCTCTTGATTATCTCATTTCGTTTATCTCATTTGACTTATGATATTTGTTCAGCGGATCCTTGAGTGCTTATTCGTTTGACATCTGATATTTTGTTCAGCAGGATCTTGTGGTTCCATTTCTCTATATTTATATATATGCTTCGATTATTCGTTTTGGTTATATCTGTTCACTGGGCTTTTTAAGCTCAGCCGCATTTCTTTTTCTGCGGCAGGTTTTAGGTTGGAAGCTGGATTTGAGTGAAGAGTGCATAGGAGTTCTTAGGGGACCACCCTGACGATAGATACCCATTTTCTTCTGGATTAGACTTGGATATAGCTTCAGTTAAATTTAGTTTGGTTTTGTACTTCAGTTTTGGAACTCATTATGTTTAGAGTTAGTATTTTATTATCATCTTAGAATACCTTTGTAATTATTATGTTTATAAGTCTTCCGCTTACGTTTGTATGTTCTGATTGACACCATAATGTGGCATTTTGACCCTTTTCGGGTTGGGGTGTTACAATTATGGTATCAGAGCTCAGGCTTCGACTTGTAGTACATAAGTTATGGCCTGTGAAGATTTGGACCCTTAGGTTTGCACTGTAGGAGCTTATGGAATAACCTTTGAAGGATTTGCTTTAGGTTTCTCCCCGTAGGAACTTCAGTTATGACCGGTGAGGATTGGGTAGTGATGCGTGGTTTTGTAACCTTACAACAGGTTTTACCTCTCGAGGGATCTCAAGAGGCTTACAACCCCACCAGGCAGTGTACCTGACCGATGTAGTATAGTGTAGTGGTAAGTACGGGGGATTGATCGTTCTCCACAGGGAATAGTGTTCGTTAGGTGTGAAAGACTACTCTAATTAGGTCTAAGGGTTGAGGAAGATTCTTTTTATGTTTTTTATATTTTTATGAAAGCAAGTAAAATCTCGGGTTTGAAAGAGTGGGCGGAATTAGTTGCTAATCAACTAACCCAAATTTACTACGAATGCAATAAAATAAAATAACAAAAATGAAAATGTGGTGAGAAACTTATGTGTAGAGAAATGTGTTTACTTAGATTTCCTTACTCCCTAACTATCTTTTACCGGTTAATTAGTGTGTATTAGTCGCGTGGATGACGGGTGTATTCCTTAATACCAATCGTGGGGTGGCGTACTTACTTCCCCAACTCTACAAGCTCCTACTTCACTCCTATGTCGAGCCGGCTAGGAAGCTCCTAACATGGGATCACTAGAATTCGCTTGTGCATTAAATACAACCATAAAAACCTTTAGTACGCATTTGGTTCATGTTTCTTAAGACGTTCAAGCAAGTTACCGAATAGGAAGTTAGCCAGTTTTCTTAAGCCTAACATAGATTAACAACCATCCAATACAACTAATAACACACTAATAACCAATAATCAATAGCTAGGTTTCATTAGATCTAAGCAAACACAAGATAAATCTAGCCTAACATGTTAAACAAAAGACAAGAACAAGATAGAATCAAACAACACATAGACATATTGAATGATTAATTGATAACTTATCTTCAATGTAACATGGAAGATCTCAAGGCAAAAAGCCTTGAAAAAGAAGCTAAATTCGTCTTAGGGTTTTCTCCCAAAATTCCACACACTAAGCTCTCCCTAATGACAAAAAATTAGAAAACTATATATAGATTTTTACATCTGACGGCGTCACCTTATGGAGTGTGACGCCGTCACCTCGCCGCTTCTAGGGTTCCCGGATGACCTTCTTGACGCCGTCCCTCTTTAGCTCTTCAAAAATCCATTCTGGCTTATCAAGGCTTGACGCCGTCGAACCTTGAACGTGACGCCGTCCCCTTTTGATTTAAGCCGTGACGCCCTTGATCAAGTTAAAGCGTGACGCCGCCAGAATTCACATGCTATTTTCACTGGCTTATCATGAGTAAATTTCACGTCCACTTTTTCTTGCCAAGGCATGACGCCGTCCAGAGTAAATTGTGACGCCGTCAAAGGTAACTTTTAGCCGATTTTTGAGACTTTGCCGTTTTCTTCACTTTTATGCTCCAAAAACGTCTAAAATGCCTCCTTTTCCAGATTTCTCCTCAAAAGTACCTAAAATGACAAAAGGAACGATTTAGGGCGATATTTGATCAAATAAATACGATTTAGGGCTTAAATGACCCCTTAAAAGCGGTACACTTTTCGCTTCATCAAATACCCTTACACTTGAGATTTGCTTGTCCTCAAGCAAATGCGCTTTTATTCTAATCAAAATACAAGTTAGGGGTCATTTAATGCAAACATAAAAGTAATTACAACAAATAATCGTTCCACTTCAATCATAATAAGCACGGAGATTACATACTAGCACCTCACAAGTAGTGTTTAGATACTCACATCTCTCAAGTGTCATCAAAATAAATCTCATAAATGAAAACGGATAATATCTCTCACTACCTGTCATAGCAAATAGATTACCATAGGCTTGGGAAAGGATCGAAAACCTCCTCCACTAGGCGTAAGCACCAAAGATAAACTATTAAAGAGGGCTTTTAAATGGGTTATAACGTTAGGTGTAGGGAAAAGGAAAACACGGTTTTGTTGGATAAAGGATATTTTACTGGTGGCGAGTTAAAGATCTTGATCAATTACATGTACTATACAATGTTGCTAAGCCAAGACTAGACTCAATCTTAAGCTAAAAACAAAATAACAAAAACATAAGATAAATATAAAATGAAACGGGATGGTAGTCCGTATGTTTTTTCTATTTTTCATTTTCTCATTTTTTTGTGTTTTTCTTGATTTTTTCGATTTTTTTTTTTTTTTTTTTTTTTTTTTTTTTTTTTTTTTTTTTTTTTTGCATACACTTTTGCCCTACCATCCAAAATAATACATCATAGGGGCATTGCATTCCCTTACACTTGAACTTTTACATAACTTTACAAATTACTATTCTAATGACTCGAATTAAGATAATTGAAAAACTTGGAGTACTTTTTTAAAATTATTAGCACATATGGGGGTAATAAATGATGTTCTTCCCCATTACTCCATTACACTAGTACTTTACCCATGAGTCCCAATCGTCCCAAAACAATATGTACAAGGATATGACTCGACTTAGCAACCATGTAATCAATTAGATAATTAACTTGGGTTTAAACAAATGTTGTCACAATAATGCACTAAAAATGAGTGCATACAAGGTAGGCTAAGGCGATTTGGGTGTACATTTAAGTGGGGTGTAAACAAATTCTTCCTTTAAGTAAAATGCTTAAAGGTCGAAACGAAAAGATAGGCTCTGAGGGGTGTACTAGGGGTATCGTGTACTAAAAATGAGTACAACGCAAAGGGTGTGGGAGAATTACTTGACCAATGTAGCCGAAGTAATTATAACAAAAACACAGGTGTAAAACAATGGGTTAATCCTAATGCCTCTTATCATGTAGTAAATCTAACTACACGAATGTAGTCTCACTTGTGGCCTTGGAATGGTCCTAACGCAAGTTCTAGAATCTAAGTGCTACCGGTACACACATCATAGCATAAATGCTTTTCCTACCAATTCTAGGGGCGAACCTCACATATTTGGGGTGGAAAATTTTTTAGTGGTACGGTTTTTTGTGCTAGTCATATAACTCCTATCCGTGAGACGCTCATTAAGATCAAAGTTTCACTCCTATATGTTGTAAAAAAATTTTAAATTTGGCACTAAAATTGCCCTAACAGGTATTTATCTCAGTTTTATTACACATCTACTATTAAACAAACAAAAATCAAGCGCAATTGTATTCTCAAAAATCGTACTTTTACCCTCCCCTTACACTTAAGATGAACATTGTCCCCAATGTTCAAATAACAAGATGTAAAAGTAAAAAGTAAAAGAATGAAATCAAATACTCCCCTGATTCGCTCGGTGGATAATGAAATTACACGGTTAAATCTTCCTCCAAGGAGAATGTTGAAGCTCCATGACTAATGCATCGCCATAACTTTATTCCATAAACATCTCCTTGTCCAAAATAACCTGTTAAACCTGAGAAAACAAACACGAAAACCTGCATAACATCGGCGGGAAAATCTATATATAAGGATATAATGCTTGTGGAATGATAATTTTGCAGATTCCTGGAGATTATAAGTTGGAGATTTTAATAAAAACTTTTTATGAAAACAAAACTTTCAAAAATTTCTGAAAATTAAATCTGACGCCGTCAGGTTATAAACCCTGACGCCGTCAGAAATGACCTGACAAAAATTTTCATTTTAAGTTTCCGGAAAATTTCTGGAAAAACTTTACCTTACTTCCTGGAAATCCTGCAAAACATCATTATGACTCGATACAAGCATTTGACTCAAACACACACTAATATGTATGTTAATTTATTATTATTACGATTCATGTTAATTTGTGTTCTAATAAACCGATTTAGATTTCCCTTACACTTAACTTTTGCAAAATACCTTTATATGTAGTTAAGACGAAGTTAAAAACAAAATAAAGCATTTTCACAAATTAGTTTTGAACATGAATCAATAATAATAAAAATTAAACACACATACGGAAACAAATAAAATCAAACAAACAAATAAATAAACACACAAAGCAAATAAAACAAATAAAGCTTGGGTTGCCTCCCAAGAAGCGCTTTTCTTTATTAACGAGTCTTGTAGCTAGACTCAAAGTCACGTACATTACGTGACTCTATCATCGGTCACGGTTCCTAGGCCATTCTCCTTCCCGGTTTTATATTCCGGTCCTAATTTCAAACAATCCTTGTAGAAATCGAATATCCTTTCCATAACATAGTCTACTCATTTACTTCTATCCTCATCATTCCTATAGTAGACCGCTTGCTTGAGTTCCTTCTCAACATTTGACAAGTGTTGGAATTGTTCTATCTTATATGGCATTTGGTAGCTTACTTCATCGGTCTCATCCTTAAATCTAACTATCCCTAAGGAAGGTTCATAAGTCATTCTAGAGACCTCAACAAATGGTTTTCCAAAAACCACTTGAGTCAAGGATGCATCGACTATTGGGCGGATATCTTCTACAATTACAAAGTCGGTGAATTAGGTGAAGTTTCCTACATAAACCGGTAATCCCTTAACTCTTCCCGTGAAGTTACTCATCCAACCCTTGTCAGGGAACATCCTATACCCAAGTTGATTCTTCATTATCAAGTTGTAGTGGGCTCTAGTCATGATGTTTATGGGCGATCTAAGGTCGATGTAGGCTTTCCACACATGCAAATGTCCGATGTTGCATGGTATGTTAAGATTAGAAGGGTCGCCTATTTCAATGATTGGTCTACCTAGGAGGTATGGTGTCTCGGGGTCATCGAATAAGTTTGTATGATATGCGCGCTCTTCCTTAGTGGGTAGCCTATCGAAGTAGTCCTCATCATCATCTACTTCTTCAATCTCACTTGTCCTAACTTCCTTATCAACCTCGACTTTCTTATCCTCATCCTTAGGTCCACTATTATCCTCATTCCTATCAATTGGTTTAATAGTGACAATGTTGACAAAGTGGACGTGTTTGGATGAAGAGGGTCTTTTACTTGGGGTCCGCTATTTGTGTTCCTAGCGTCCTTATGTGGAGGCGATAACACTTGGTTATGGAGAGCTTTCAACAAGTTGTCAATTTTATTGGTCATCTCCGTTTGTTGTTGATTGAATTCGGTCTCGAATCTAGCTATCCGAGCTTCTTGAGATGCCATAAATTGGGAAATCAATCCTTCAAAGTTATTGGTACTACCATTGCCGGAAGGATTGTTGTTGAAAGTACGGTTCGAGTTGGAACCGCTTGATTGGAAACGATTAGGTGTGTTGGAAGAATTGGTTTGTTGCGTGTTTTGGTTTTGTTTCCACCTAAGGTTCGGGTGATTTTTCCATGAGGGGTTGTATGTATCACCGTAATGGTTTGGCTCGGGTTTGAAAGTGTACCACTTGTCTCCCTCTCCGTCGGTACGCGAGGATGCGTAGTCCACAAAAGCTTGTTCGGGGAGTTCCATGTAATCACGAGTGTCGTGGGGACCACTACATAATTCACATGAAAAAGTGATTTTGTTCACTTGGCTTGAAGGTTTAGGAGCCTCGTAGGATTTCATGAGAAACTTGACTTGGTCTTCAAGTTCTATGATCCTACGGTCGGAAGTGCTTGAATTGTTAGAAGGCAAAGATATTGCCTTGACCGTTTTATTCAAATCACGGGGATCACTCCAACTTTCGTTGTCATAAAGAGCAAGATCCTCTAGGAGAGCCCATGATTGTTCCGCACTTAGATCACGTAGCTTGCCACCGGCCGATTGGTCAATGGTTTGCCTCGTGGAGAGATTGATATGGTCATAGAAGATTTGGACTTGGAGCCAAAGTTCTATGCCATGGTGGGGGACTTTTTGGAGTAAGTCCTTGAATCGAGTCCATGCCTCGTAGAGAGTTTCGCCTTGACGTTGTTGGAACATCAAGATATCATTCCTTAGCTTGGTAGTTCTTCCCGGTGGGAAAAACTGAGCAAGGAAACGATTAGTGAGATCATCCCAAGAGGTAATGGATCCTGCGGGTTGACGTTCTAGCCACTGACTAGCTTGGTCCCGCAAAGAGAATTGGAAGAGACGCAATCGGGTCGTCTCTCGAGTGGCAACATCAAGGTCTATAGAATCAACGATTTTAAGAAAGTCCTTGAGGTATTGATTAGGATCTTCAGAACGAAGTCCATGGAATGCGCATCCGCTTTGCACCAACCGGATGGTGTCGGATCGCAAGGGTGTGATATTGGCTCCTTGAGTGAGCTCAATGGTGTTTCGATAGCCATGGTGGCTAGGACGGGAATACTCTCCTAAAGTACGGGCTCTAGGAGGTGGTGGTGGGTTGTTGTGGTTAAGGATATTACCATCTTCCATGATGTCGGATGGTATGGTTACGAACAAAGACACGAAGAAAATAGATAGACTAAAGAAAACCTAGAAAAATAAAATAAAATAAAAATCTCACTAGAAAGGAATCTAGTGAGTAGACCTAATAGAAATAAAAATTCAACCTAAACAATAACTATTCCCCGGCAGCGGCGCCAAAAACTTGATGCGTGGTTTTGTAACCTTACAACAGGTTTTACCTCTCGAGGGATCTCAAGAGGCTTACAACCCCACCAGGCAGTGTACCTGACCGATGTAGTATAGTGTAGTGGTAAGTACGGGGGATTGATCGTTCTCCACAGGGAATAGTGTTCGTTAGGTGTGAAAGACTACTCTAATTAGGTCTAAGGGTTGAGGAAGATTCTTTTTATGTTTTTTATATTTTTATGAAAGCAAGTAAAATCTCGGGTTTGAAAGAGTGGGCGGAATTAGTTGCTAATCAACTAACCCAAATTTACTACGAATGCAATAAAATAAAATAACAAAAATGAAAATGTGGTGAGAAACTTATGTGTAGAGAAATGTGTTTACTTAGATTTCCTTACTCCCTAACTATCTTTTACCGGTTAATTAGTGTGTATTAGTCGCGTGGATGACGGGTGTATTCCTTAATACCAATCGTGGGGTGGCGTACTTACTTCCCCAACTCTACAAGCTCCTACTTCACTCCTATGTCGAGCCGGCTAGGAAGCTCCTAACATGGGATCACTAGAATTCGCTTGTGCATTAAATACAACCATAAAAACCTTTAGTACGCATTTGGTTCATGTTTCTTAAGACGTTCAAGCAAGTTACCGAATAGGAAGTTAGCCAGTTTTCTTAAGCCTAACATAGATTAACAACCATCCAATACAACTAATAACACACTAATAACCAATAATCAATAGCTAGGTTTCATTAGATCTAAGCAAACACAAGATAAATCTAGCCTAACATGTTAAACAAAAGACAAGAACAAGATAGAATCAAACAACACATAGACATATTGAATGATTAATTGATAACTTATCTTCAATGTAACATGGAAGATCTCAAGGCAAAAAGCCTTGAAAAAGAAGCTAAATTCGTCTTAGGGTTTTCTCCCAAAATTCCACACACTAAGCTCTCCCTAATGAAAAAAAATTAGAAAACTATATATAGATTTTTACATCTGACGGCGTCACCTTATGGAGTGTGACGCCGTCACCTCGCCGCTTCTAGGGTTCCCGGATGACCTTCTTGACGCCGTCCCTCTTTAGCTCTTCAAAAATCCATTCTGGCTTATCAAGGCTTGACGCCGTCGAACCTTGAACGTGACGCCGTCCCCTTTTGATTTAAGCCGTGACGCCCTTGATCAAGTTAAAGCGTGACGCCGTCAGAATTCACATGCTATTTTCACTGGCTTATCATGAGTAAATTTCACGTCCACTTTTTCTTGCCAAGGCATGACGCCGTCCAGAGTAAATTGTGACGCCGTCAAAGGTAACTTTTAGCCGATTTTTGAGACTTTGCCGTTTTCTTCACTTTTATGCTCCAAAAACGTCCAAAATGCCTCCTTTTCCAGATTTCTCCTCAAAAGTACCTAAAATGACAAAAGGAACGATTTAGGGCGATATTTGATCAAATAAATACGATTTAGGGCTTAAATGACCCCTTAAAAGCGGTACACTTTTCGCTTCATCAGGTAGATTATATGATAAGGCATTGGTTAGCTATCTTTCTTCCGCACCACTCTGATTTGTGCCTTTGCTTTCAGTTAAGCCTTTATAAGATCATTCGTTTTGGAGAATTAGAAATTTATCAGGATATGCAACATAAGCTTAGTGAGCAAATAAGTTTAGAATGCTTTGAGATTTTTGTAGTAATGCCTTACAGGTTTCACTTTCTGATGTGACCTCATTCTTTCGAATTTCGATCTCTGATTTGTTTGTCATTCGTCGTCCGTTCAGAGAATTCGTATATGTATGGATCCGATGTGTTCGACACATTCTGTGGTTTCTCTTGCTTTTGCTAAGCATATTAAGGTCCTCTCTGCACTATTAGAATTTGCTATACCTAGTTCCACCTCTATGAGAAATCTTATGATTTTCCGTTACGAGTATCGAAATTGTCCAGTACGTTTTGAAGATAAGTTTCGTTCTGCTAATCTGTTTCCTTTGGGAATGTTTGATTCGATATTATTCTGAATATGAAATTGTTGACTAAGCATCGAGATACTAACAACAGTCATATTAGATTTGTCATCTTTGGCGAGTTGAGAAACTCAAAATTTTTGTACCATGGTTCCCAACCTGGTAAACAATTGTGATCACTTTTGCTTTGAAAACTCGTACGTTAATCCGTTGCGGTTGTAAAGATACTTCGTTTGATGAAACTCGCCTCTAGAGTTATTCGTTTGTTTGAAATTTTCGTAATGTATTCCTTAATGAACTACCAAGATTTCCATCTGAGTGTGAAATTGTTTTGATCTGGTTATGAGAATTTGTTTAGTCACGACTCGAGGTAGAATGTGATTGTAATAAAGGCATGTGTATATGATGCAAGTATTATGACGCCTGACCAACGTGATAATAGTTACATCATATAACTTGAACTTATTGGGATCATAGGAGATCTTGAGCAGTGCCTAAGATCAGTAAGTTGGTTGGTTCAGAAACCCTATCCATATAAGAGCGACGTTTTGCCTGATTCTAAAAACTTCGTATCGTATGAAATCAGTTGAATGTAAAGAATTGAAGGACCAACTTTTAGGAAGTGGTTTTATTCGTCCGAGTGTGTCTCCATGGTCTACTCCAGTTTTATTCGTGAGGAAAAACGATGATAATATAAGGTTATGTATTCATTTCCGGAAGCTGAATCGTAGTACAGTTTGAACCATCATCCTTTACTTCGAATCAAGATTTGTTTAATCAACTTCAGGTGTGAAGTTTTCTCTATTATTGATTTAAGATCTGATTATTTTCAGTTACGTTTAAAGGAGCAAGATCTTCCTAGAATTACTTTTCGTATTCGTTATTGTAACACCCCCGTTTTTGATATTCGCAGCGGAAATATAGGTTGGGGTGTTACTTCAAGGTTCACAGTCATGATAATAGAAAACGACTCGAAAAGAGACGTTTTAAATAAATTTTTTATCATTCATTTATTAAATCAGAGTTTACATATAGAGGTCCCAGCAGGAGTTTTCGAAATACGTTATAAATGATACATTATTCGTTGAATGATAACAAAACAGACACTCTTTTTATAAGAAGAAAGTCCATGCCACTCCGTGCCAAATCGTACTTCCAGTTACCTGAGATAAACATGCTTAAAAAGTCAACACAAAGGTTGAGTGAATCCATAGTGTTTAAAGTTATAATCGATTTGAACACAAGCTAAGTTTAAGTAAATCAGGAATATCACAGTTTGGTATATTGCACTAAGCCTCATGACACGCAAAACGTTAACAGGTTTATGTAAATTACCCCATAATTAAATGTAGGTAACCTTGCCCTGAGTAGGAGTCTGCCTGAAACTCTTAATTAAATTCAAATATAATGCATTTGGCTACTTATCCAGCAACACAAATAGGTCGTCAACTGCCAATAGATCTATTCACTATATTCGCGCTCACCCGAAAGTGATTAATGGTGCATGATAGAGGGTCTTTTAAAATAGGCAACAGTTAACTTAGGTAATAACAATCAGGAAAGCATACAGAAAATACTTGTGTTCGGTTTAGTAGCATGTATCTCCCCACAAGTTTAGAAAAATGTAATAGGAAAAGTGGGACTATGAACTCACCTGGACAGTCTGGATGGAAAACAAAGTTAAACAGAGTTGATAAACGTCTCCGGCATGCAACCTGGGTTGGTATGTCAAGTTTCAGTAATCGTTTCTGATTATATAAGTTTTAGTATTCGTTCCGTAATGTTTTCGGTTGTTTATTAAATGTTACTTTGAGACAACATGAAGTCTCTTCAAAAGTTATAAGATTTTATCTTATTTCTTATTTTTATGTTTTCGTTCCGTTCGTTCGTTAAATAAATACTTCGTTTGTTCGTTATCGAAGAAAACGTATTTTAGTTTATTAATAATAATAATAATAATAATAATAATAATAATAATAATAATAATAATAATAATAATAATAATAATAATAATTATTATTATTATTATTATTATTATTATTATAATTATAATAATTATTATGGTGAAAGTTACACTTTAGCCCCTATAGTTTCACATGTTGACAACTTTTACCCTTGAACTTTTGTAAAATGGCAAGTTTTACCCCTCAACTTTGGTTAAATGACAATTTTTACACCTACAGTTTCAAAAATGACACTTTTTACCCCTAGGGTTTAGGTCGACTGCATATTAAGTCCCTTTTATAAATTTAGTTAGAGTTTTGGAAGAAAATACCCTTGAGACTCCCGTCGCGTTACACACGACGTCCTTATTTCTTAAAAACGCTCTATACTTTTAGAATAAGGGCGAAACTTTTTACGACTCTATCGTAAACTTAGTTATTAGTTTATAAACTTAATTTTGACAAAAACTCAGATCGTGATTCGAGCTCACGAGCTCGAAACAAATTAATTTAGGGTGCGTTTGTTTCGTTTGGGCTGGGCAAAAACACACGACAAAGAAAGGGTCGAAACTTGATGAAATCTTAACCAAATGACTCCGTTCTTTTTCCTACGGTTAAACAACTAAATGATCTTTATTCTGACAAAAATTTAGAATTTTTAGGGTTCATTTGATGGTCGAAAACTAGGTCAAAAGTTCGAAGGTCTGATCGTATTTTTAAATAAGAGCTGTTCTAAATTTAAATAAAAACACCATTCGTTATGCGTTTTCAGGACTCGAGGTCTAAAGAGTTTTTGAAGAAAACGTCATTCCGGAAAACTTTCGTGTTTTAACTTTTCGACAAAACGGAGCAGAAATGCCTCGTTTTGCGTGATTTCGTATTCTGTACAGTAGGTATTTTTAAGTTGATATATAACTTCAAATTGCCATATCTTTTGACTCGTTTATTCGTTTTTGATGATTCAAATTACTACGTCTTCCTTATTGTTGTTTGTTTTGTGTGTGGTGTTCCCAGAACAGGGTAAAGATAATCAATAATCAAGGTACCGGATATTCACTTGAAATCGTGTAATCACTTTCCAATAGAAACTATTCGACCCTATGCCTGGGTTACACGAATATCTCTATGGGATAAGACCAAGTGATGTTCTTGTTTTAGGCACAAATCAAGAACCAAATCGTATTCAAGTGTTTAGGGTTTCTGTGTTGTATATCCACGCAGTAAAGTTATGATCTCTATTTATAATAGAGATTACTCAAACCCTAGCCCATGGAATTATGAATAATTAACGGCCCATTAATCATACCATAACAGTTTCCATAGTATCAGGGATCAGTGGTTTAAACGAGCAGTACAAACTGTTAAGTCCAGCAGTACTAACTGTTATGTACAGCAGTACTAACTTAGCCTAGCAGTACTAACTTTGATCTGGTAGTCTTAACACTAGCAGTAGAAACTGGTAGTCTTAACACTAGCAGCAGAATGTTCTGCATCAGCAGTAGTATCAATAACATGAGCAGCAGAACCAAAACCACTAATTGAGTCAGGGTAAACAGTGACCTGATGGGTGTACACTCCGTACCTCCAAGCCCATTACCAGGTGTGAATTAATCCCTCAAGTGCACTAAATTTTCCAACAATCCTCCCCAAATTTAGTTCACTTACTTTGCATGAAAATAAACATAAAACAAACATGTGCATAAATGAAAATATCTTGAAGATTGAATTCTCATCTTAGTACATTATACGTTCAAATATTCGAGAATCAGGGTGTTCTAAGAATTGAACCCTTCAACCCATTTGAATACTTGTAGATAAAATACACACAATGTTTTCAAACGCTTAAATACTCCTGACACTATACAAGCCATGTGTCCATATCCAATTCATAAATGTTGTAAAAGCTAAAAGTCCAAAGCTTCCTGAAGCGGCAAAACTTCAACATTTACATAGGTGGTTCCTCTTTATTCATGCTCCTGCCAAGCACTTTTTCAAAGAAAATTAACCATTGAGAAGTAAAGACTTCATCCTCCTTTTCAGCAGGTTTTGAGCACAACCTTGGGATGTAAAATAAACATGTGCTCCAGTACACTAAATGTTTAGCTTTCCACATTGAACTCAGCTCCAAAGTTTCCTCAGGAGGGAGTTGGGTGTCTTAGCATTCAGTGACTAAGTTGGACTTAAACCCATCCCTTTTGCAGACTTTAAAACCAAGTCTCTAGCCAAACCCTTCGTCAAGTGATCAGCTAAGTTATGTTGAGATCTAACAAACTCTATAGATACCACCCCATTCATGATAAGCTCACGAATCATGCTATGCCTGACACCTAAGTGTCTAGACTTCCCATTGTACATTTGGCTATAAGCCTTTGCCAATGTAGCAGCACTATCACAACGGATAGAAATAGGTGCTATAGGTTTAGGCCACAATGGAATCTCAAGAAGCAAGTTTTTCAACCATTCAGCTTCTTTACCAGCAGTAGCTAAGGCCACAAATTCAGATTCCATGGTTGAACTGGTGATGCAAGTTTGCTTCTTGGATGCCCAAAAAATTGCACCTCCACCAAGTAGGAATACCCAGCCACTAGTAGACGAATTTTCTTCAGTGTTACTGATCCAACTTGCATCAGTGTATCCTTCTAACACTGAAGGATAACCAATATATGAGAGACTATAATCCATAGTTCTCTTTAAATACTTCAGTACCCTCTGAATTGCTTGCCGATGATGAGCACTAGGATTACTAGTATATCTGCTCAATTTTCCAACAACAAATGCAATGTTAGGTCTAGTACAAGTCATGGCATACATTAAGCAGCCAATCACCCTAGAATACTCAAGTTGAGATACAGCTTTACCAGTATTAGGCATGAGCTTCTCACTTGTATCCATAGGAGTACTCACTGGAGTACAATCAAAGTAATTAAATTTCCTCAACACCTTCTCAATGTAATGAGACTGAGAGATATAAATTTTGTTACTTTCATGTTTAATCCTTATTCCAAGGATAACATCAGCCTCCCCCATATCCTTCATGGAGAACCTTGATGACAAAAATTCCTTTGTAAGGTCAACTTGATTTTGGTCAGTGCCAAAGATCAACATGTCATCAACATATAGACAAATGATGACTCCTTTACCAGATTCATCAAATTTGCTATATACACATTTGTCAGACTGGTTAAGTGAATAACCACTAGACAAAACCACTTCATCAAATTTTTGATGCCATTGCTTAGGTGCATGTTTTAGTCCATATAAGGACTTAATCAGTTTACACTCCTTGTTTTCATTGCCAGGCATGATGAAGCCCTGAGGTTGGTTCATGTAAACCTCCTCATCCAATTCACCATTCAAGAATGCTGTCTTCACATCCATCTGATGTATAATCAGATTGTAAATAGATGCCAAAGCAATCAACAATCTTATGGTACTGATACGAGCCACAGGGGCATAAGTATCAAAATAGTCTATCCCTGACTTTTGTTTAAAGCCTTGAATGACTAGTCTAGCCTTGAACTTTTGAATAGTTCCATCTACCTTCATTTTCTTTTTGAAAATCCATTTGCAACCTAAAGGTTTGCAACCAGGTGGTAGATCAGCCAACACCCAAGTGTTGTTGCCCATGATGGAGTCCATCTCATCATTTATTGCCTCTTTCCAGAAAGCAACATCCTGGGACTTCATTGCTTCATCAAATGTTTTGGGATCATCCTCAACATTAAAGCAATAGGAGTGTTGGTCAGAGACCTCATCCCTTGTTCCTTCAATTAAGTACAATTGAAACTCAGGTCTAAATGATTTTGGAGTCCTGACCCTTGTGCTCCTTCTGAGCTCAGGTTCAGATTGTTGTTCCACAACCTCATCAGGGACCTCATCAGAGATCTCAGATACACCAACATCATCAGTTCCATTAGGAATCCTCTGACTTGGTCTAGGGACTGATGAGAATCTATTCTCATCAAAGATTGCATCCCTTGATTCAATTATTGAGTTAATTGAAACAGATTCATTAGGTTTAATAACATAGAACCTATACGCCTTGGAATGCTCAGCATATCCAAAAAAGATGCATTCAATGCCTCTTTCACCCAAAGTTTTCAATTTTGGATCAGGGAGTCTTACAACAGCCCTATAACCCCATACCCTGAGATAATTCAGGTTAGGTTTCTTTTTAGTCCAGAGTTCATAAGGGGTTGTCTTGTTCCTTTTGTTGGGAACCCTATTTAATAAATAGCAAGCTGTTAACATAGCTTCACCCCAGAACCCTTGACTCAGCCCAGAATAGGACAACATGGAATTAACCATCTCCTTCAGCACCCTGTTTTTCCTTTCAGAAATACCATTTTGCTGAGGAGTATAGGGAGCAGTCATTTCATGGATTATACCAACATACTGAAAATACAGAGTATCCATGTACTCACCTCCCCTATCAGTCCTTAATCTCTTGATCAGGGACTCTTGTTGCAGTTCAACTTCAGTTTTAAATACTTTAAATTTATCTAATGCTTCATCCTTAGTATGCAATAAATAAACATAACAATACCTAGAAGCATCATCAATAAAAGTCACAAAGTATTTCTTATTCCCCAAAGAGGGAGTAGCATGTAAATCACATAAGTCACTATGAATCAGTTCCAACACATTAGTTTCACGTTTTACACTTTGAAATGGTTTCTTAGTTATCTTGTTCATCATACAAGTTTTACACTTTTCAGTGTCCATGTCAAATGCTGGGATTAACCCATCCTTAGACATATCTTGCATCCTTTTAAAGTGAACATGGCCAAGTCTAGCATGCCAAAGGGTTGAATCATAAAACTTAGATGTCGACATAAAAGCAGAATCAACCATATCATGAACAATATTAAGTCTAAACATTTGATTACATAAATAGCCAAAGCCAATAAACACACCATGTTTAGATAACACAAATTTATCAGATTCAATAACTTGTTTGTAACCACAATTATTCAAAATGCTACTAGAAACCAAGTTCTTCCTAATATCAGGAACATGTAAAACATTAAACAAAGAAACAATCTTTCCAGAACTAAACTTCAAATCAACACATCCTCTTCCATGCACCAGGGCTGTTGACTCATTTCCCATATGAAGAATAGAACCATCATTCATTGACTCGTAAGTCTTGAACCAGCTTCTATCTTTACACACATGGATTGTTGCTCCAGAGTCAACTCACCACGCAACATCATCATCCTGCACAAAGTACAATTCAGATATATATGTAACATAATAAATCTCAAAAGACTTATTAAATATATTTTGACCTTTCAGGGAATTGGTGTTACCATTCCCAGATCCACTCGTGCCTGATCCATTGGTTTTATTGCCAATCTTAACACCTTTACAATCCTTCCTGAAGTGTCCAGTTTTACCACACTTCCAACAAGTAGCTTTTGACTTCTTGTTAGGATCAGTTTTGGTGTTATCCTGATGCTTACGTTTGCCCTTGTTGTCATTGTTCCTGGAGGAGTTGTTATGCTCCACCAAATTGACAACTGATGGACCAGCAACATTGCTGCTCTTTGGCTTGTCACTTTCATGCGTCTTGAGTGATTCCTCAATGCGCAAATGACTGCCCAACTCAACAAGAGTTAACTCCTCCTTCTTATATTTTAGCATATGCATGAAATCTTTCCAAGAAGGAGGTAGTTTATCGATGATAGAAGAGACTAAAATAGCCTCATCCATGTTCATCTTGTGTTGTGTGAATCGACCAAGTATACTAAGAAGTTCATTGTATTATTCCATGACAGGTCTAGAATCGACCATTTTGTAATTGTTAAAATTACTTACAAGGAACTTCTTACTTGATGCATCCTCAGCCATATATTTGGCTTCCAAGGAATCCCACAGTTCTCGAGATGATTCAACATTCTGATAAATGTCAAAGAGAGTATCCGACATACCATTGAGAATTAATCCTCTGCAGATATAGTCATCATTCTCCCATTTGCTTCTGCTCCTCATCTGTTCCATAGTAGCATCATCCCCATGATCTTCAGGAATGGTTGTGGTCAGAACATACACCACATTCATGCTTGACAACAAGAATTGCATCTTCTTTTGCCATCTTCTGAAATCGACACCTTCAAACTTTTCCAGTTTGGAAAAGTTAGCAGCCACTAGTAGACGAATTTTCTTCAGTGTTACTGATCCAACTTGCATCAGTGTATCCTTCTAACACTGAAGGATAACCAATATATGAGAGACTATAATCCATAGTTCTCTTTAAATACTTCAGTACCCTCTGAATTGCTTGTCGATGATGAGCACTAGGATTACTAGTATATCTGCTCAATTTTCCAACAACAAATGCAATGTTAGGTCTAGTACAAGTCATGGCATACATTAAGCAGGCAATCACCCTAGAATACTCAAGTTGAGATACAGCTTTACCAGTATTAGGCATGAGCTTCTCACTTGTATCCATAGGAGTACTCACTGGAGTACAATCAAAGTAATTAAATTTCCTCAACACCTTTTCAATGTAATGAGACTGAGAGATATAAATTTTGTTACTTTCATGTTTAATCCTTATTCCAAGGATAACATCAGCCTCCCCCATATCCTTCATGGAGAACCTTGATGACAAAAATTCCTTTGTAAGGTCAACTTGATTTTGGTCAGTGCCAAAGATCAACATGTCATCAACATATAGACAAATGATGACTCCTTTACCAGATTCATCAAATTTGCTATATACACATTTGTCAGACTGGTTAAGTGAATAACCACTAGACAAAACCACTTCATCAAATTTTTGATGCCATTGCTTAGGTGCATGTTTTAGTCCATATAAGGACTTAATCAGTTTACACTCCTTGTTTTCATTGCCAGGCATGATGAAGCCCTGAGGTTGGTTCATGTAAACCTCCTCATCCAATTCACCATTCAAGAATGCTGTCTTCACATCCATCTGATGTATAATCAGATTGTAAATAGATGCCAAAGCAATCAACAATCTTATGGTACTGATACGAGCCACAGGGGCATAAGTATCAAAATAGTCTATCCCTGACTTTTGTTTAAAGCCTTGAATGACTAGTCTAGCCTTGAACTTTTGAATAGTTCCATCTACCTTCATTTTCTTTTTGAAAATCCATTTGCAACCTAAAGGTTTGCAACCAGGTGGTAGATCAGCCAACACCCAAGTGTTGTTGCCCATGATGGAGTCCATCTCATCATTTATTGCCTCTTTCCAGAAAGCAACATCCTGGGACTTCATTGCTTCATCAAATGTTTTGGGATCATCCTCAACATTAAAGCAATAGGAGTGTTGGTCAGAGACCTCATCCCTTGTTCCTTCAATTAAGTACAATTGAAACTCAGGTCTAAATGATTTTGGAGTCCTGACCCTTGTGCTCCTTCTGAGCTCAGGTTCAGATTGTTGTTCCACAACCTCATCAGGGACCTCATCAGAGATCTCAGATACACCAACATCATCAGTTCCATTAGGAATCCTCTGACTTGGTCTAGGGACTGATGAGAATCTATTCTCATCAAAGATTGCATCCCTTGATTCAATTATTGAGTTAATTGAAACAGATTCATTAGGTTCAATAACATAGAACCTATACGCCTTGGAATGCTCAGCATATCCAACAAAGATGCATTCAATGCCTCTTTCACCCAAAGTTTTCAATTTTGGATCAGGGAGTCTTACAACAGCCCTATAACCCCATACCCTGAGATAATTCAGGTTAGGTTTCTTTTTAGTCCAGAGTTCATAAGGGGTTGTCTTGTTCCTTTTGTTGGGAACCCTATTTAATAAATAGCAAGCTGTTAACATAGCTTCACCCCAGAACCCTTGACTCAGCCCAGAATAGGACAACATGGAATTAACCATCTCCTTCAGCACCCTGTTTTTCCTTTCAGAAATACCATTTTGCTGAGGAGTATAGGGAGCAGTCATTTCGTGGATTATACCAACATACTGAAAATACAGAGTATCCATGTACTCACCTCCCCTATCAGTCCTTAATCTCTTGATCAGGGACTCTTGTTGCAGTTCAACTTCAGTTTTAAATACTTTAAATTTATCTAATGCTTCATCCTTAGTATGCAATAAATAAACATAACAATACCTAGAAGCATCATCAATAAAAGTCACAAAGTATTTCTTATTCCCCAAAGAGGGAGTAGCATGTAAATCACATAAGTCACTATGAATCAGTTCCAACACATTAGTTTCACGTTTTACACTTTGAAATGGTTTCTTAGTTATCTTGTTCATCATACAAGTTTTACACTTTTCAGTGTCCATGTCAAATGCTGGGATTAACCCATCCTTAGACATATCTTGCATCCTTTTAAAGTGAACATGGCCAAGTCTAGCATGCCAAAGGGTTGAATCATAAAACTTAGATGTCGACATAAAAGCAGAATCAACCATATCATGAACAATATTAAGTCTAAACATTTGATTACATAAATAGCCAAAACCAATAAACACACCATGTTTAGATAACACAAATTTATCAGATTCAATAACTTTTTTGTAACCACAATTATTCAAAATACTACTAGAAACCAAGTTCTTCCTAATATCAGGAACATGTAAAACATTAAACAAAGAAACAATCTTTCCAGAACTAAACTTCAAATCAACACATCCTCTTCCATGCACCAGGGCTGTTGACTCATTTCCCATATGAAGAATAGAACCATCATTCATTGACTCGTAAGTCTTGAACCAGCTTCTATCTTTACACACATGGATTGTTGCTCCAGAGTCAACTCACCACACAACATCATCATCCTGCACAAAGTACAATTCAGATATATATGTAACATAATAAATCTCAAAAGACTTATTAAATATATTTTGACCTTTCAGGGAATTGGTGTTACCATTCCCAGATCCACTCGTGCCTGATCCATTGGTTTTATTGCCAATCTTAACACCTTTACAATCCTTCCTGAAGTGTCCAGTTTTACCACACTTCCAACAAGTAGCTTTTGACTTCTTGTTAGGATCAGTTTTGGTGTTATCCTGATGCTTACGTTTGCCCTTGTTGTCATTGTTCCTGGAGGAGTTGTTATGCTCCACCAAATTGACAACTGATGGACCAGCAACATTGCTGCTCTTTGGCTTGTCACTTTCATGCGCCTTGAGTGATTCCTCAATGCGCAAATGACTGCCCAACTCAACAAGAGTTAACTCCTCCTTCTTATATTTTAGCATATGCATGAAATCTTTCCAAGAAGGAGGTAGTTTATCGATGATAGAAGAGACTGAAATAGCCTCATCCATGTTCATCTTGTGTTGTGTGAATCGACCAAGTATACTAAGAAGTTCATTGTATTGTTCCATGACAGGTCTAGAATCGACCATTTTGTAATTGTTAAAATTACTTACAAGGAACTTCTTACTTGATGCATCCTCAGCCATATATTTGGCTTCCAAGGAATCCCACAGTTCTCGAGAAGATTCAACATTCTGATAAATGTCAAAGAGAGTATCCGACATACCATTGAGAATTAATCCTCTGCAGATATAGTCATCATTCTCCCATTTGCTTCTGCTCCTCATCTGTTCCATAGTAGCATCATCCCCATGATCTTCAGGAATGGTTGTGGTCAGAACATACACCACATTCATGCTTGACAACAAGAATTGCATCTTCTTTTGCCATCTTCTGAAATCGACACCTTCAAACTTTTCCAGTTTGGAAAAGTTAGCAGCCATATGCCTCATAGCAGCAGCCATTGATTATCACAACAATAGTTTCTATTGATTGTTGGTTGTTTTGTGTGTGGTGTTCCCAGAACAGGGTAAAGATAATCATTAATCAAGGTACCGGATATTCACTTGAAATCATGTAATCACTTTCCAATAGAAACTATTCGACCCTATGCCTGGGTTACATGAATATCTCTATGGGATAAGACCAAGTGATGTTCTTGTTTTAGGCACAAATCAAGAACCAAATCGTATTCAAGTGTTTAAGGTTTCTGTGTTGTATATCCATGCAGTAAAGTTATGATCTCTATTTATAATAGAGATTACTCAAACCCTAGCCCATGGAATTATGAATAATTAATGGCCCATTAATCATACCATAACAGTTTCCATAATATCAGGGATCAGTGGTTTAAAAGAGCAGTACAAACTGTTAAGTCCAGCAGTACTAACTGTTATGTACAGCAGTACTAACTTTGATCTGGTAGTCTTAACACTAGCAGTAGAAACTGGTAGTCTTAACACTAGCAGCAGAAACTGGTAGTCTTAACACTAGCAGCAGAATGTTCTGCATCAGCAGTAGTATCAATAACATGAGCAGCAGAACCAAAACCACTAATTGAGTCAGGGTAAACAGTGATCTGATGGGTGTACACTCCGTACCTCCAAGTCCATTACCAGGTGTGAATTAATCCCTCAAGTGCACTAAATTTTCCAACACTTATAAAATTCTCTTTAACAATATGTAAGTGTCCTATAGCCTACTATTTTAAAAATATCAAAGAAAAATAAATATAGGGTGTGTTTGTTTGTTCGACCAAGAAAAGAAAAGAAAGAAAAAGAAAGAATTTTTAGGTTTTTGTATTAGTTCTTATTAGTGATTGTTCCCTAGTAGTTTTTAGATTATAAGGAGTATAGAAAACGAAATGAAAAGAGTTTAGAACTTACCTAGCTATATTAGTTCGAATAGGCAAGATTAGAGGCGTATGGCTTGGAAATAAAACACAAGAGTTCCTCCCTTCTTTCTTGGCTTCCTAGAGTGCTCTAAGACTTATATAGGGGCTATGAAATTAGTAAGGTTTGTGATGGTGGGCTGTAGAGGGAATGTCAAGTGGTTTGTGAAGAAATGAGGGTTACATGGTTTGGTATTTATAGAAAGGAGTTGGCTAGGGTTTATGTCATCATGTTAGGGTTAGGAGGGGACATGGTGATGTGTCTAAGTTCTAGTGGTTCCATGTGTGTGGAGGAGGAAGGGGAAGAGTGGCGTATGGTGAGGGTGGTGATGAGGTGATGATGTGTTTTAGTTAAAACCATACAAGTATCAAGTTTCTAGAGGAGGGGGGATGTGGAAGGCTAGGGTTCTTTTATTTAGACTCTTAGGGTTTAAGGAAAATAGATGTTTGGCTTGTTATTTGTGGGATTCGAACTAGACATAGGAAGATGGTAGAGTTTGGTTCGACTAGGGCATAAGGAGGTTGTACACTAGGCTTAGGCATGTGGTACTCTAGGGTTAGGGTTCTAGTTAGGGTTTCTAGGGCTTTTGTATTAGTTAGTAATGATTTTTAGGGTTTTCTAAAATATATATATATGTATATCGAATTACATAAAATCAAAGGAAAATAATTTGGTGCTTTAGGGAGTTGTACCATAGGCTTAGGGATGTTGTACTAGGGTTTAGAAAATAAGAAAAATATAATTTTAGTATTTCCTTATTTTATATAATTTTTATTAAGGTTTTAAAGTAATTAAATAAGTTTTTAAGTTTTTGTGCATTAGAGGGTTGTACACTAGGTTTAATGGTTTGTACAATTATTTTATAAATTAATAAATTTATTTTACAAATTAATATATGAAATTGTTGTGAATTAAATATTCTGAAGTTCAAGAATCGGGAAATACTACAAGTGTATCGTTCCTGCTGGTAGTGTATTGTTTCTACTGATGATAATGCTGCTGGTTGATGCTGCTGCTAGTGCATCTGTTCCTGCTGCTAGCATTATCTCATTCCTGCTGCTAGCGTTAACTCATTGTTGCTGCTATAAGCTTTCTGCTGCTAGATGGATAAGTATGGAAAAGATATTTGTACACTAAAGTCAATTATATACGGTAGATAATATCTTTCCCCATGTGCTTAGTTAACAAGTTGTGTACTCAGATACATGTTGTATCTTATGTACTGACACACTCAAGATAAGTTAGCAAGTAGTTCGACTAGACTTTAAGCAATATTGTAAAGATCTTCTTGGACTATAAAAGAAGATCTTAGACTCGATATTATGTGTCGAATAGTTGGTTGATATTGTAAAAACACTTAGAACTTTCATAACCGTTAGAACTAGAACAAACTCAACAATATCACAAGTTAGAAAAACTTAAGATTCAAGGTTGTAACCCTAGTGATAATTCAAGATCACTCGTATTATTATCATTAATAATATTGAATCGTTTGGTGTTAATCTTTCATTGTTCATTATCATATAACAAACACAACTGTTCCATTTCCATAACACAAATAACCTTCTAAGTGTGATTAAGTAGATTCCGCATACTTAATCATATTCACTCAATATATCATACACACAAAGAATAAAAGGTTTAACCACCTTAACCGTGTGTCGAATCCTCACAAGTGGTATCAGAGCTCAGGCTGATATTATTGATTTAGAAGAAGAAGCTGAAGAAATGGACGTTGAATCTATTCAGACAAATGTTGCTGTGAAGATTCTCATGCTCAAACAAAATGAGTTTGAGATGTGGAGGCTGAGGATAGAGCAATTTTTCCAAGTGCAAGATTATGCACTTTGGGAAATCATTGAAGATGGAGACTCTTACCAGCCTACCACCACTACATCAACAGTGGAAGGCAAAGTGGTGTCAACTCTGCAGACAAAGCCAGCATCTGCAGAAGATAGAATAAAGAAGAAAAATGACTTGAAGGCAAGAAGCATGCTGATGATGACCATTCCCAATGATCAACTTCTAAACTTCAGCAAGTTCAAAGATGCCAAGTCATTATTTGAAGCTATTATTGCCAGGTATGGTGGAAATGAAGCCACCAAGAAAACCCACAAGACACTGCTCAAGCAGCAGTTTGAAAACTTCTCCTCTACATACAATGAAACTCTTGACCACATGTTTAATAGGCTTCAGAATATTGTGAGCCAACTTGCTATTCTTGGGATTGAAATGCCTCAAGAAGATTTGAACTCAAAATTTATGAGAAGCTTACCAGAAGAGTGGGCTATGCATGTTGTTGTCTGGAAGAACAAGCCAGACCTAGACACCATGGAACTGATGGACTTGTATAGCAACTTCAAGATTGTGGAGCAAGATTTGAAGAAAAATGGAGGTACTAGTTCTAATACTGGGAACAAGGCATTTATGTCAACTCCTAGTACCTCAAAATCAAGTGAAGAGGTGAAAGTTGTTGATGATGTTGGTGCTGCTAGTTCATCAAGTAGTACCATAAGTATTTTGGATGAAAAGACTTGTTGTGCATTTCTTACAAGTCAGAATAATGGGTCCATGCTCTCCTATGAAGACCTCCAAGAGATCCATGAAGATGATCAGGAGGAAATGGATCTGAAATGGCAAATTTCTCTTCTTAGCATGAGAGCCAAGAAGTTCTATCACAAGACGGGGAAGAAGCTCATAATCAGCAACACTAATGCTGCTGGTTTTGATAAGTCAAAGATAGAGTGCTATAACTGCCACATGATGGGTCATTTCTCAAGAGAGTGCAAAAGACCAAGGCAGCAAGATAGCAAGAATAGAGGTTTTGGAAGCAAATCCAAAACAGAGGAGGTTATTGAGGCAAAAGCTATGGTAGCTATTGATGGCTTAGGTTTTGATTGGAGCTTCATGACAGATGAAGAAGAAACTCCTGCTCAGATGGCACTTATGGCTTTCTCTGCTACTGAGGTACAAAATCATAAAGCTTGTTCTAATACTTGCACTGCTCTTAATGCTCTACAAGTTTTAATCAAACAATATGATGATCAAAAGAAAGAGCTAAGCAGCACTTTTCAAAACTTTATAAACTATAAGTTTGGATTAGAGACTGTAGAAAAACAAATCACACACTATAAGGCAAATGAATTAGCTTTTTCTGATGACAAAGCTCTCCTAAGACAGGACATATTCTTTAGAGATGCTGAGATTAAGCTTTTGAGAGAAGCTTATGATAGGGTCAAAAAGGAAAATGAAAACATTCACTTGACTACACAGGCACTAGAACATGTTTCTAGAAGTGTGCACAACATAGTAGAATGTCAAGTAATTAATAGAGCTAAGTCAGGAGTAGGATATAAGAGTGTCCCACCTCCTTATAGAGGCATCCCAAAACCCCCAGGGATTGACCTAGGGAATTCAGGTTTACCTGAGTTTCAAGAACCAATAATGGAATATGGTTCTAAGACTACTGAGAGTCTTAAGGTAGAAAAAGTAAGTAGAAGTTTAGATAAAACTTTACTTTATCAGGACAAGGTGTCCTTTGTTAAGAAGTTAGATGCTATAGTTGTTGAAGATTGCACAACTGATAGTGATGAAGAAAAACAGGTTATGTCTAAACCTGAAGTGGTTAAGAAATAAGGAACAAGTGTTCCTAAGATAGTCAAACACAATACTGCTAAGCCTAAATCAAACATTAAGCATGTTAGGCAACCAGTTAGATATTGTGAGCAATATAGAACCACCAACAAGCCCAGAGGTAACCAAAGGAATTGGAATAACCTCAAGTCTAACCAATTAGGTGATGACTTTGCTTTTTATAACAAAGCTTGTTACACATGTGGTAGTTTTGACCATCTTTCAGCTTTCTGCAACCATTGGGTAACTGGGTATGAAAACAATAGAGTGAACCACAAAAGGCAAACACCTAAATCTCACTTTCACTCTAGTTCTAGTTTTAATAGAACAAAACCCAGAACATTCTCAAACAAGTCTATCTCAAACACTGATCCTACTGGTAGACAAATGGTTCCTGCTGCTAGACTAATTGTTCCTGCTGCTCGACCATCTATGACTGTTAACCCAAAATCAACAGCTAAGGGTGCAAAAACTTTATTCAAACATGCACCAAAGACTGTTCTAAGGCCCATTCAAACAAAAGCAGTGGTTCAAAAACAAGTTTGGAAACCAAAGGGTAGAACTGAAAGGTTAGCAGTCTCTGCTGCTAAGCAATCAGTTCATTCTGCTGCTAAGGGAAATAGGGCAAATGCTATTAAGGCCTCAGCATGTTGGATTCTAAAATCCAATGTTGCATCAACTGTCCTTAAAAGATTAAATTACATTGATGCAAGAGGCAGATCCAAGTCAGTAATGGCTTGGGTCCCCAAAAGAAACTAATACTTCTCATTTATGTGCAGGAACATTCAAATGATCAGCAAGAGGATCAAGGATACTCAGATAGTGGATGTTCAAGGCACATGACAGGCAACAAGTCTTATCTCTCAGATTTTCAATCAATAGATGGAGGCTATGTTACCTTTGGAGGAGGTGTTGGTGGCAAAATTTCCGGTAAAGGTACCATTAAAACTGGAAATTTAGATTTTGAAGATGTGTTCTATGTAAAAGAGCTAAATTATAATATTTTTAGTGTCTCACAAATGTGTGACAAAAAGAACAATGTTCTTTTCTGTGAGACTGAATGTCTTGTACTTTCTCCTGATTTTAAGATGCCTGATGAAAGTCATGTACTTCTTAGAATTCCTAGAAAGGGCAATATGTACAGTGTAGACATGAAGAACACTGTTCCTAAAAAGAATTTAACTTGTCTTGTTGCAAAGGCCACATTGGATGAATCAATGAAATGGTATAGAAGGCTTGGTCATATTAACTTCAAAAACCATAAATAAAATTGTTAAGAATGGTTTGGTAAGAGGTTTACCTCACAAAAGATTTGAAAATGATCAAACATGCATTGCTTGTCTTAAAGGCAAACAACACAAAGCCACTTGTAAGCCCAAGATTTTTAACTCTATCAATCAATCATTGTTTATACTGCATATGGACTTATTTGGACCTGTTTCAGTAAGTAGTATAATGCATAAGAGATATTGTCTTGTTATAATTGATGACTATACAAGATTTACATGGGTTTTCTTTCTATCTACTAAGGATGAGACTACAAGCATCCTTAAGACATTCATTACACAGATAGAAAACCAAGTAGACAAGAAAGTGAAAGTCATTAGATGTGATAATGAGACAGAGTTTAAGAATAGAGTTATGGATGATTTCTGCAAACAAAAAGGTATTAGGAGAGAATTAAGTGTTGCTAGAACACCACAACAGAATGATGTTGTTGAGAGAAAGAATAGAACACTAATTGAAGCTGCTAGAACAATGTTAGCTGATTCTAAGCTACCTATAACTTTTTGGGCTGAAGCAGTCAACACTGCTTGCTATGTTCAAAATAGAGTTTTAGTTATTCAGCCTCACAATAAGACATCATATGAACTTTTTAGAGGTAGAACTCCTGCAATAGGATTTCTTAGACCTTTTGGATGTCATGTGACAATTATCAATACCTTAGACCATTTAGGAAAATTTGATGGTAAAGCAGATGAAGGATTCTTTGTTGGATATTCTCTCAATAGCAAAGCATTTAGAGTATACAACACAAGAACTATGATTGTAGAAGAAAATCTACATGTGGAGTTTTTAGAAGATAAATCCAATGTAGAAGGTCAAGGACCAAAATGGCTATTTGATCTTGAATCTCTAACCAAATCAATGAATTATGTGCCTCTTGCTGCAGAAACTAATGATTTTTTAGGTTCACAAACAACAGATGAGGCAAGGTTAGAAAAGGAGACACACCAAGATCATGTTTGGATGCCAATATGGTCAAGTACAAGTGTGGAATCAACTTCAACAACTGATGAATCTTCTTCTAGCAAAGCTAAAGAAGGTGTTGAAGATGAAAGGAAAGAGGATGGAACTCTAGAACAACAAATTGTTTATGCTGGTGATTCTGCTGTTAGGCTTAATGTTCCTGCTGCTAGGCCAACTGATTCTGCTGCTGGCCCTTCAGAAATGAAAGAAGCAGAATTCTCAGATAATGAGGTGGATTTCAACAATCTTCCATCAAATTATCAAGTTCCTTCTACTCCACAAACAAGAATTCACAAAGTCCACTCCCTAGATAATGTGATTGGAGATGTACAATCAGGTGTGAAGACAAGACAAAAACTGATGTCTTCAGACCAACAAGGGCTTCTTGATGCCCTTTATGCTTCAAAGCAGCATGAGTTTTCAAACTCTTGCTTGTTTGTATGTTTTCTCTCACAAGATGAACCAAAGAACATTCTGAAAGCCTTAGATAATTCAAGCTGGGTAGAAGCTATGCAAGAGGAGCTTCTTCAGTTCAAGATTCAGAAGGTATGGGTGCTAGTTGATTTACCTAAGGATGCAAAGGTAATTGGCACTAGATGGGTTTTCAAGAATAAAAGGGATGAAAGGGGAATAATGATTCGAAATAAGGCTAGATTAGTAGCCCAAGGGTACACACAACAAGAAGGAATAGACTATGATGAGGTTTATGCTCCAGTAGCAAGGATTGAAGCAATTAGGCTTTTCTTAGCTTATGCTTCATTTTTAGGCTTCACAGTTTATCAAATGGATGTCAAGAGTGCATTCTTATATGGAACAATTGAAGAAGAGGTGTATGTTTCACAACCTCCAGGCTTCATTGACCCACTACATCCAGACAAAGTGTACAGAGTAGTTAAAGCTCTATATGGCCTTCATCAGGCACCAAGAGCTTGGTATGCAACACTTGCTTCCTACTTATTAGAAAATGGATTTCAAAGAGGAAAGATTGATCAGACACTTTTCATCAAACAACACAAGAAGGATCTTCTGTTAGTGCAGGTGTATGTGGATGACATTATCTTTGGATCTACTAGGAAGGAGATGTGTTTAGAGTTTGAGAAACTTATGCATGATAAGTTTCAGATGAGTTCTATGGGGGAACTTACATTCTTTTTGGGTCTGCAAGTTAAGCAATCAAATGAAGGAATCTTTATCTCTCAGGACAAATATGTTGCTGAGATACTTAGAAAATTTCAATTTGCTGATTCAAAAGTGGCAAGCACACCAATGGACTCTGAGAAGCCACTTTTAAAAGACTTAGATGGAGAAAATGTGGATGTACACACTTACAGATCTATGATAGGCTCCTTGATGTATCTTACATCATCTAGACCTGACATCATGTTCCCTGTTTGTGCTTGTGCAAGATTTCAAGTAACTCCAAAGGTTTCTCATTTAACAGCAGTCAAGAGAATTTTTAGATATCTCAAGGGTAAACCAAGGTTGGGTCTATGGTATTCAAGGGAATCACCTTTTGACTTGGTAGCATTTTCGGATAGTGATTATGCTGGTGCTAGCTTGGACAGAAAGTCAACAACTGGAGGATGTCAATTCCTTGGGTGTAGACTTGTCTCATGGCAGTGTAAGAAGCAAACAATGGTGGCTAATTCAACAACTGAAGCTGAATATGTAGCTGCTGCAAGTTGCTGTGGTCAGGTTCTATGGCTTCAAAACCAACTCCTTGACTATGGGTACAATTTCTTAAACACTGTTATTCATATTGATAATAGTAGTACAATTTGTATTATTAAAAATCCAGTGCAACATTCTAAAACAAAATACATTGAAATTAGACATCACTTTATAAGAGACTGCAATGAGAAAAGATTAATTCAAGTACTTAAAATTGCTTCAGAATTCAATTTTGCAGATCTGCTAACCAAAGCTTTTGATGTTGGAAGGTTTCAGTACTTGGTAGCAAGTATTGGAATGCTTAATCCTTAATGATTTTAAACTTTGTGTTTTTGTAAATAAATTTTTGTTTGTGCTGCTAGTTTTAAAAGTTACTACTGCTATTACAAAAGTTTGTGCTGCTAGTACAAATTTTAATTTGTGTTATTCATACAGTTAGTCCTATGATTATTCTAATACAAGACAAGTACTTTGTACTTTGTTCTTTTGGTTTTAGACTAACAATTACAGGTATGATCATGTGAACACAACAGGATGTTTCAAGTGAAATGGAAGCAGCAGAATCAGAATATTAGTTGCTGACATATTAGGTTTATGATGGACTGAGTTTAGGAATTTAAAATTCCTTAAAACTTCTTTCTTGAAACCTAAGTATGAAATTTCACATTGAATTGATGACTTAGTTGGTCAGATAGTAACTGACTCAACTCACTTTCTATCATTTTATACTTTCAAGTATAATGAGCAAGTTTGAGGACATCTGATAGAAAGAACAGCTAGTAAAAGTGAATCTAACACTTGTGTTAGAGGTCACAATTACTATGAGCAGGAAACCCTGTCAGGAAAACTCTTTGAATGAGTTTATCTTTACACAGGCAGTTATTTACAACTGAAAACATTGGTTCTCACACAACCAGAGGTTGCTTTAAACCGAAATTTTGATTAAGTGTCTGTTATACACTTAATCCCTTCAAAATGGTTGAAAGCAGTATGGTTTTTCATAATAAAATCATATACATACTGCTAAGGCAAAAGTTTCTTAAAAGGATTTTCAAAGAGACTCACAAAAACCATCCATTGATGGACCATGAGTCAAATGCCCCATGAATCACCTCTCATAGGAGTTAACACACCTAGAAGTGATGAGGGCAGTAACTTAAACTCTTAAGGAATTGATGGCTACATGTACAACACTGTCTGATAACAAGTTCTCATTGATAGATCAGATAATGGAAAAAGAAATATTTTGGTACATAGTGAGAGATCTTCCAAACAGGGGAGGTTAAAATTTTATTTGCTTTAGGGGAGGAAATAAAAGCCCAAGAAATGAAGAAAAAACCAATGAAAGGGAGGAAAAGACAAGAGCATACATGGAGGTTGAAAATGACAAGAACATTCCAAAGGAGAAAGTTCTATCTAGGTCAAACGAAGAAAAGTTTCAATTTCAGTTTACCACGTTTGTTTATCACTTGCAAAGGCATGCTGATAGATGATTTCACTTGTTGAAACAAGCATCCAAGATACACAGCACCATTGCCTCTTATAATTCCTCCATCCAAGGAAATTGCACCATCTTTAGGATGTGTGTTGATATTGTTAAAGTCAAAAGAAAGCAGATGAGTTCAGAATAGAAGAAAGTTCAGATCAAGGGTCTGACTATGAAGTGTTTGAAAGATCTTCACAAGTCCTCATTTAATTCAGAAAAACATGTTGAAATGGATTCACATGTTTAGGGGAGGATTGTTGGGAATTAAATATTCTGAAGTTCAAGAATCGGGAAATACTATAAGTGTATCGTTCCTACTGGTAGTGTATTGTTTCTACTGATGATAATGCTGCTGGTTGATGCTGCTGCTAGTGCATCTGTTCCTGCTGCTAGCATTATCTCATTCCTGCTGCTAGCGTTAACTCATTGCTGCTGCTATAAGCTTTCTGCTGCTAGATGGATAAGTATGGAAAAGATATTTGTACACTAAAGTCAATTATATACGGTAGATAATATCTTTCCCCATGTGCTTAGTTAACAAGTTGTGTACTCAGATACATTTTGTATCTTATGTACTGACACACTCAAGATAAGTTAGCAAGTAGTTCGACTAGACTTTAAGCAATATTGTAAAGATCTTCTTGGACTATAAAAGAAGATCTTAGACTCGATATTATGTGTCGAATAGTTGGTTGATATTGTAAAAACACTTAGAACTTTCATAACCGTTAGAACTAGAACAAACTCAACAATATCACAAGTTAGAAAAACTTAAGATTCAAGGTTGTAACCCTAGTGATAATTCAAGATCACTCGTATTATTATCATTAATAATATTGAATCGTTTGGTGTTAATCTTTCATTGTTCATTATCATATAACAAACACAACTGTTCCATTTCCATAATACAAATAACCTTCTAAGTGTGATTAAGTAGATTCCGCATACTTAATCATATTCACTCAATATATCATACACACAAAGAACAAAAGGTTTAACCACCTTAACCGTGTGTCGAATCCTCACAGAAATTATTACAAAATATACTTTTAAAATAATTATTATTAAAGTTTATATAAGGTTTTTATAAATAGTTAATTTTTATGCATTAGGGACTTGTACCTTAACTTAAAGGACTTGTACATATATATTTTATAAAAATATTATTTATGGTTTTTGATTTTATTATATAAAATAATAGTTTTGTGAAATTAGGGTTTTATCGGGAGTTATAGTGGAATTAGGGTTTCTCTGCTTTAGTGACTTGTATATTACTCAAATAAATTGTAATTTAGTATTTCTAGGGTTTTGACATTTTCATATGTTGTTATGGTAATTTAGGGTTTCATAAAAACTCTTATCAGTTGAGAAACGTTCAGTTTTAAACGTACGTTAACGAAATAACGTAAAGTGGTAAATGGAATATCATACAGTTTTAGATCAAAGATGTTTATATTAATTGGGTTGCGTGTGAGCGCGTTTATCTGGGTTGTGATCTAAGTCACATAAGATAATAGTTATAATCAGGAAATAAATAAATAAAATAAAATAAAAATTCTACGTGGAAAAAGGATAAGTATAGTTTTATTGTAAAGTCATATTTTTACCAGTGGTTACAGTTATGATCTCTATGAGTGTTGTGATGCCAATTGTATTGGCTACTGCTCCGAATGTTCCTATGGACTTGTTAAATCGTGTCTTTCATGATCAATACTTGGATAATTTGTCATAGTATGACAAATTGGTATATTCAGAGACGAAAAAGAAACACGGGGATCATCTTCGTATTCCGTGTTGAAATTTCTACGTCAGAAAAAGCTCTATGTAATATTTCTGAAGAGTAAATTTGATTGGGATGAAGAATAGAGGAGAATTTTGAAAAGCTGAAAAGGGATTTGTTTCTGCTCAAGAAGGAGACTTAGTTATGTCCTTATGCAACACGGAAATATTTGGTTATACTTTAATACAGCCAGAACCGTAGGAGGTGAACTATCCGATGCATGACTTGGGAGTGATCTGTGATAGACCTAAAAAAGCTCAGGAGCAAGACGGTGGAATATGATCTATGCTAGAAGACTTGAAGGAAGCGGTTTAATTCGAAAAGTTGCTCAATCTAGAAAGTTGCTCAATATGGAAAGTTACTAATTCGGGAAACGCACTTAATTTGAAAAGTTACTAATTCGGGAAAGTTACTAAATATGGAAAGTTACTAAATATGGAAAGTTACTAAATTTGGAAAGTTGCTATAAGTAGCAGGAAACCCTAATATGTCAAGTTGGACAACAATAAGTACTGAATCAGTAATAACTTATGAAATGGTTCTTAAATAATAAGACGATCATTAATTCGTGTAGATTCGCTGAAGAAGGAGTAACTTCCGATCCTTGTGTTTTCTGATATGGTTCATTTGCGGTTTGAGGTACAGATATTCTACCTTTTCTCAGTAAAGTTTTCTCATGACTTCTCGATCCTTGACTTTGATTCATTTGCCTTGATATGATTCCGTTTGATATGATCTGTTTGATATGATTTGCTTTGATATGATTATCTGATTTGATATTCGTTTAGCTATTCGTTTGATATGATATTCATTTGATATCCTTTGTTATGATATGATTCCGTTCTGTTGATATGATTTATTTGGATATGATGTGATTATGGATATGTTATGATATGATTTGTTCTATTCAGTGCCCGAGCTAACTAGCCATGGAGGTACCATGGCCATGTCATTGATGGCACCAATGGCATGACACCATCTGTGGCGGTGTGATTAGTCAACGGCATCCCCATTTGATATGATATGATATGATATGATATGTGATCACTTAGCCGTTATGATATGTGTATATACCTCTCATGAGCAGGTGTATATATATGATTTGTTTTGCAAGGGGCGTATGGATGCATCCTAGGAATTTTGTTTCGTTTTGTTAGTGATTGGATTGTGCGTGCCTTGCACCCCCTCACTTCTGGGAGCTAGCTACTTCATTTGGTATTCTGGAGGTCTCCCCTCCAGGTACACATATGATTTGACGGATATATGAGATTATGTGATTATTTGGTCTATTCGAGTATCTCATTTAGACACGCTCGGGGCTATTCCTATTTGATTCCTTGATTCGTTATGATTATCTGACATTCGTATTATCTCTTGATTATTTCATTTCATTTATCTCATTTGACTTATGATATTTGTTCAGCGGATCCTTGAGTGCTTATTCGTTTGACATCTGATATTTTGTTCACCAGGATCTTGTGGTTCCATTTCTCTATATTTATATATATGCTTCGATTATTCGTTTTGGTTATATATGTTCACTGGGCTTTTTAAGCTCAGCCGCATTTCTTTTCTTGCGGCAGGTTTTAGGTTGGAAGCTGGATTTGAGTGAAGAGTACATAGGAGTTCTTAGGGGACCACCCTGATGATAGATACACATTTGCTTCTGGATTAGACTTGGATATAGCTTCAGTTAAATTTAGTTTGGTTTTGTATTTCAGTTTTGGAACTCATTATGTTTAGAGTTAGTATTTTATTATCATCTTAGAATACCTTTGTAATTATTATGTTTATAAGTCTTCCACTTGCGTTTGTATGTTCTGATTGACACCATAATGTGGCATTTTGACCCTTGTCGGGTTGGGGTGTTACAATCACACTGCTGACACTGAAACGTTGAGACATGAAATTGATACTTTAAAAAGAGAAAATGAGAGAATCATTAAAAACAACGATGATGTGCATATTAAACTTTCAACAGAAATTTTTCAACTTAATCAGAAGCTACAATGGTGTCAAACTCAGAGTCTTGATTTTGAATTAAAATTGCAAAGTCAAAATGAAACGATGTCCTTTCATAACAGTCACACATCCAAAGTTGAGAATCTTGAAGATGAAAATGTTGTTTTAAAAAGTTAAATTATCAAATATGAAAAGGAAATCGATGAAGTTTGTCAAAATCGTAATGACACCGTTCGCTTAAATTGAGAACTCGATTCAAAAATTCAACAAAAGAATCACAGCATCATTGAACTTAAAGAGAAATTTCAGTTACTAGAAAAAGGAAAGTTTATTAACACAAATGTGATTGCACTGGGAATGTACAAAATAGACACAACACCTAGGCAAACATACCCTCAGACTACTAATTTGAATCCTTCCACTTCTACAGGAATAGTCCCCACTACTAGCGTTAGCAGATCAAAGCGTAAGAGCAACAAACAGAAGAATAGGATATGGCAACGTAGAAGCGGAAAACTAGAAGCCCAAGAAATAG
Source organism: Artemisia tridentata subsp. tridentata (assembly GCA_021014915.2). Taxonomy (NCBI): domain Eukaryota; kingdom Viridiplantae; phylum Streptophyta; class Magnoliopsida; order Asterales; family Asteraceae; genus Artemisia; species Artemisia tridentata. Next base: position 308,690,663 of record CP139508.1, read on the forward strand.
AAGATTAACTTAGGAATTTGCATAAAATGCATGTTGCGTCTGATTTAGATTCGAACTTAAAAACTTGTAATTCTAATATCGATGTAACAAATGCTAAGACTTTGAAGGTTTTGAATGTTAATGCATCTTGTGTGCTTTGTCATAAAACTATGTTATCTGGTGATCATACGAAATGTGTTGCAAAATCTCTGGGTTCTACCGTTACCATCACTCCATCTTCTTCGTCTTCGTGTGATGCAGGTGGTACAAATTGTTCTATGGATTATTGATAGCAGCTGTACCCGACATATGACAGGCAATCTTAAACTGTTAGTAAACTTTGTTGCAAAGTTCATCGGCACTATCAGATTCGGGAATGATCATTTCGCTGCTATCATCGGCTATGGAGATTACGTCAATGGCAACATAGAAATTTGTCGTGTCTATTATGTCGAAGGCCTTGGTCACAACCTTTTATCCGTCAGTCAATTTTTTGATGGGGATTTGGAAATAGCATTTCGGAAGAAAACTTGTTTCGTTCGTGAATTACAAGGAAATGATCTAATGTCAAACACTCGTGGAACTAGTCTTTACACCATCACAATGTCTGATATGATTGCTTCTTCTCCTATATGTCTGCTCTCCAAAGCACATTCGAAAAAATCATGGTTATGGCACAAACGACTATCTCATCTGAATTTCAAAACCATGACTGAACTCGCACATCACAAACTAGTCGATGGTCTTCCATGGTTTCGATATTCAAAAGATCACTTATGTCCAGCTTGTGAACAAGGAAAAAGTACTCGTGCACATTTCCCTTCAAAAACAAAACACAGTACAGATCATGTTCTTCAACTACTTCATATGGATTTGTGTGGCCCTATGTGTGTTCAAACGATCAACGGTAAACGCTACATTTTAGTAATTGTCGATGACTACTCCAGATGGACTTGGGTCTATTTTCTCCGAAGTAAAGACCAAACTCCTTTAATGATCATTACCTTTTTCACAAAAATTCAAGTTCAGCTTCGTAATACGGTCAGAAAAGTTAGAACAGACAGTGGAACTGAATTCAAAAATCAGCCTCTTCGATCTTATTTTGAGAAAGTGGGAATTGAACATCAAACATCCATTGCAAGAAGTCTAGAACAGAATGGGGTTATCGAAAGATGCAATAGAACGTTAGTGGAAGCTACAAGAATGATGCTAATCAATGCTCAATTACCGGATTACTTATGGGCAGAAGCTGTATCAACTGCATGTTATACCCAAAACCGTTGTATGATCACCAAACGGCATCACAAAACTCCTTATGAGATTGTTCACAACTGAAAACCAAATATTCAATACTTTCATGTATTTGGTGCTCTTTGCTATCCAAATAATGATCGTGATGATTTTGGAAAACTCAAAGCAAAGGCTGACATTGGTATCTTCATTGGATATTGTGAGAATTCCAAAGGTTTTCGAATCTGGAATCGTCGCACTAGAGAAATTCAGGAGACTATTCATGCTAATTTCGATGAGCTTACAGAAATGGCTTCTGAGCAAAACAGCTTAGGACCCGCAACCAACCGTCTAAATTTTCCAGATCAATCCGCTGCACCTCTTTCACTTAACCGTAAAGAATTGGAAACACTGTTTGCTCCATTGCTTGATGATTCTTTTGCATGTCGTGCACCAGATGTATCACCAATTTTTGCTGCACAACCTGATTATAATCGAATACCCGATACACCTGCTACTACAACAACAGTTGCTACAGATGCACCACCAATTGAATCTCCATCAATAGCAGAACAAACCGCTTCCAACACTGACAATGCAGTTGAAGATCTTCAACAACAACCAGTACCCGAACCTGCAGATTATGACCCAAATGCGTTCTTTAATCCATTTGCACCGACTCCAATCGTTTCTGATATTGCAGAGTCATCAACACGCAATTTGGACTCGTCTAATCTGCATACGTTCTATCAACATCACCCTTCAACACATCATTGGACTAAAGAACACCCCTTAGTAAACATCATTGGCAATCCCTCAGCTCCAGTTATGACAAGATGAAAACTTCACACCGATGCTGAAAACTGTATCTACACACTCACAGTTTGTCAAGATGAACCCAAAAACATCAAAGACGCACTAACATACGACAACTGGATTGAGTCAATGCAAGAAGAACTCGACCAATTTAAAAGAGTAGAAGTGTGGGAGTTAGTTGAAAGACCAGATGGGGTCTATTTCATCGGACTAAAGTGGATTTGGAAAAACAAGCTAGATGCAAAAGGCACAGTGATTCGTAACAAATCGCGTCTGGTAGCTAAAGGATTCACTCAGCAAGAAGGAATTGATTTTGAAGAGTCCTTTCAGTTACTAGGCTTGAGGCTGTCCGTATGTTTCTGGCATATGCTGCTCACAAGAATATGGTTGTTTATCCAATGGATGTGAAAATGGCATTTCTTAATGGTCAATTACGTGAGGAAGTTTATGTTAGTCAACCAGAGGGATTCATTGATCCAGACCATCCCAATCATGTGTACAAACTCAAGAAAGCCATTTACGGACTTAAACAAGCCCCAAGGGCATGGTACGATAAACTAACTGCTTTCTTGCTTGCCAATCATTTTACTAAAGGTTCAGTGGATCCAACTTTGTTTATTCAAAAACACGGGGAGGACATTTTAATTGTTCAAATTTATGTCGATTGCATATTTTGCATCAACAAACAAAAAAAATTCAAATGCTTTTGCAAGATTAATGAAACAAAATTTTAAAATGTCCATGATGGGTGAACTTACGTTCTTCTTAGGACTCCAAGTTCATCAATCACCCCGTGGAATTTTTCTAAGTCAGTCCAAGTATGCTCTTGAGATTTTAAAGAAACATGGCATGACAAGTTGTGATACTTATAACACACCTATGTCTGTATCATCCCCAAAGCTGGATGCTGATTTACATGGTACACCTGTTGACCCTAGAAAATACCGTAGTATGATTGGGTCCCTCATGTATCTAACAGCCAGCAGCCTAGATATAGTTTTTGCTGTATACCTATGCTCCCGTTATCTGTCACGACCAACTGAAAGACACCTCTCTGAGGTTAAAAGAATCCTTCGATACATAAAGGGAACCATCCATTTGGGGATCTGGTATCCGAAGGATTCTGGTTTTGAACTAATAGCTTTTTCAGATGCTGATCATGCAGGATGTTTAGACACACGCAAAAGTACATCTGGGGGAGTGCAGTTTCTAGGAGACAAACTTGTATCTTGGCAGTCAAAGAAGCAGGATTGCACTTCATTGTCATCTACAGAATCAGAATATGTAGTCATGTCAGCATGCTGTGCTCAAGTCATTTGAATGCGATCACAGCTGATGGACTACGGTTACATTTTCAATAAGATTCCCATGTACTGTGACTCTAAGAGTGCCATTGCCATCTCATGCAACACGGTTCAACATTCGAAGTCAAAACATATCGCACTTCGATATCATTTCATCAAAGAGCATGTTGAAAAGGGTACAATTGAATTATACTTTGTGGGTACTGAATAACAATTAGCGAACTTGTTCTCCAAAGCCTTTCCCCATGCAAGATTTGTGGAATTAGTTCATCAGATTGGTATGCGGTGTTTTGACTCCAGATGATCTGAAATTTTTTCTTAAACTAAAATGACCAAGTCAAACACTAAACACTTTGTAAATAATTATCAAAAAAAAAAAAAAAAAAAAAAAAAAAAACTTTCTTCTCCGTTTGCAAACTTCTTATCTTCAAAACTATGGTCATCCATTAAAACAAATTTTACTTTGCATTGTCAAAATGGAACATGTTTTGAGGGGAAGAAAATTTTCACAACATCATGAAGTTTGCACACCTTATTATAAGTCTTCAAGTAAAATTGTTTCTTTATCATTCGTATTAAAAACTCATTTTCAAAAGTTCTATGATCTCTCGAATTAAATTGTGGGAAAAGTTTTCACAAAATAAATGCTAGTTCGAGGGGGAGAAAAGTAATTTTTCTGCAACGATCCCAAATTAACCATGTTTGGACTTCAAATGGAAAAGTAACTAACCTTTAATGAGTAAAGTACACAAAAGTCTTAAACTTAGGTAAAAGGTACTTGCATGGAAAATAAAACGGGCTCAGGGACTGCAAGTATCAAACAATCAAACTTTACTCTACACTTAGTGACACTAATAAATTTTTCCACAAATATTCTCAAAAGTATCACACACAATCGAAAACCTCAACGATTCAGACTAACGATTTTTTATCCTCGATCTTTTTTTCACGATTGCGAGTTTTTAATTTCTTCATGGTTGTTGTCTAATCGTTCCCTAAATGTTTCAAATGATTTCAACGGTCAAAAAGGGATAATCAGAAACTAGGGCTTATGTAATTATCGATTGGGGCATTTCTTTTTTGATGTGTTTTTTAGTCTAATTAATCTGTTCATATAGCTTTAGAGAACACTAAAGAATGCTCGACTGGTATGTTTGCTCGATTAGAAACAACATAGGTTTGAAATCAAGTGATTTAGGGTTTAAGAAGTCGATGTCTTTGCTGCTATTACTAGGGCTTTTGTTTGTACAATATTCATGCATTATGATGCTAACATGCGTCCAAAGTCCCAAATCATAACCCCAAACCATGATAATAATCAAAAAATTTTGAGTGAAATAATGAATTAATCTGTGATCTTGTGTGTTAATTTGAGAATCCTGAGCACTTAGAAAGATTTAGAACGAGTTTTTTGATTCATCTGTATGCTTGTTTGTGCCTGATGCATTTTCTTTGTGCAAGTACATGTCATCCCATTTAAAGTCAAAATATGTTTCGTTAAAATTTCAACAATTGTCAAAATGTTTCTTATGGAACATATTTTGAGGGGGTGAAAAATGGTCAACTATTACAAAACTAGTTCGTTCATGTAGTTGCATATTTTCAAATCATTGAAAACTTGTGATGCTCATGATCTCTGCTGCACTAATCTCTCGTGAGTTTGTTTTTCAAAGTATAAAATTAACTAATGAGAAGAGGTCAACGGGCTAAATGTGTTGATTTCTCAAATTATAGTTCAAGGAATTACACAAGAAATATGTAAGACCCCGGTTCGTTGTCCCGATGAAGGTGTGAATGGAATATGTGATTCGGGATCGTGAAACGTGTAGTGAATGGATAAAAGAGTGAGATTTTTGGTTTTTACACTAAAAATATGAAATATTAACTAGAAATAATTAATTAACTAAGGTAAAGGAAATGATTATCTAAAGCTCGCGTATCTAAAAACGTAAAAGAAAATCTAAAAACGCACATTCCCAGGCTAATCCCGAGAATAAAAGTCAAAACGAAGAAAACTAATCCTAGAAATATATGATAATAACTAAATTCAAATATAATAATAAAACTAGTAGTAAGTAAATAATCTAAAGTTAACGATAACAACTAAAAATAATAAATTAGATTAACTAATGACGACAAAATTAAGCTAAGAATATGATATTAAAATATATGCTTGTCAAGAGTGGTGAAAAGCTCATTAAGTGTGAATATTCGTTTCAAGCCCTTTTTAATTTATACCCGTCAAAATAAATTATTTTCTCACAAACGTTGGCTTATATTGAAAACAATTCTTTTTCTAGTTAAAAATTAGTAGTTTAAATAATTAATTATCTCAACGGCTTTTGCCTGTTAAAACAACCAACTAGTCAAATCAACAAATAATCCGGAAATTACTAACCTTCTTAATTACTTGGTTTGATAATTAGTTACCTTAACGGCTTTTGCCCGTTAAAATTACAAAAAATGAATCCATGTAAACCAATAGTTAAAAGTCAATAATTTCTAAGTTTCCACATTTATTTCACAAATCACCAACACTTAACAAGCATAAAATAATCTACTCACTACACATATTAACTAAGCTAACAAATCCAACAAACATAAGCATAATTCTAAACTAAATATTTAAGCTAAAGGATTTAAAAAGCTAAATATAACAATAAACATAATAAAAAGAAAGTAAAGAAAAGGAAGAGAAAGCACCCGGAATGGATCAAGAATGATGACGATAACTATACTAAACTAAAAACCCCTCCAAAGCTCATAATTAACCCAAAATACTCCTTATTTACCCATAATCATCTTCTAATCTTCAAAACCTTGAAACTTTATGTAAGTTTAAGTGGATGTAGATAATAAAGTTTGCAACTTTTATAACTAAAAACCTTAAAAATAATAAAAACTTGATTTTTAAAACTAAATTAACACTAAAAATGTAAAAAAGATTAAAACTTTAATTAAAAGATAAGATTAAACTAACTTTTAAAACAAAAAGATTCAAACTTTATCAATTAAATGACTAAAAGTAGAGATTTTGTAAAAGAAAACTTATAAAAAGAGATTAAAAAAGATTTAATAAGAGATTAAGTGGGTAAAAACAAAATATAAAACTTGACAATAAAAACTTGGAATTAATTAGAGATGCAAGGAAATAGATAAAGATTAATACCTTAAATTACCAAAATTTATTACAAAGTTTAACTAATTTAAATAAAATTAAAACTAACCAAAAAAAAAACTAAAAAAAAGAAAAAAAGAAAGAAGAAGAAAAATAATACGATAGATCTGGTTCTCTTTTTTGCATCAATATATATCTTGATTTCAACTTGCCCTCCAAGTTAAGTGGGCCCCCACGTCCAAGGTTAATTCGTCTTTTCACGCAGCAAACTAGGGGCAAAGTAGTAATTGCGCATGGCCTGCAGTAAATAACGAAAAATGCCATAAGTGGGATTCGAACCCCTGACCTTCTGGATAACGTGCAGCACCACAACCACTAGACCACTTGCACTTTTGTGTTCATTATTTCTTTAATAATGACTTTGACCTTTGCTGACTGGGCCATATTTGGGTTTTAACTAATAGATGTTGGATCGGCCTTTTTAAGGTGAACTGGACCGATCCACGGGGCGGGGTCGGGTCCGTTGGACTCGTTTTCCCGTGATCTTTCCATCGGTATGCTCGGGGCTTCATGTGGGCTTCGACTTTTAATGCTCTTTTCCATTTCTCGTGCTCGTTTTGTCGTTTTCTCTTGATTTTTGTCTATTTTTCTAGATATCCGTACCTGCACAATCACAAACACAAAAACAACATATATTTGGCAATTTTGGTTAATTTTTGGTCTTTTTGGTCCGTTATTGGTCAAATAAAGGTATATATTTTCACACAAACCAAAATCCCCCAGACTAAGATATTGCCGTGTCCTCACGCAATGTCATAAAAACACGCTTTTGAAACCAAAAATTTCCAATCTCTTTTTACTAACTTTGAAAAGTAGCAAAATATTCAAAAGAGATTTAGAAATCCAAAGTTTTAAAAACTTCCCGTTTTCCATTTATTCACACTTTATTCTATTTTTATATTTTTCTCATTTTCATGTGCCGGTTTGTTGACTTTCATTATCTCATGATAACTTTTAGGATCACGGAGTAGAAAACACAACTCATAAAGAAGTGACCATACGGATAAAATTCGTCGTTCCTGATTTTTCACGAGTCCCCAAACTAAGCTCAAAAACGAAATCATTGTTATTTACAAGTTAGATTGCTAACACTGCCCATAAAAGCTAATTGTGTATTACTTCTTGTTCCCAAATTCCTATTTTTCCTCTATTTATTTTATTTTTGTTGAGAAATGAATTTCTTCAAATTCTCGTTTCGATAAGTTTTAGTCTGATAAAGATACCTAGTTTAGACGCTAACTAGTTTCTAATCTTCCTCCGAAAACCGTTACCATAAAAATGTGGTCCACTTCAAGGTGATTTAAAATGGGGCTTATTATTTTATTTTTATATTTTTGACTTTTGCAATTTTTTTTTTTTTTTTTTTTTTTTTTGACAACCTAACTTTTCATTGAAGTTCTGTACCATAAACTATGGATCTTCACGGGGAAATTCCAAGACCTTACACCTTCCGGAATAAAGGATCCAAGGGCCGTTACAACGGAGAGTTCCAAGACCTTAACGCCTTTCAGAATCAAGGGTCCAAGGGCCGGTGTAAGAGGGTAGCCAAGACCTAAATACCTTCTGGAAATAAGAATCCAAGGACCGATCTCGAATCCACAACTTATAGCACATAAATTTAAGATTTATTTATTTATGCTTAATTTTAGTGCCACCACTCCAAATCTCGTGTATCATAAACTAAACAGAAGTTTACGGAGAATTCCAAGACTCTAGACATTCCTGAAATGAGGATCCAAGGTCGTTAGACCAAGACCTCACACATCCTGAATTAGAGATCCAAGGGCCGCTTTATGAACCGTCGCTTATGTCACACGACACTTGGAGTAACCTTGATATGTACCCAACTCTTACAAGCAAGGATTCTTTTAAGAAGGAATAAAAACTAATTATCGCCAAAACCAAAATACTTTTAATTAGATTATTATTATTATAGGGTGAAACAAGCTGATGGGAACAAAAAGCCACAATTAGCTTCGATGAGCTCTAAAGAGAACCAACTACTCCACGTTTAGCAATCTAACTTATAAACAACTCTATCATTTCTCGTTCTTCGCAAATTTAAAATCTTAAATAATAAGATCCTCGAATGCTTAGCCGAATGGTTAAGGAGACAAGCTAGGGCTCAACACGCCCGATCAAGTCAAAATTTTATTCCTACTCTCACTAGCGGAAAGTCAACAAAGTGTCAAAATTTATTATATTTTTGCAAAAAATTTAAAAATTTTTAAAATTTTCTCATTTTTTGGATTTTTTCAATTTTTTGGAGGAAAAACGGGGTTGCAAGAGTAAACGGCAAAAAATGCAAGGCACAAATCAAATCGAAAGATTATCCCCCCAGACTAAAACGAGACATTGTCCTCAATGTCTTAAAGGTAAGGGTTCTCCTACATAAATCTAAGGCCGTTTATTAATTATGCCAAAAGATAAATGTTAAACGATAAGATTAAGGATATCGGATAAGCAACGAATGATGAAACTCGAGTGAAGAGAAGCAAACCACGAGCATGAGAGTCTTCATTATTCGGCAAATCCTGGACACATCACAAAAAACCACGAAACACGACAAATGGAAGAGGTAGCCCTCCTCACGTCACTTATTAGAAAATAGATAGCATGATAAGCATGGGGTGCCTCCCACGAAGCGCTTGTTTTTTATCGAGTCGTATAGCTGGACTCGCCCCGAATTTAATTGTTCTTGGGGGAGCATGTGGAAAAGAAAATCTCCATCGGACTTTCATTCAAGATGTTTTGATAAACATTGAAGCATATGAAAGTTCCATTCCGACGAGATACCCACGGCTTAAAAGAATGAGAGATGCCGGGGTCAAAGATGGTATCTTCACTCCCGAATGAGTGAAGGAGAGGAGAAGTCACCGAATAGGTGAAGAAAGGGGGAAAGATCTTAATAACGATTGTGAGATAATCGTCATCCTCACTCCCGGAAGAGATAAAAAGGGTGGTTTGGGTGGGTAAAATATCAGAGAGAATTCCATCATCTGGTGGTTTAGCAGGAGGGCGGGGGGATGATGGATCAACGTGAAATGACTCAGTGTCAGAAAGGGGATCATTGTTAAGTAATTTTTCAAGAAAAAGAAAATCCCCTTCTGAGTCATGGGAATCATCCATAATAACCGTATCCTCATAATCGTTGGAGCGAGGTATAACAAGTAAAATCGGCTCATCAAGTCTAGAAACAATAGATTCCTCGCCCTCAACGTTCTCTAACACCCCATCAAAAAGAGGATTAATATCACTAGAAGTGTACTCGTCATTATATTCAAAAAGAGGGTTAGAGAAAATCCTGGAAGTAACCTCAGAAACGTCAAGAGAATCTCCACAAAATTGCAAATCGCAATCACTATCGAATATTTCCTCAGACTCACTTGGGATTGGGACAAGGTTCTCAGCACTAGACTTTATGAATTCGTCCGATTCCTTTTCAGGAATAGTGCTAAGATGCTCATCCCCTATAATGAGAGAGTCATCGGGTTCCTTGGTTGGTAAAACGAGTGTGATTGCAATAGACTGAGGGAGTTGCGAAATAATTTCGTTCAAAGGAATAACACTCTCCTCGTCGTCCTCCTCATCATTGTTGCTAGCACAAATAGCTTTTATACGTTTCATTTGCTCTTCTGCTAGTAATTCACCCATAGTTTTGTCTTCCTGCTTCTTTCGGACGGGTGTGGTTGCAGCTGACGAACTCTCATAAACTCCCCACATAGAATCCTCATCATCGTCATCACAAACGAAAGTTTGACGATATTTGGAACTTACTCTAGCTGCTTGTTCTTCAGCTAGAAGTTCCCCATAAGTTTTCTGATGAGGATCTTCTTGGGGAAGTTTTTTACCCAAATCCTTGACTTCTTGTAGTAAATCTAGAACATGGAGAAGTTCTTGAGGAAGTGGCTGAGGTGGTGTTTGAATCATTTGGTACTGTGGAGGTTGGTCATGATAAGAATAGTCGTAATTGTTACAAGGGCCATGCTCATAGACCAGCAGGTTCCTCGTTTGAAAATCAGAGCTATAGTGAGGACCTCCACAGTACTCACAACAATACGTTTTGTAACACCCCAACCCGATAAGGGTAGAAGTATTAAGTTATGGTGACATATCAAAGCAAACACAAGCATATGACTTAACTAATACAAAAGAATTTCAAAGGTTACAAAGGGAAAATCTGAAATACAAGGTTACAAATGAGAATTACAATAAATACTAAGTCTAAAAATATAATCACTTCTAGTCATCTCTAATCCAGAATAGCTATCAAGGTATAGTCTTCTAAGTCCAAAGTACTCTCCACTCATAACCCAACTTCCAACTAAAACCTGCCGCAGGAAAAGAAATGCGGCTGAGCTTAAAAAGCCCAGTGAACAGATATGTATAAACGAAGCAAAAGATAAGGAGCAAGAATATAATATGGTGCATTGGGGAAAAACATAAGGTATAAATAAATGGATATCAAGAGTAAGAAAAGGGTCAGTAATCTACCACGAGCCCAAACAAATTAAATCTAATCTCATAGTAACCATAGAGGAGCGACCTCTCAAATATGTGAAGGACGTGTATTGCACACAGCATCAATCACCAAATCAAGTTATATCATATCATATCATATCATATACAAAGCAAACCTAGGATGCATCCATACGCCCCTGCAAAGATATTAGTGGCCAAACATATATAATAATTGAGCTCATAATAAATAACAAAAAGGGACGGGACGGAACATCACTCCACCGCCCTAGAGTCATGTCAGAGGTGCATCAATGACACGACCATGGAACCCCCATGACTAGGAAACAAAGTGGATCGGGTATCAAACTGTAGGGTTTAAAAATCATATTATATCAAAGGTCCATAAGTTTCATAGCAAAGGTTCATAGTCAAAGTTTTCTATCGAATGTTCATTTAAAGAAATCTCGTAATAATGATTTTCACAAAAATGATCTTTAATAACGGTTTTCATAAAGGTAGTTCGTAAAAGTGGTTTTCATAAAAGTTAGTCAAAATTTCATATAAAATTGGTAACGCATCGTACTCATAAACATCATTTTAAAATAGTTTTTCTCAAAACATTTCCATGATATAATTATGAAAGGTTTTCACATCCAGTTACAATATCAATGGTTTACAATCTAAGGGAGACTAGCAAAGGCATAGATCAAATAAGAAAGCCATAATAAGAAGGCTCAGATCAACGACATCATAGTCAAAGCTAATATCTAAAAGACGTGTACGAATCATGAGAAACCCTAAAAATAAGGTCAGAATATCTGTACCTTAGCAAATGAAAATGATAGTAACGGAAAAATGAACACAAGGAAAACAACGTCACGCCTTCTTCAACGAATCTACAAGAATTTAAAAATAATTTATTATTTATAAGTCTAATTATCATTTGATGTCATAACTGATTACTATGCTTTATACATTACGATAATTTATTGCATACTTATAAATAATTATTATTTACTTAAATGAGTAGTTATTTAGATTTTACACATGGCTAAGAGTTATTACGGAAATCTCTACGTTGGTTTTAATAAAGATAGTTTGCGACGTTAATTATTTAATAACGATGTTCCGATTATGAACCACTATGCTAACAAACTTTAATTACTAACTTTATTTACTAAACAATATTAAGAGTGCAATGCTATCATGACTTATTCTCTTCAACCTACATTTACATACATGCAGTATACATAATGAGTTACTTATGCTATTTGAACCACAATGAATAAACACTCATCGAATCATATTAGTTTAAAATATAGAGATTTATGATTAATGCATGACTCATATATACTTGTTTAAAATGTAACCCGTACCCCTTATAGTTTTTCCAAGTCTCGAATTTAGTTAATATATCCACACATCATTTTACCCAATAAACCGTCATGTTCTATATTTTATGTGTTTGATCGCAGGTTTAGATACAACTCGAATACATGACTGATCGACCCATACAAGACAACACAACTACAAACACAATCTGCCAACAATTTAGAACCATGCTCCATGCAATAACCCTTACGTACCAAAGCAAAATCAAAACACTCGCATGAAATCAAGGGATACACACACATTTACATGCTTATCTTATATTCGGTTATACTTGGCTATTTAGTCCCATGTGATCCTATGCATATACATCAAAACACCATATAAAATCATATCCAATCCTTGACCTTCTTCACAAGATAAAACGCGTTCCCCTTTATAATTCTTAAGTTTATTTCAGTTTATTAAATCACATTTATACATATTATATGCTCGAATAATTCAAAACAGGAGCAAGGGTTTATATATGCATTTCGTTATTTCCTGGTGAGCACTTTTAACTTCATTATTTTCATGACACATACCACTCATTCGTATTTCCATGTTGACGAAACAAGATCGGTTGAGCTCGCATATTATATACGTATCTATATTTCACTAGTTAAGCAAAACACAAGGACGAAGGTAGGGAATACCTTAGGTCAAACCTAGGAATAGATCGGATGGTATACACAACACCAAAACCCTTGTTCGAAATCAACACCCCACGAGAAAAGACCGAAACAATACCCAATGATTACCACCTTGTGATCGGATCTTATGAGAGGAGCCACAAGGACAAGGGACGTATCAAAACCCACGAGTAGCACACAACCCTGCGAATAGGACACCAACTCTGCGACCTATGGACACCCCACGAACAAAACTTTCCTTCACTTCTATAGCCTCTTGTCGCCTCCAACAATCACCACAGCAACAAAGGTTTTGATCACCTCGAGGGGAACACCACAACAAGTCTTGGTCTTGGAAATAAAAGGATATGCGCCTAGGTCGTGGAAGGATAATTTACCAGGACTCTTATGCGCTTGATATTTGGATCGGTCAGATATAATGAATGGTTTGTTAAACGTATATGTTATAAGGGAAAAAGCGTGTTTGTAAATATGGAAACAAGGGAAGGCAAGTATCAATCTCAAGGAAATTATGGGGGATTGGGAGGAATTATAGGTTGACAAAAAGGGGTTTGATATCTTGCTTTGATATACACGGTTTAGACTTCACATAAGTATGGTAAATATATTGCGAATAAAATATGTGATAGGATTAACTACTAATATGTCGTGTACTAGTTTTTAGAATAAGATTAGGAATGGTTGAAATTATTAGTTAGTTAATTTCTTAGGTTATAATACATTTTAATTATTTGTCGTATAACATAAAGTTCTAAATTCTTACTCATATTCGTAATACTTAGGATAAAATTTAAATTATATAGAAAATTTGAAGGCCGGATTTCAGGGCTTTACAACTCTTCCTCTCTTAAAAAAAATTTTGTCCTTGAAAATTGAAGGGAAAACAAAATGGAAACACAACGGACCGTGAACGGAAATGTGAATGACTTGTTTCTCATGACTCTATCTTGTTGATCAAAATAGCCTCGGCTTCCTCAGAAAAGGCATACCTTACTGAATCCAGATCAAAAGAATAATATACCAAACGTAACAGATGATAATTGTATTCTCTCGGAAGAGATACAGGGAATACATAGGATTTGACGGATACATCATCCGTGGAATCTGATTAGACAAACCAGATGAGAACGTACCGAATCGCAGAAATATGAGGGTGATAAATATGCTTATGGAAGATAATTCAATCGATAACATCGGACGGTATAAAGCTCTACAACGAACCCTAAGATCGTTATAAAAATACAGAGGTCAACAAACATATCTCGAGGATCCAAACATACCAAATCGTACGGCGATAGGGCATATCAAACGTATAGGTCGAAGGAACCTAAAGTCTCACTAACACAGATAATCTCAAACGGCTATCAGAAATTCTAAGGCTTCTAAGGCACTCCTCGAAATATCCTATGATCACAATAAGTGCACGTTATATGATGTAAGTACTATCACGTTGGCCAGACGTCATAATACTAGCATCATATAAATATGCCCTCATGATGACCATACTCTATCTCAAGTCGTGAAATAAGCAACTTATCTAAATCACCTAACAGTCCTTCTACCTCCTAGGGTTGGTCCGAATCAAATCATCACTACGGATTCGAAATCAAAGAAATAGATCGCATAGATAACGTGACAGAACCTAGTAAGTATCATCGAATGAAGCTTGTCGTCAAAAGCATCAATTCTTCCACCATTCATCAAAGTTATCATATTAAAACTGTCATCCAACATACGCAGGAAGAACATAAAACGGAAATACTAATAGAGAACCCGAATCATTCAAAGGATCTTATCATCAGGTAACGGAAACTTAAGTAGGTTGAGAGGAAGTGAATTACGTCATCAATAGCTTCATCCTTCACAGAATTAACTCTTCCAAACACAAACGTTCGCTTTAAAAATTCATCCATTCAAATACATGATCTCAAATCTCTTCCAAGTCCAAGCAGTCTGCCTACTTCTGTCCATATGATCATAGGATGAAAACGAATTATAATTTTGAGTCTGGTTCCTCAAGCCTTCGGCAACTCTTCTTGGAATTGTGGTATAATAACGCGAATCTCTGACATGATCGTTGTGCATCCTTCCGTCCGCAAGTCTGCTTCTGCTCTCAATTCATCTTAGTACCACTAAAATGAATAGAGAAGCAAGACTGCGTGTCTTCGACAGGTCTTCTAGCACAACTCAAAATTCGCCAACTCGATTACATTCTCCTTCAATGTCCGCCACCACCTTCGTCTTGCAAGAAATGTTTTCCAATCTTCAAGGTGAACACCGCTGCTGTCGACTCCAGGTTATGTGTTGAATAGTTTGTCCCCTATGGTCTGATTGTCTTGATGCCGAACTGAAATCTCCATGTGCTGCATGAAATATAATCTAGTCCTTTCTCAATTTCTCTCTTCTTCTTATATGTTTCTTCCACGGTAACACCTATCACGATCATCTCCTAATACTCTTCTACAAGGTTTCTAGCTACGATAACGATCGACAATCTTGGTCCTTTATGTGGGAAACTCTGTCATCACAGGATACCTGGTAGTGCTGTCTGCTACAATCTCTGAACGCCAATCAAACCTACTCTTCCAGAACAAAGGGTCATTCTACTTAATACAAAAATGATCTACATGTTCCTCTTTCGTCTCTGGACACAACACAACGTCATACTATGACAATAACATGATTCTATTAGCCAATACAATTGGCATCATTACAACTCATAATGATCACAATGAGTACGAAAGCAGCTTCAGGAATCGTCTTAGGGAAACTTCATATCTACTTCACATCACCTATCTTCCTCTTCACGAATAAAACTAAAATGCTTCACGGAGGTTACTCTCAGTTAGTCAACTCCCTTCTTAGAAGTTCTTGTGGTTGCTTCTTCAGTTCTTCAAACTTAATTGAGGCCGTCTGATACGGAGTTTCAACGATAGACCAAATCAATCATTGATACGCGGAAATGGGTAAAGATTATGGATAGTGATATGGTTAAGTTCACGATAGTCAATATGCCGCCGCATACTTCCCTCTTTCTTCTTCATAAACCAAAAGGAGCATCCCAAGAGAAGCACTAGGTGAACAAAAACATATTCCATCAGCTCCTTCAATCTCTCAACTTCTATGGCACCATGGTTTCGTCAACTAAGATTAGTTCAATGCCAACCCTACTTCCCAAGCAGGAGGGAATCCCAAGAGGTTCATCAGAAAACACCAGAAAAATTTTGTACAACAAATACTTCCGATGCCAGAGCTTTCTAAGGGTGGATACTAATAGGTGTCAGGATAAATTTGACAATCAAATGAGATCGGAGTAAGTGTTTCCATAGCAGCATTAATCTTAACAGATTTAAGTGGTTGAGAGTCATCAAAGCAAAAGTAGAACGAAGTAGATGGTTAAAGGTCACATGTCGGATATGGTAGTCCATGGTAGCTTTACGAAAGCCATCCAATCCATAACCAAAAGACCTCAAGGTCAATTATATCAAGAGTAACAGATCCGTAGAACGAATACGGTCGTTAAACCAAACGGATAGTTCATATATCAGAGTCAAGTACAGGGTTCATCAGAGTGTTGAGATAGATAATCGAATAGTTCAAGGTGTTGGAATTTTTTTTAGCTTTTTAGCATAAGGGGCAGGTAGGGTGTGTATCATTGGTAATACGAACATCGTATAACTGTCAAAAGTGAGATGTATGGAATGTTAGTTATCAGCATCATCATGCTCAGTTAACAATTCCGTACTGAGATAGTATTTACATCATGTCCTTCCAAAGGAAATGGTTAGCAGACAAGGTTCATCCTTCAAAGTAAGGGAACAAAACTTCCTATATCCATGGTTAATAATTACCAGAGTTCTCATAGGAGTAGTAATGGATTATGCAGAGTTAAGTAGTATCAGATGATACATTTATCTCCAGCATAAGTAATGAATTCATAGAATGTGTCAAACACATTATGGTCGAATGACCTTCGGGATGGTCGGAAAAGTATCAAACTGTTTATCAAACCGATCGAAATTGGGGATCAAAATCAGAAGGTGAAACTTAAACGGGGTAAGGTATCCACGTAGTTCCTGAGGTATTCCAAACTTACTTAGTTACTAAGCTTAGGTTGCAAAACTTTCTAGCTCCTGAAACAAATGTTCTTATAAGGCATAGCTAAAGGTAGAGGCACGATTTAGAGTGATGCGGAAGCAATGCTACATACATAGATGTCCTAGTCTACCCATTCCTCACCGGTTATAACTTATGTTCCTATGGGGAGATCCTAAAGCAAATTCTCAAAGGTTGTCTTATGAGCGCCTACAGTGGAAACTTAATGGTCCAAACTTCACAGGTCAAGGTTTGATGTACTATAGGTCGTAGCTTGTTCTCTGATACCAAAATTGTAACACCCCAACCCGATAAGGGTAGAAGTATTACATTATGGTGACATATCAAAGCAAACACAAGCATATGACTTAACAAATACAAAAGAATTTCAAATGTTACAAAGGGAAAATCTGAAATACAAGGTTACAAATGAGAATTACAATAAATACTAAGTCTAAAAATATAATCACTTCTAGTCATCTCTAATCCAGAATAGCTGTCAAGGTATAGTCTTCTAAGTCCAAAGTACTCTCCACTCATAACCCAACTTCCAACTAAAACCTGCCGCAGGAAAAGAAATGCGGCTGAGCTTAAAAAGCCCAGTGAACAGATATGTATAAACGAAGCAAAAGATAAGGAGCAAGAATATAATATGGTGCATTGGGGAAAAACATAAGGTATAAATAAATGGATATCAAGAGTAAGAAAAGGGTCAGTAATCTACCACGAGCCCAAACAAATTAAATCTAATCTCATAGTAACCATAGAGGAGCGACCTCTCAAATATGTGAAGGACGTGTATTGCACACAGCATCAATCACCAAATCAAGTTATATCATATCATATCATATCATATACAAAGCAAACCTAGGATGCATCCATACGCCCCTGCAAAGATATTAGTGGCCAAACATATATAATAATTGAGCCATTAATAAATAACAAAAAGGGACGGGACGGAACATCACTCCACCGCCCTAGAGTCATGTCAGAGGTGCATCAATGACACGACCATGGAACCCCCATGACTAGGAAACAAAGTGGCTCGGGTATCAAACTGTAGGGTTTAAAAATCATATTATATCAAAGGTCCATAAGTTTCATAGCAAAGGTTCATAGTCAAAGTTTTCTATCAAATGTTCATTTAAAGAAATCTCTTAATAATGGTTTTCACAAAAATGAACTTTAATAACGGTTTTCATAAAGGTAGTTCGTAAAAGTGGTTTTCATAAAAGTTAGTCAAAATTTCATATAAAAGTGGTAACGCATCGTACTCATAAACATCATTTTAAAATAGTTTTTCTCAAAACATTTTCATGATATAATTAAGAAAGGTTTTCACATCCAGTTACAATATCATTGGTTGACAATCTAAGGGAGCATAGCAAAGGCATAGATCAAATAAGAAAGCCATAATAAGAAGGATCAGATCAACGGCATCATAGTCAAAGCTAATATCTAAAAGACATGTACGAATCATGAGAAACCTTAAAAAATAAGGTCAGAATATTTGTACCTTAGCAAATGAAAATGATAGTAACGGAAAAATGAACACAAGGAAAACAACGTCACGCCTTCTTCAACGAATCTACACGAATTTAAAAATAATTTATTATTTATAAGTCCAATTATCATTTGATGTCATAACTGATTACTATGCTTTATACTTTACAATAATTGATTGCGTACTTATAAATAATTATTATTTACTTAAATGAGTAGTTATTTAGATTTTACACATGGCTAAGAGTTATTACGGAAATCTCTACGTTGGTTTTAATAAAGATAGTTTGCGACGTTAATTATTTAATAACGATGTTCCGATTATGAACCACTATGCTAACAAACTTTAATTACTAACTTTATTTACTAAACAATATTAAGAGTGCAATGCTATCATGACTTATTCTCTTCAACCTACATTTACATACATGCAGTATACATAACGAGTTACTTATGTTATTTGACCTACGATGAATAAACACTCATCGAATCATATTAGTTTAAAATATAGAGATTTATGATTAATGCATGACTCGTATATACCTGTTTAAAATGTAACCCGTACCCCTTATAGTTTTTCCATGTCTCGAATTTAGTTAATATATCCACACATCATTTTACCCAATAAACCGTCATGTTCTATATTTTATGTGTTTGATCGCAGGTTTAGATACAACTCGAATACATGACTGATCGACCCATGCAAGACTACACAACTACAAACACAATCTGCCAACAATTTAGAACCATGCTCCATGCATAACCCTTACGTACCAAAGCAAAATCAAAACACTCGCATGAAATCAAGGGATAAACATACATTTACATGCTTATCTTATATTCGGTTATACTTGGCTATTTAGTCCCATGTGATCCTATGCATATACATCAAAACACCATATATAATCATATCTAATCCTTGACCTTCTTCACAACATAAAATGCATGCCCCTTTATAATTCTTAAGTTTATTTCAGTTTATTAGATCGCATTTATACATATTATATGCTCGAATAATTCAAAACAGGAGCAAGGGTTTATATATGCATTTCGTTATTTCCTGGTGAGCACTTTTAACTTCATTATTTTCATGACACATTCCACTCATTCGTATTTCCATGTCGACGAAACAAGATCGGTTGAGCTCGCATATTATATACGTATCTATATTTCACTAGTTAAGCAAAACACAAGGACGAAGGTAGGGAATACCTTAGGTCAAACCTAGGAATAGATCGGATGGCAGACACAACACCAAAACCCTTGTTCGAAATCAACACCCCAAGAGCAAAGAACGAAACAATACCCAATGATTACCACCTTGTGATCGGATCTTACGAGAGGAGACACAAGGACAAGGGACGTATCAAAACCCACAAGTAGCACACAACCCTGCGAATAGGACACCAACTCCGCGACCTATGGACACCCCACGAACGAAACTTTCCTTCACTTCTATAGCCTCTTGTTGCCTCCAACAATCACCACAGCAACAAAGGTTTTGATCACCTCGAGGGGAACACCACAGCAAGTCTTGGTCTTGGAAATAAAAGGATATGCGCCTAGGTCGTGGAAGGATAATTTACCAGGACTCTTATGCGCTTGATATTTGGATCGGTCAGATATAATGAAGGGTTTGTTAAACGTATATGTTATAAGGGGAAAAGCGTGTTTGTAAATATGGAAACAAGAGAAGGCACGTATCAATCTCAAGGAAATTATGGGGGATTGGGAGGAATTATAGGTTGACAAAAAGGGGTTTGATATCTTGCTTTGATATACACGGTTTAGACTTCACATAAGTATGGTAAATGTATTGCGAATAAAATATGTGATAGGACTAACTACTAATATGTCGTGTACTAGTTTTTAGAATAAGATTAGGAATGGTTGAAATTATTAGTTAGTTAATTTCTTAGGTTATAATACATTTTAATTATTTTTCGTATAACATAAAGTTCTAAATTCTTACTCATATTCGTAATACTTAGGATAAAATTTAAATTATATAGAAAATTTGAAGTCCGGATTTCAGGGCCTTACACGTTTGCTATGACTGATTCAGTGAATTATATAGATAATGGTTGATGTTTTTCAACCAATTAGTATATTTATAAGTTCAAAGGAATACAACGGATGTATTTCCCTGGGTCGTAGTCCCAACGAAGGTTGAAGTCGAGTTGTCGGTTACGGTGTCGAAATGTGAAGTGAATGGTGAAATAAAAGTGATATTTTGGAGTTCTACACTAAAGATAATGAAATAACAAACAAGAACAAGTAATCAAGCAAAGAATACAAGCAATCAAAGCACACGATTCCTAAAACGCAAATTAAACTAAAAAAATGTATGTTACGAAATCTAAAAACGCACCTAAATAGTGGAATCCTATATTATAAGCCCTAAAAATATAAAAATAATTTTCCTAAGTTCTAAATACTAAAAGAAAATTTTAGAAAAAAGAATTATATTTTTTTGATTTTTTTTTTTTTTTTTTTTTTATGAATTAAAAACTAAAATTAAGAAATAAAATGATTAAAAATAGCAAACTAATTCGGAAAATTATGAAAATTTGCTGAAAATTACTTTAAGCTATTCTAAATGAAAGAAAAATAAAAGGTTTGAAAAAGCTAAACTGGAGAAACAGAAAATAAGCTACAACCGTTTAATTAAGCTAAAGGGAAATGAAGGTATAAAAATTAAATGATAGAAGAATAACCCAAGCAGAACTTAGAGCATAATGGTAAGTGTGAGTGTGTTTGAGTGAGGAGGCCTGGGTTCGAGTCCCAGGTCTGGCTTTTTGGAATATATATATATATATATATATATATATATATATATATATATATAATATATATATATATATATATATATATATATATATATATATATATATATATTTATTTATTTTTCTTTTTGAAACTGAACAAGCACTTAATTATAAGTACTTTTTGAAAAGCAAATGTTTTTGAAAACAGCTAATAAGCTCATAATACACTGAGCTTGTCTGATCAGAAGCTTGAAATGGGAAAAGAGGAAAATGGGAAAATTTTAAAGAAAACAAATAAGCTATAATTAAGCTAAAGGAAATGATTAAGCTAATGTGGACAAATTCTAATCTAAGGGATCTAATTACCTTAGAATAAGCAAATTCCAAGATCAATAAGCACTAAAGTATCCTCAAAAAGCAATAATTCCTACTAATGCAGGCTAAACAGTAGGGTCTGAGGTGCTTTTTAAGCCCCCAAAAAGCTGATATTAAGATTTCCAAAAATAAGCAATAGTTAAACAAGCCACCAAGGAACTATTGTGCAAATTTCCAGCTTAAAAGGACTTGTATCTAAGAAATTAAAGATCAAAAAGAAAGATGAAAAATCACAAATAGATGCATATGCTACTGATGTAGCAGTTGGGGTTATTGGACCTCAGATTCTTTGATACTCAATGAAACTTAACCAACTTTTGTATTGTCACTTTATCCACTGAAATGAACACAAAAATGCCAAAAGTGATGGGCTAGATAAGCTCAGCTTATATCAAGCTTATAAAGGCAGTTGACTACCTAATATTTCACCTATGGATTCAAAACCTCAAAAAGCTTCTAAACAGCTTATAAGACCCTACAAACAGCTTATACCAACTACTTTTAGCAAGATCAAAGTATCTCTAGTAGCAATGGAACAGTACTGAGCTTATATAACCAAAAGTGCCACTATTCCAAACACCCCTTAAAAATCTGAATATGCTAATTAGAACTAGAATTTGCAAAAATAAGCTATAATACTGACTAAACTATGATTACCTAGGTAACTTATCAACTAAAAAGCAAATCTCAATAAGAAATAAGCACTTAAACAAACTGAAAAAGGATTATGCAAAATTAAGCTAAATTTGAAACATAAAACTCACTTGGGACCTCAGCTTAAAAGAGGCACCAATTATGGCAGCTACAAGCTCCTAGCTTATCAATGATAAGCTAGGTAAAGATCTATAAGCTCTTCCAGTGTTAGCTTATCTTCCACAGCTTATTTGACTAATACAATTGACTTTTGTTGACTTTTGAGACTGAATTTGATTTAGAACCTAATAAGCTTCACAAAAGCTAATATAAGCTAGTATGAGCTTAATCTAACTGAAAAACAGCTTATTGAAGCTGAGATTTAAGAATTGAAAACATATTTTTGGATTTTTTTGTATTTTCTGATTTAAAACAATGACAATGAAAATTGATGATTGAAAAAGCTTAAATGAATATTGAAATAGCTTATGAAACAGTAATAGAACTTTAACTAACAGCTTAAATGAGAATAAAACTGAATAAGCAAATTGGATTAAAACATAAAACTAGAATTTCATTAATAAAAGCTTGATTACACTATGAAAAACTTTGAGATTACAATTCAGAAATTAAAACTACAGCATAACACTACTAAAAACTACTTATCCATCTGAGGAGGGGAGAAGCTCTATTTATAGCCGAAAGAGGAGGCTTCTAGGCTGTCCATGTCATCAATCCACACCCCTTTGTGCTTCTTTGAGATGATATCAACCCTTAGATCACCCTTGGTCACCACTCCATCAATTTCAGCCCTTGGATTAAACTTCCACGCATCATCAGCCAATCATATGCTTCGAATATCACTGGGATTGCTGACATGTCAGATATCTTCTAGAAGTGCGTGAGAAGTACGGAATTGCCCTTAATTGCTGTTAATTTTGAGCGGGGTAAACTAGGGTTCATAGCTGGGTAATATTTGGGGGGCGGGTAAATGTTTGGTTAGATTATTATTGTTTGACTTGATAGACGGGTCGTTTGACCGGGTTGGTTCGGGGTATGGGTCACGGGTTAGGGTAAGGTTGGGTTGGGCTTTGTCTAAGTGTGGGCTGGGGTAATAATTGGGTTGGTTTAAATGTTGGATCCGGTTTGGTAGTTATTGTAGGATAAGTTTAAGATTTAGTAAATTTGATAAGGACCAAAAATGTAAAATCTGAAATTCCAGGGACCATTTCTGCCACTTTTCCAAAATAAATCCAAGGGCCATTCTTGTAATTCTTTGATTCTTTAAGGATCTTTGGTGACATTTTGAGCATAAACTTTGATCATTTGCTTCCCCGGCTTCGGCTTTCGACCTTTTCCAAATCTCGTGCTCGTTTTCTTGGTTTTTGCTTGATTTTTGTCCATATTTCATGATATCCGTACCTGCATATAAACAAACACAAAAACACAAATATCTTTGGCATTTTGGTTAGTTTTTGGTCATTTTGGTCTGTCTTTGGTCAAATAAAGGTATGTGTTTAAGCACATAAAAAATCCCCCAGACTAAGATATTGCTGTGTCCTCACGCAATGTTATAAAAACACGTTTTTGAAACCAAAAATTTCCAATCTCTTTTTACTAACTTTGAAAAGTAGCAAAATTTTCAAAAGAGATTAAGAAATCTTAAGTTCTAAAAACTCTCCAATTTTCCTTTTTATTCTATTTTTTGTATTTTTCTCATTATCATGTGACGGTTTGGTTGACAATCATTACCTATCAATAACTTTTAGGGTCAACGAGTAGGAAACACGACTCATAAAGAAGTGACCATACAGATAAAATTCGTCGTCCCTGATTTTTCACGAGCCCCCAAACTAAGCTTTAAAAACGAGATCATTTTTATTTACAAGTTAGATGCCAACACTACCCATAGAAGTTACTTGTGTAATTACCTCTTGCTCCCATTTTCCTAATTTTCCTCTATTTATTTTATTTTTGGTGAGAAATGAATTGCTTCATATTTTCTCGTTTCAATAGGTTTTTAGTCCGATAAAGATACTAAATTAAGACGCTAAGTAGTTTTCAATCTTCTCTCGAGAACCGTTGCTTTGAAAATGAGGTCCACATCTAGGTTTTTATTTATATTTTTTAATTTTCTATTTTTCATTCATCATCATTTTTTTCATTTTTTCATTTTTTTTTTATTTTTATTTTTTATCACTAACTTTTCACTTGCGTACCCTAAACGACGGAGCTTCACGGTTTAGTTCCAAGACGTTACACCTTCCGGAATAAAGGATCCAAGGGCCGTTACAACGGAGTGTTCCAAGACTCTCGACACTCCTGAAATGAGGATCCAAGGTGGTTAGACCAAGACCTCACACATTCCTGAACTAGAGGTCCAAGGTCCGGTGCAAAAGGGTAACCAAGACCTAAACGCCTTCCGGAAATAAGGATCCAAGGCCCGATCTCGAATCCGTAGCTTAGAGCACTTAACTTATTATTATTAAACGTATTTATTAAGTAACCTTGATGTGTACCCAATTTTTAAAGCAAGGATTCTTTTAAGAAGAACAAGAACTAATCATCGGCAAAACCTAACATCTTTTATTATTCTTACAGTTATATATATGGTGAAACAATTTTGTGGGAGCAAAAGGCCACAAGTAACTTCGATGAGCTCTAAAGAGAACCAACTACTCCACGCTTAGCATCTAACTTCTAAATGACTCTATCATTTCTCGTTCTTCGCAAATTTAAAATCTTAAATAATAAGATCCGCGAATGCTTAGCCAATATGGTTAAGGAGACAAGCTAGGGCTCAACACGCTCAATCAAGTCAGAATTTTATTCCTACTCTCACCAGCGGAAAGTCAACAAAATGTCAAAACACTTATTATATTTTTGCAAATTTTTTTAAATTTTCTCATTTTTTTTCAATTTTTCCAATTTTGGAGGAAAAACGGGGTTGCGGGAGTAAACGGCAAAAAAAATGCAAGGCACAAATCAAATCGAAAGATTACCCCCCCCCCCAGACTAAAACGAGACATTGTCCTCAATGTCTTAAAGGTAAGGGTTCTCCTACATAAATCTAAGGCCATTTATTAATTATGCCAAAAGATAAATGTTAAACGATAAGAATTAGGATATCGGATGAGCAACGAATGATGAAACTCGAGTGGAGAGAATACAAAACCACGAGCACGAGAGTCTTCATTATTCGGGAAAATCCTGGACACATCACAGACAACCACGAAACACGAGAAATGGAAGAGGTAGCCTTCCTTACTTTTAGTAAGAAAATAGAAAGAAGATAGAAGGATAAGCATGGGGTGCCTCCCATGAAGCGCTTTGTTTTTGTTAACCGAGTCACGTAGCTTGACTCGACCCTGAATTTATTTGTCCATGGGGGAGCATGTGGACGAGATAATCTCCATCGGACTTTCATTCAAAATGTTTGGATAAACATTGAAGTATTTGAAAGTTCCACTCCGATGAGATGCCCACGGCTCTAGAAGATAAAAGTTGTGATGCCGGGGTCAAAAACTTTGTCTTCATTTTCGGCTGGAAACGATAGTAAAGTTGTAATCAGAGATAACTCCATGTAGAACGGGAGTTCTTGATCAGAAATAAGAAGAGGGGAATCACTTTTCTCCAGAATTAAAAGTTCCTTAGATGAGGCAGGAAACTTTAAATTCTTATCAAGAGTCAATTTCATCAAAGGATGAATTTCACCATCATCGAGTATGCCTGGATTAAACACTTTGTCTTCACAAGAAAACTCAGCAGGGTACTTGATGGAAGACTCAATGGAGAAAAGGAAATCATCCTCGGGTGAATGAGGAGATAAGTTATTAGAAACAATTGTAGCATCCTCAATTATGGTTTCCATTTTAGGGTCTTTTTCATCAGTAGGTTTGCCATATAAAAGATTTTGTCATTTGGTTTGATCGGCCCCAAAATCGAAGAGGTCGTCATCCCTTTGTAAATCATTAAGCTCGGTGTAAGAATCAGATGATGGAGTATGGTACAAAAGATTTTCAACTTTTTTAAGATCAGCATGAAAGTCAAAAAGATCATCATCATTTGATAGAAGTGGATCGTCGTGAGCGAGTTCATCGGTGAACTCCTCGGGATAAGAATCACATTTAGACGGATCACGGTTCAGCAAAAATTCCAATTCTCTTAAGTCATATTCAAAATCAAAGTCATCGTCCTTATCCCCCAGTGGGATTAGATCGATGTGAGCGAGTTCATCGACGAACTCCTCAAGAAGATAATCAATACTAGAAGTGGTACTGCCACTACTTTGTTCTTCTGATTTAGAATCAACAACTTGAATGGATTTAGGCGGCTTTTCTTCTTTAATTTCCGTCGGAGGGAGTGAAGATGACGGCTCATTGTATAGCAATTCTTCAATTAAACGAATATCTCCCTCCGGATCAAAGACATCAATCTCCGGTGAAATTGGCTCATCACTAAAGAAAACCTCGAGCTCTTCCATCGTGGAAACACTTCCCTCAACTGGTGTGAGAGAATGGGAAGAGTCGGAAAGGATAGGTTGAGAAGTTGGAGTGGGATTTCCACTCGGAGAATCCTTTGAAAATTACAGAAATTTTTGAGCATACTCCTCAACATCTTCAATATCAATTCGGTTTACCGAAAAATTTTCGTAGCTAGAGGAGAAGCTTGCAGTTTGGTCAAGATTAAAAGTAACGGCTTTGTCATTAACTCAAAGAGTTATTTCTTCAGCATATACATCAATCAAAGCACGGCCCGTCCTCAAGAAGGATCTCCCTAGGATGAGGGGAACTCGAGGATCGGCATCAAAATCAACCACAACGAAGTCAACCGGGAAATGGAACTTTCCTACTTTGACGATGACATCTTCAGCGATACCTTTTGTTCGAGTAATCAAACGGTCCGCGAACTTGAGAGTCATTCGTGTAGGAGTAAGTTCCGGTAGAGAAAGCTTTTTCCATACAGAAAGAGGCATGAGATTGATGCTTGCACCAAGATCAGCCAAGGCTAAGCACTCAATCATTCCTGGAAAATCACACGGGATGAGGAATTTGCCGGGGTCTTCAAGCTTTCGGGAAGCTTTTTTAGAAGTACCGCCGAACAATTCTCATTAAGTGGTGTGTTAGCTAACTCAAACAACTTTTCCTTGTTATTCAATAAGCTCTTAAAAGTTGAAGCAAACTTAGGCTTATGAAGTAAAGCATCCGCAAAGCTCAAATCAAAATGAAGCTTTTGAAAAAGTTGAAGGAATTTCAACATTTGTTGATTGTTTTGCTCACGGAGCTTTGGGTTTGTCGGATAAGGCAACGACTTTTGATACTTAGGAGCACTCATGGGCTTAGAAGTTGGGACAACCGGAGTTTGGACGTCTACGGTCCTTCCGTTATTAGTAGGAAGTTCCGTGTCCTTTGTCGCCCCGGTCTCACGGACGACTACTTTGGGAGGTAGAGAAGAAGAGGTAGTCGGAGCCGTGGGTCCATCATATGATACACCACTCCTTGTAGTGATCGCATTAACATCGCCCCTCGGGTTAGCGATCGTGTTGCTTGGAAGAGTTCCAGAGCCCGAGGGTCAATCATTTAAAGACTTTTTGATTTCTGAGATTTGATTAATCAACAACCTAGTTGTTTCTTCCTGAGGTTTGTTAAAATTTTGTTGATTTTGACTTTGAAGAAGAAGTTGTTTCAACAACTCATCCGAGGGTGATTGGTTTTGATTAAAGCCTTGATTTTGATTGAGATTTTGCCCTCGGTTGTTTTGATTAAAACCCTGGTTGTTATTTTGAAAATTTCCCTGATTAAAATTTCCTTGGTTTTGAAAATTTCCCTGGTTGTTATTCCCTTGATTCGGGCCTCGGTTATAATTTCCCTGATTTTGTTAACCATGAGTTTGACCTTGATTGTAATTTCCTTGGTTTTGGTTACCATGATTCACCCGATTTTGATTTTGATTATTCTATTTGGCACATTTTGATTTTGATTTGAATTAAAACCGGGTGGTTCAAGAAAATTGTTAGAACGGTAGCTGAGAAGATTACGGTCTCCTTGTGGTTGGTAACCGTTACCTCCCTGATTGTAGGATCCCGAAGCAGCATAAACGCTCTCTTGAGTGTAGCCACCAGAGGCTGGGCACTCGAAATACGGATGTGGACCACCACAAGCTTCACAACTTTGGTTTACAACATTGACTTGATGATTGTAATTTTGAAGGAAATGGTTTTGATTGTTTTGGAATGAAGAAAAGCTGGGTGGTCCCATTTGGTTATTAGCACCTTGAGGACGGAATCCTTGAATCTGATTGTAGGTTACTGATGCTATGGTAGCATTCAAACCTTGGCCACCGGAGGCTTGACAATCATAATAAGGAAGCGGACCACCACAAATCTCACATTTTTTATTCACAACATTGACGGGCTGATAAGGTCTTTCTTTAATTAAAAGCCCAATTTGTTTAGTGAGAGCGGCTAGATTCTCTTCTGTTTTGCTAAAAGCTCGGGTCAAAGCATCATCTGATTTGTTACTCATACTTGAAACTTGAGCTTTGGTTCTAGAACTCCTCACTCTGGCTTTATTTTCAATGATAGTCAAAGCTTCTTGAGTATTTCTAGTCAGAAAATTTCCACCCGCATCAGAATTGAGTGAATCTTGATCAGATGGATTCAACCCATTGTAGAAAGTATCAATTTGGTGCAAGGTTGAAAATCCATGATTAGGACACTTCTTTAACAACTCTTTGAATCTATCCTAAGCTTCGTTGAACGATTCATCGAAAGCTTGCTGAAATCGAGTGATTTGATTTCTAAGATTCGATGTTTTAGAAGGAGGATAAAAGTAGTTCACGAACTTGGAGGCTAAGTCATCCCAAGTAAAAATCGAATTAGGAGGTTCCTTGTCAAGCCAAGTCCGGGCTGCTCCTACGAGAGAAAAAGGGAATAACTTCAATTTAAGCACATTATGAGGAATGTGATTGAAGTTAAGCGTTTCAGTGATGTCGATGAATTTCTGGACATGGGAATGAGGATCTTCATTTTCAAAGCCGTGAAAGGAAATACCGGTGATAAGATTAAGTAACCCAGTTTTAATTTCAAATTGATTTGCAAACATATTGGGTATCACGATTGCTTTGCCAACACCATTGAAAGGTGATTGGAGTAATTCTTCCATTGGTCGGAGATCGGGAGCCGGATTATCCAAATTTTGAGGGGGTGGCCCCTCATCTTGGTTGTGATTATCCATAGTGAAAAGTGATGGGTGACGACGATTACTTTGACGTAATAACCTCTCGGGGTTTGATATAGGAGAATTAAGCTCGAAAGACGAAGATCGAGTGCGCATGCACTAAAACAACACAAAATTTAAAAAGAAAAACAAATTTGAAAATGAAAATCTTTTTGGTTTTTTGAAAATTTTAGGAAGAAGGAAAATATTTTTGGTTTTTTATATTTAAAGAAAACTTGAAATTACAATTTTTTTGGTGATCGTTTGATCAACCGTACTCATTTCTTTCAAAACTACGCGCAGCGTGGCGTAAGAGAAGAATGGATCTCTTTTCGGCTTACAATTTAATGTCAAAGCCTAACTAGAACCCCGTGTATAGGTTATAGTAAAGAAATAATCCGAGTAACATTTAACTTAACGATCTCTTTTGTTGTTTATTGGAATGGTTTACAACACTTTCAATAAAGTGAGGATGTATTATTTTTGTATTTTTGAAAACACTTTAGACAAAGTGTTTTATTTATTTTCTTTTTGTATTTTCTTTTTATAACAAAAACAAGTAACTTCCGAGGGAAGGGTCTTCAAAACACGAATCAACGATCGAAATTAACAAACTCTTCTCAAGCCTTCCCCGGCAGCGACGCCATTTAATTGATGTTTTTCAACCAATTAGTATATTTATAAGTCCAAAGGAATACAACGGATGTATTTCCCCGGGTCGTAGTCCCAACGAAGGTTGAAGTCGAGTTGTCGGTTACGGTGTCGAAATGTGAAGTGAATGGTGAAATAAAATTGATATTTTAGAGTTCTACACTAAAGATAATGAAATAACAAACAAGAACATGTAATCAAGCAAAGAATACAAGCAATCAAAGCACACGATTCCTAAAACGCAAATTAAACTAAAAAAAAATGTACGTTACGAAATCTAAAAACGCACCTAAATAGTGGAATCCTAAATTATAAGCCCTAAAAATATAAAAATAATTTTCCTAAGTTCTAAATACTAAAAGAAAATTTTAGAAAAAAAAATTATATTTTTTTGATTTTTATTTATTTTTTATGAATTAAAAACTAAAATTAAGAAATAAAATGATTAAAAATAGCAAACTAATTCAGAAAATTATGAAAATTTGCTGAAAATTACTTTAAGCTATTCTAAATGAAAGAAAAATAAAAGGTTTGAAAAACCTAAACTGGATAAACAGAAAATAAGCTACAACCGTTTAATTAAGCTAAAAGGAAATGAAGGTATAAAAATTAAATGATAGAAGAATAACCCAAGCAGAACTTAGAGCATAATGGTAAGTGTGAGTGTGTTTGAGTGAGGAGGCCTGGGTTCGAGTCCCAGGTCTGGCTTTTTGGAATATATATATATATATATATATATATATATATATATATATATATATATATATATATATATATATATATATATATATATATATATATATATATATATATATATATATTTATTTTTCTTTTTGAAACTGAATAAGCACTTAATTATAAGTACTTTTTGAAAAGCAAATGTTTTTGAAAACAGCTAATAAGCTCATAATACACTGAGCTTGTCTGATCAGAAGCTTGAAATGGGAAAAGAGGAAAATGGGAAAATTTTAAAGAAAACAAATAAGCTATAATTAAGCTAAAGGAAATGATTAAGCTAATGTGGACAAATTCTAATCTAAGGGATCTAATTACCTTAGAATAAGCAAATTCCAAGATCAATAAGCACTAAAGTATCCTCAAAAAGCAATAATTCCTACTAATGCAGGCTAAACAGTAGGGTCTGTGGTGCTTTTTAAGCCCCCAAAAAGCTTATCTTAAGATTTCCAAAAATAAGCAATAGTTAAACAAGCCACCAAGGAACTATTGTGCAAATTTCCAGCTTAAAAGGACTTATATCTAAGAAATTAAAGATCAAAAAGAAAGATGAAAAATCACAAATAGATGCATATGCTACTGATGTAGCAGTTGGGGTTATTGGACCTCAGATTCTTTGATACTCAATGAAACTTAACCAACTTTTGTATTGTCACTTTATCCACTGAAATGAACACAAAAATGCCAAAAGTGATGGGCTAGATAAGCTCAGCTTATATCAAGCTTATAAAGGCAGTTGACTACCTAATATTTCACCTATGGATTCAAAACCTCAAAAAGCTTCTAAACAGCTTATAAGACCCTAAAAACAGCTTATACCAACTACTTTTAGCAAGATCAAAGTATCTCTAGTAGCAAATGAACAGTACTGAGCTTATATAACCAAAAGTGCCACTATTCCAAACACCCCTTAAAAATCTGAATATGCTAATTAGAACTAGAATTTGCAAAAATAAGCTATAATACTGACTAAACTATGATTACCTAGGTAACTTATCAACTAAAAAGCAAATCTCAATAAGAAATAAGCACTTAAACAAACTGAAGAAGGATTATGCAAAATTAAGCTAAATTTGAAACATAAAACTCACTTGGGACCTCAGCTTAAAAGAGGCACCAATTATGGCAGCTACAAGCTCCTAGCTTATCAATGAGAAGCTAGGTAAATATCTATAAGCTCTTCCAGTGTTAGCTTATCTTCCACAGCTTATTTGACCAATATAGTTGACTTTTGTTGACTTTTGGTAACTTTTGAGACTGAATTTTATTTAGAACCTAATAAGCTTCACAAAAGCTAATATAAGCTAGTATGTGCTTAATCTAACAAAAAAACAGCTTATTGAAGCTGAGATTTAAGAATTGAAAACATATTTTTGGATTTTTTTTGTATTTTCTGATTTAAAACAATAACAATGAAAATTGATGATTGAAAAAGCTTAAATGAAGATTGAAATAGCTTATGAAACAGTAATAGAACTTTAACTAACAGCTTAAATGAGAATAACACTGAATAAGCAAATTGAATTAAAACATAAAACTAGAATTTCATTAATAAAAGCTTGATTACACTATGAAAAACTTTGAGATTACAATCACTACAAGAAAAGTGGCTTTTTAGGACCCCCATAAGCGTCATAAAATGGTACTTTTTAGGACCTTTCATTTGATAGGACCAAGGATGAAAGCGTTTCATGTAAGGCGGTTGTAATAGGTCCAAAGCGTCCTAATATCTCAAATACCCTTATGAAACCAATTTTATGGTCGTATTATATGTCTATGAACAACCTAAATAGCGTCCTAATAAAACCATATTAGGACACTTTTACAATGTTCTAACATGTGGTAACCTACTTTTAATCTTTTGATACACATAAAAACGTCCTTAAAATTATTGTTAGGACCCTTATGATGTAACATCATAGCTATTTTAGCAACCATGAAAAGGGTCCTAATAACTCAAATAAGATTATGATACCAATTTTATAGTCGCATAATAGGTCTATAAACAACTCAAATAACGTCCTAATAAAAACATATTAGGACACTTTTACAATGTTCTAACATGTGGTGACCTACTTTTAATCTTTTGATACATATACAAGCGTCCTTAAATGTTAATTCTTAGGACGGTTATCATATACCATTATAGTTACTTTAACACCAAGAAAAGGGTCCTAATATCCCAAATACGATTATGAAACCAATTGTTTGGTCGCATAATATGTCCATGAACAACCAAATAAGGTCCTAATAACAACATATTAGGACACTTTTACAATGTTCTAACATGTGGTTACCTAATTTTAATCTTTTGATACACATACAAGCGTACTTAAAAGATAATTGTTAGGACGCTTATCATATAACATTATAGCTATTTTAGCACCAAAAAAAGGGTTCTAATATCTCAAAGATTATTATGAAACCAATTTTTTGGTCGTATAAAATGTATTAGCAACCTAAATAACGTCCTAATAACAACATATTAGGACACTTTTACAATGTTAAGCGTCCTTAAAAGGTAATTGTTATGACGCTTAATAAGTTTAATAGGACCATTTCAAAGTCCTAACAAGTCTTATGACAGGACGCTATTTTCAGCATGCACACTCTATTTTACGATATGAATAAAACATCAACTAATTATTAAATGAATAAAACGAAATTGTATTTCAAATAAGCAATTGTCATAACAAAAGCACTAAACATAAATAAGCAATTGTCATAACAAAAGCACTAAACATTATCCAACATAAAGTCTTGTAACATTAAACAATAAATTAAAGCAACAAGAAGCTTAGTCCGGGGTCATCATGCATCCTTTCTCAATCCTCACGGACCACCTACAAATAAACACCCATGTATAAGCATTAAGCTCCATGTTAGTAAAATTATTGGTATCACAAGATTAACAAAGACATACCGAGATAAAGGGACAAGGCCATGCTATGGTTGCACCAACACAGTCTTCAATTGTGGCAAATAACCCATATGGTCTCACCAATATTTCATCTCTTTTTGTTGGTACTTGAACGTT
Source organism: Artemisia tridentata subsp. tridentata (assembly GCA_021014915.2). NCBI lineage: Eukaryota > Viridiplantae > Streptophyta > Magnoliopsida > Asterales > Asteraceae > Artemisia > Artemisia tridentata. Next base: position 308,724,666 of record CP139508.1, read on the forward strand.
TACCTCACACCATCCTCGTCCAAGCTCTGTACCACCAACTATATCATTTGGGTTCAAGCTCCTCACCCATCCTTTTGCTACAGTCTCAGTTGAGTTTAGAATGCTTTTAAGGAAAACTTCATCCCCGACCTAGATTTCAATTTTCAACAAACATTTATCAATTTATTCATGCAACAATTTGCTTATTTCTCAATTTTATTTAACAAACTAATCAAATACAAAAAAATGAACATTTTTTTGAAACTAACATATTTTATAAAATTCAACAACTAAGTAGATAAAAAGGAAAATGAACAGTAGTTACACTAGTCACTTTAAAAGTATTTAAAAGGGATCTAAAATCTACTCTAAAGCTAATATAAGCTGAACTATTGGTGAAACAAAGCAAAGGGTATACTAGGGGAGATCTAAACAAGCTTCAGGGAACATATATAAGAAATGGTATAAACTCAAAGCACCTAAAAAGCTCAAATCAGAAATAAGCATTACTATAACTGAGGTGAAACAGCCTTAATGGCCTACTTGTAGACTAAATATAAAGCATTAAATAAGCAGTAAAATCCTCAAAAAGCCAAACACTAATAAGCCTATACTATGAAGTAATAGAGTGCTAAAAATCAGACCTAGGGGATTAATAATTAAATAGATGTTAAGCTAGGAAAAGGGAGCTAGGACAGATAAACTATGCAGACCACAACCAGTCCAAATGGGCAAGTCTAAGCTAAAATTAAAGCAAGTAAATTATGAAACTAAAACTTAAAAGCTTAAAGTAATAAAGGATGAGCTACCAAAGATTATATAAAAACATTTTTTAAAGAATTTGGAAATGATTTTAAGCTAGAAAAATTGGTTAATGAAAGGCTATGCTAAGGAGCTGCTGAAGCAGTTATGGTGACGGGTGAAAAAGGGTAGAAACAAATTAAGGACCTAAAAACCTTGAACCAGAAGTGAAAACATGCGAACTAAACTAACTTAGAGCGAAAATAACTAACAAAAACACCTAAAGGTCTATAGATACCAATTTAGTGCTACTAAACTTCAACAATTACCGACTGATGCGAAACCTTAAATACTACCTAGTTCAGAATGAGATCAACTTAAAATAACTATAAATGACATATAAGAGCTAAATCAAATCCAACTTGTGAACAAAACCTACTTTGACTCAAAAAGTCAGCATGAACCAAACACCCCTTTTATAATGGACTGCTTGGAATTTAATAACTAAAAACAGGTTTTTAAAGTTAAAACTTGTACGAGGATGGAAAAGCAACGATTTATAATAGAAACATACCCGTAAACGTGGAGGTTCATTGGTTACAACAGGAGAATGTTGTGATGTAAGAGTTGGAACAATGGAACTATCCGTCGACCCTTTCATCTCTGATAACTCGGCTCGTAACTGTTCATTTTCACTAGTAAGTTCTCCACATCTAGACTTCAATTCGATGTTTTCTCTATGACATTCTGAACGACTTGGTATTACACCCCAAACTTCAGAAGCACGAACACCTAGACCATACATGCCTGCATCACCATTTCGATCTTAACCAATAACTATAGAAAAAATATCATCTGGTCCAGGCTTATCAATCGAACCCTCGGGCAGATTATCACTAAGTCGTTTCATTTCATCCTGCATTTTATATCAACATGAACAACATATAGGAAAGGCATGTATTACGAAAAAAAGCATATTGTGTTTAACTTCTGCTATTAATACACTATTCCAAACATAAAAGCATATTACTTACAATCGCATTTGCAGTGTCATCATTTTTGGTATTTCCATCTATGGAGAAGCATGCACTAAAAAGATCCAATCGAGTTGGATCATGTCCCAAAGATATCTGTATGAATAAAAAGAAAATGAATATTAACAGTGGATATCGACAGGATACATTAACAATCCCACTGACAGTTACCTTTAACTCTTCCCTTTTGCGAGCATAACTTTTTTTACCGGTTCTTTGGATCATCTTCTTTTTTGCCCGATTCGCCTTGTTTTTTTCACTTAAACTCTGCAGCAAATATAGATACTTTACTATAGCAAAACAATTTGATAACTCTGGTGAGATTCATAAAAACAATATCAAACTCGCTGAAACAATTTGATAACTCAGGTGAAATTCATAAGATACAAACCTTAGTGTTTTCTTCATTCCAATACTTCACAAGCTTCTTCCATTGTTTTTTTTTGCACTTGCTTTGGCCTAGAGCGTATTTGTTGCTTAACTGACAAAGACGGATCATGGTAGAGTTCCTTAACTCTTGCCCTCCAGTTCTTCACCTTCCGCCCAAATGATTGCAATATCCATTTTTCTCCAGCTTCCGGAATATCAAATTTTGTCTAAAAAATGTAATAGCTCACATTAGAAAACAAATACTTTATTCATTAACATAAAAATTTAACATTGTGTACCTTTAAGAGTTCAAGCAAAGCTTTTTTTTTTTCCGCCTTAACTTTATTCCATGGTTTATAAATCGGACAATACTTTCCACTCCTTGAAAGGGTTCCCATGAAATGAGTCAGATGACTACTTTTGTCGTTAATAGGTTGTCCGTGTTCATTAACTAAAATAGGAATTCTATCCCCTTTTTCTTGGGCCCAAACTTTTGCCATACGTGTTGGTCCTTGCTTTCTTTTGCTTACAATCCGAACTACAAAAAGTGAACATGATTTACAATAGATTTAACTTTATTATATATTCTTCTTATATGACACAATATATGATATATGATTTTTAAAACAATGCAATCAAGTAGATCAGGTTAACCTGTTTCATTTCGAGCTTGTGTAACTTCATGGTTTTCTTCATTTTTAGGTTGCTGAGCTTGAATCTCTTCTTCGACTAGATCATCGCCGTCATTTGCATAATCGTTCTCATTCTCCAAATCATCCTCATTCTCCAAATCATCCATGTCTTTATCTACATCATCTTCTGAAGTAGCTTGTTCTTCAATATCTTCATTCATATGTATGTCTTCGATATAATCATTTTCAGCATCATAAAGGTCTTCATTGTTATCTATAGTAAAAAACAAAAACAAACAAAAAAACAAAACAAGCAAGCATTGAAAATAGTTAACTGAATATACACTTAAGAGTAATTTAATATCATATATATAATATTTGAAATTTATGTATAGTTACCATCAGATCTCAAGTCACGCTCCCCGTGGTCATCATCGTTGTCAATTGCAATTAAGTTTCTCTTAGTTGCAGTTAATCTCCCTCTGTTGACAGAATTTGGTTGATCATTTCTCGTTTGGACTTGGTCGGACTCCTGTACCCTACTATGTATTGCCCTCCCTGTATCAATCTGTTGTCCCTTTAGCGATTGAGATTCTGAAGATGTTAGCCCACAGGAGACATTCGGAGCACTCATTCGTTTTTGTGCTAAATTTTTATATCTAGTCATGGACATTGGGGCAATGTATTTTTTTTTGCTGTTTCATGCAACTAGAATTGTTAGAAAACAAACATAAAGAAAATATAGTAGCCAAATTTATTATTAGTACCTTTTTATTTGTTTGTTTAGCCGCTTCTTCTGGGTTATCTTCCTCAGCATTAAGATGGAAGTCTGAACCAGACATATAATCTCCATCTTTCTCACTGGTATCCGTTGGTTTCTTTTTCTTTTTCTTTGTTTTGTCACTCTCTACTAGACTTGTCAAAGACTTAACAATATTTTTCACTCCTAAAGCTTGTAATCTCTGTTGGTTTTCTTGAATCCTTGATCTTCTGGACATTTCATAATCATTCGTATTTCTCGTGGAGACTTGTCGTTGCATCCTTTTATTATCCATTACTGGTGCAGAAAAGAAATAAAATTATGATGAGATTGCAAAGAACAATAGTCATTTGAGAACAACAAAACTGAAATCAAATCACTATCATTATCTACAAACAAAAATAGACTCAAATCCTTCTGTTATTACTTACACACCCATTCATATTCTAATACCCATAGTCGTACCCCAATGCAAACCAAACACCGTTAATTGTCTTTTCATACATGCATATAATGACCTACCAGCTAAACAGGGATACCGGTCCACACCATTCATATTATTACTTACAATATTACAACAATATAAAATGATCTGATGTAACAGATAGGTAGTTGTACCAGTGGTTCAATACTTACACGCCCATTAAATGATCTGACTCAAATCCTTCTGTTATTACTTACACACCCATTCAATCAAACCAGTGGTTCAATACGACCACTTTACATTGATCAACTCACCCGTAAGACCAATATATTTAACGACATTCTAATTAATGAAACAAGCAAGTCTACCGGGAGCAACACTACCATAGCTCTAACAATTACATCAACTCACTGACTCCCATTAGACCAACACCATTCTCATTTAAAGAGGAACACTATACTCATCCTACAAAACTTTATAAAAACCAAGTCACCATTTTAGGTTGCAAACTTGTTAATATTGTAGAGTTCAATATTGTTTGGAAATGGACAAGGTTTGTTGATTCATGAACTTTGGCAGCTTGTGAATCTATACCAAAAAGAAAATCTCAGTTTGAAAAAGATTTGATCATTGAAAAGTGGTTTTGAAGTTGCTTATTTGACTGAGATCTCCCCTGTACCCAGATTTCTTGGAAAATTAGATAGCCCATAAGTTGATCAAATCATGGTGAAACCCTTTGATTTTTGTCATTCTAGATAGCCCCCTAGGTAGAATACTTAGAATAGATAATCAAAAGTAACAACATCAAAAGTAATGCCAAAAAGCCTTTTTAAACTAAGAATAGATAATCAAAAGTAACAACATCAGGCTGCAAAATTGATAATCACAAATCCAAAGCCATAACAAACAGGTACCCCACTGTGCTATCCAACAATATACGTCCTAAAATTACTAAGGGGGTATTTGTTTTGGCTTATATAGTGGGCTTATGACTTATTTGCTTTTTGGCTTATGTTTCATAAGCTCACTTTTTGTGGCTTATGTTGAAACTTTTCGGCTTATATAAGCCTATTATGTCATAATAAGCTTATATAAGCCGAAAAGTTTCAAAATAAGCCAAAAAAAGTGAGCTTATGAAAAAGAAGCCGAAAAGCAAATAAGCCATAAGCCCGCTATATAAGCCGAAACAAACACCCCTTAAATCCAAAATGAATGAACCCACTAGCCACAAAGAACAGCATAACAAATAAACCATACTAATTTCTGAAATTAAACAAATATATCCCTAATTGACCAATTGTTAGATACAAAAAGCCACGCCTAAATCATAAAATAAATCAATTCAATATTAAAGACGACTGAATCATACCTCAAACTATTAAACCCTAGGTAGCAAAAATACTTTTGGTTTTGGTTTTCAATAAATTTAGGGGAATTTATATCCATGGATATATTAGGGAAATCTTTAATTTCAAATCACAGTTACGATTTGTGTGGAGAGATTGTCGTGATTACACTCGTATTAGAGGGAAAACTTGGATCGAATGAAAATAATGGAGGGATTTGTGCGTTTGGGAGAGGGCGGCTTGAATTTCAAATCAGTGTTTCATAAGTAATTCGGGTCGGGTTCGGGTTGGCTATGTCAACCCTAACGTATTTACATATAACCCGAACCTAACCCATTTAACCCGTATATATATTTGGGTTGGCGGGTTAAATAGGTGATACGAGTTGAATAGGTTAAACGGGTTTTGGGTCGACCCATTTAACTCGTTTTTATATAAAAGTTGCCACATTATATTGTTTTACACGAAATGTTAAACGAATGAGCCGAGATGATATGGTTGTACACGAGATGTTAAACGAATGCGCCGAGATGATATGGTTGTACACGAGATGTTTAACGAATGAGCCGAGATTATATGGTTTTACACGAGATGTTAAACGAATGAGCCGAGATGATATGGTTTTACATGAGATGTTAAACGAATGAGCCGAGATGATATGGTTGTACACGAGATGTTAAACGAATGATCCGAGATGATATGATTATACATGAGATGTTAAACGAATGAGCCGAGATGATATGGTTGTACACGAGATGTTTAACGAATGAGCCGAGATTATATGGTTTTACACGAGATGTTAAACGAATGAGCCGAGATGATATGGTTGTACATGAGATGTTAAACGAATGAGCCGAGATTATATGGTTGTACACGAGATGTTTAACGAATGAGCCGAGATGATATGGTTGTACACGAGATGTTAAACGAATGAGCCGAGATGATATGATTATACATGAGATGTTAAACGAATGAGCCGAGATGATATCGTTATTCATGAGATCTTAAACGAATGAGCCGAGATGATATGATTATACATGAGATGTTAAACGAATGAGCCGAGATGATATCGTTATTCACGAGATCTTAAATGAATGAGCCGAGATGATATGCTTATACCTGAGATGTTAAACGAATGAGTGGAGATGATATCGTTATTCACGAGATGTTAAACGAATGAGCCGAGATGATATAGTTATACATGAGACAATTTCCCAGAGGTAAACAACTAAATTATTTTCCAGATGATATAGTTAAACGAATGAGCCGAGATGATATAGTTATACGAATGAGCCGAGATGATATAGTTATAAGAATGAGCCGAGATGATATAGTTATACACGAGATGTTAAACGGATCGGTCTATCTGGTCATGGCCGTTATAGAGTCATAACAGAGGTAAACAACTAAATTATTTTCCGAGGTGTAACAACCGACAATTTCCAAAAATTTTATTCTACGAGCAAAATTAATTATTTTCATGTTTTTTCATACTTTTTCCTCAGTTTTCCTACGTCATATAATTCTTAGTCAGTTTTTATACGTTTTAGTCCGTGATTACACGTTCTCGGCCGTTTAATCATGTTTTAGACCGTTTCTACATGTTTTATACGTTTTCCTCATTTTCATATCGTGTTTGTTCATTTGTATGCGCCATGTGGTGATTTTTGCAATGTTTTAAAAACCGGGTTTTTAATCGATCCGGTTTTTACCAAATAGTTTATTAAATGTTCACTAAAATGTATGTAAACGTATCGAAACGAATAAAACGAAAAAAGTTCACAAGGGTCGGGTTACAGACTTACCGTGCCCAACTTATCTAACGCCACCCAATTAAAGACATATGCAAACAGACGTTCGAGCCCTAGTTCACCCCTAACTTCTTTTTTATTTCTATTATCTGACCCGATATCTATTTAGCTCAACCCGAGCCTGTCAAGTCAGAAATTGCCACCCCTAAAATGGAGGGGCTAATTTATATACAATCTATAAATGAAGGGTTTATTGTTGCTAATCTTGTTACTTGTATTTTTATTTATTTTTTATAGCTTAATTTAACTGCTTATTTTGTTGGTTTTTGTTGACTGATTTTCCCCTGTACCAGGATCACAAGTCCATGTTCATGAGCTGGTAGCTTGTTGATCATTGAACCATCGCCAAAAGCTCACTGCATAATTGCCAGCACCACCATCATCTCAATCAATTGACATCCGACAACCGAAAATCAGCAACATCATCAAGAGCAGGTAATACCTCATAATTAAAACCCTAATTGTTTTTGCTAAATTTTTATGAAACAAAATCTGTGGTTAATTGAATTAGGCTCCCTTTCTTTTTGTTGAAATTATATGTGGTTTTATGTGGTTAATTGAATTAGGTTTAAGATGGATACGAGTTGGATGTCTTTACCAAGATTTACCAAAGAATATAAAAAAGGTCTTGACGACTTTCTTGATCATATATTTTATAAGGAGGGTAAAAATGGACAGATTTCATGTCCATGTATTGATTGTGGTAATCAGATATGGGTAGATCGGGCGGAGGCTAGAACACATCTGCTATAAAGTGTTGGGAGAGGCAAAGAAACCACTATATCCTGGGTGTAAGTTATCAGTTCTTTCTTTTATCATTAGACTATTTCATGGTAAGGTGTTGGGAAATGTAGTGATAATGGTTTCAGCAAGATGCTGGATACAATGAGGGAAGCCTTCCCCGATGCTTCTATACCGAAGTCATTGTATGAACTAAGGAAGATAATTCGAGAGTTGGGACTTAGTTATGATAAAATTGATGCATGTCCTAATGATTGTATGCTGTACTGGAAAGAAAACATTAATAAAACGGAATGTGATATATGCCATACGTCAAGGTATAAAGCAAGTGAAGATGATTCTGCAGATGGGTCAACCACAGCTGATACATGTAAGAAGATTGGAGCAAAGGTGTTGCGTTATTTTCCGCTCATACCACGATTGCAAATGTTATTTATGTCATCTAAAACAGCCGCTTCCATGAGATGGCATGAAGAGAGTCGCACGAAAGATGGTTACTTGAGACATCCTGCAGATTCCCCAGCATGGAAAGCATTTGATTTTAAGTATGATAAGTTTGCCAAAGAATCTCGTAATGTCAGGCTTGGTTTAGCGAGTGATGGGTTTAACCCTTTTGGAACAATGAGTGTTTCTCATAGTACATGGCCTGTTGTTTTGACGCCATATAATCTACCTCCTTGGATGTGCATGCAGAAACCTTATTTCTTTCTAACTTTACTAATATCTGGCCCATCTGCTCCTGGGAATAACATAGATGTCTATATGGAACCGTTAGTGGTTGAGCTACAGGAGTTGTGGGATCTTAAAGGAGTAGACACTTATGATGCATCAACAAAAAGTAACTTTCGGATGCGTGCTTGTTTGTTATGGACGATCAGTGACTTTCCTGCTTATGCAAATTTATCCGGATGGAGCACCAAAGGTAAACTTGCATGTCCTAACTGCCATAAACATACAAAATCAACACGCTTGACTCATGGCAAAAAACAATGTTTTATGGGACATCGTCGATATTTTCCTACTGATCATGCTTTTAGAAGAGATAAAAACTCTTTTGATGGCACAGAAGAACAAGACAGGCAACCCCGTGGCTTAAGAGGACAAGAAGTACTTGATGAGTTAGATGGTTTTGAAATTAAATTTGGAAAACTTGTTAAGAGCAACCCAAATTTACCTTTTAATTGGAAGAAGAAAAGTATTTTTTTTGAGTTACCGTACTGGAAACATAACTTGCTACGCCATAATCTAGATGTAATGCATATTGAGAAGAATGTTTGTGACAGTGTCCTTGGAACGCTAATGAATCTAGATGGGAAGACCAAGGATCATATAAAAGCACGCCTAGATTTACAAGAAATGGGCATTAGACATGAACTTCATCCTATAGTTCAAGATAACAACAAAGTTTATTTGCCACCTGCTTGTTTCTCAATGGATAAAAAAGAGAAAGATATTTTTTGTCGTGTGCTTAAGAAGGTGAAAGTTCCAGATGGTTATGCAGCTAACATATCAAGATGCGTAGAGTTAAAACCTCCAAAAGTGTTTGGACTTAAAAGTCATGATTGCCATATTTTGATGCAACAATTGCTTCCCATTGCCTTGCGAAATGTGTTGCCTAAGCACGTGCGCTATACTGTGATGAAGCTATGTCGTTACTATAAACAATTATGCTCAAAGGTTCTTAATCCAAATGATTTGGTTCAAATGGAAACCGAGATTGGAAAAATACTTTGTGATTTAGAAAGGATTTTTCCGCCATCATTCTTTGATGTCATGGTTCATCTTTCGGTTCATCTTGCTTCAGAGGCCAGATTAGGAGGGACAGTTCATTATCGTTGGATGTATCCAATCGAGAGGTGCACATTACTATTTCAGTAAATACCTTTATTAACAAATATTATTGAATCTAAAATTCTTGTTTTTGATATCTCAGGTATTTAGCTACATTAAAATCTTACGTGCGAAACAGGAATAACCCAGAGGGTTCCATTGCAGAAGGATATCTAGCTGAAGAGTGTGTGTCATTTTGTTCATTGTACTTATCCAGTGATGTTGAGACCGTACATAATAAGACAAGTCGAAATGATGCTGACGATGGTTATGAGGATGTTTTACCTATCTTTTCTATGGCGGGTCGACCGATTGGTGCTACAAAGGTAGAAATAATGGACCTTGACATTTTGGCTAAAGCACATTCATATGTGTTGTTCAATTGTAGTGAAGTTGATGAATTTCGAACGTAAGTAATTATATTAGTTGTAAGTTTCATACATTATATTATACGATTAATAGTTGTCGTTGTTATCATCATTATCATCTGTTAACACTGCAGTGAACATCTGGCGATGGTTCAACATGAAAATCGGAGAAAACGTAAGCGTGACATTCAACGTTTACATAGTGAGACTTTTGAGTCGTGGTTTCAAGATCATGTAAGGAATATACACAGGTTTATTACTTTTGGAAAATAATTATAATGACATAGCATTTTTGACCTACTAATACACGTGTGTATAACAAAACAATTAACACATCTTGCCTTTGTTCAGGTTGAGGAGCTACATGCTAGAGGGGATCACAGAATCACAGAAAGTCTAAGGAACTTGGCAAGTGGTCCATCTGAGTTTGTGAAAAAATATAGGGGATTTATCATAAATGGTTTCCTATTTCACACAAAATATGTAGAACAGAATAGGAAAACACAGAATAGTGGGGTTATGCTTCAGGCCATGACAAACAGTTTCTCGAGTGCTACAGATAACAATCCTATCGTGGGAGATGTAACTTACTACGGGGTTTTGAATGATATCATTGAGTTGGAGTATGCTATTGACAAGAAAGTAGTTTTGTTCGATTGTGATTGGATTTCGAATGGTTCAAGGAAAAAAGAAGATGAAAACGGGTTTACTCTATTGAATTTTGAAGGATTGAAGGCTCATAACGAGCCTTTTATACTAGCTTCTCAAGCACAGCAAGTATTTTACGTTGCAGATAGTGTTGACAAAGGATGGCAAGTTGTGATCACGCCAACGCCTAGACATGTTTATGACATGGATGAACAAACAATTCTTGATGACGTGGAAACACATTTGCAGGGTGACTCATTTATGGGTCCTCAACATGACGAAACAATGGATATTGAATTGGTTAGAGGTGGTTTCGATGGAACCGTTGTGGACAACAATGACTTAGTTATTGCCGATGAAGAAGATCCAGTTGAAGAAGCTTCATGATTTCAATTAGGTAAATAGTAATAATCCCTCTTTTTATCTTCTTTTGTCATTTAACAGTTCTTATTTCCCCTATTGTGGCTTAGTTGTCCTTTTAGTGTATTATTAGTCGTCTAGTTTGCGTTAAATTTAGGTAATTTTAACTTTTTAGCTAGCTACTCCGTACTTTTTAGAAGACCAACATAATAACTACACACCCTCATCACTATTTTTATGGTTCCACTCAATTACTAGAATAGATCTGATAATTTGCATGTTTCTACTTATTTTGATGTTCATTAGTTATATTTGATATGATTTGATGCTTGTTGTTCATTATTGAATCATATATTTGAATATTGGATTTGACTGTGGTGATTTGATTCAATCTGAGTTCTGAATTTGCTGAGTTGTTGTTGTTGTTTGCTGTTTAACTGAGGTTGTTTGATCATATGGGACTGAGTTGGGTGATTATGGTTGATGTTTGTGGAATGATTAAGGTTGAGTTAGTGTAAGTCAGTGGTAAAAGGGGTGTTTGGTTTGCGCTAAATTTATAGGTTAGTTTGCTTGATAAGTTTTGTAATCTGCATAAACATAAATAGTTAAGGTAATATAGGTTAGTTAAAGTCAGTTGGGTTGGTAATATAAGCAGAAAGTCAAAATCATCTTTGATCTCTCATAATCAGCTTAGTAATTTGATTCAGTAGGCCATATTAGATTTATAGGTTCAAATCTAGTTAACTTAGCTTAAATTAGTTCAATTACAGCTTAATATAACTAGTATAAGCACTTAGGAGTAGTATAATTTGGATTTAGTCAACATTTGTTCAAAAATCAAAAAGTCAAAAAGTTTCTTATTGTCTGTTTTGTTCAGGATTTCAAAGAGGTGCACATGCCTCATTTTTTATTCAAAATACAATTGGAAAGTTGTTTTGAAAATTATTCCAGGTTGTTTTCAAGTTTCAAAAAGAATTTTGAAATTTGGAATTGATTTAAGCCTTTGAAAGTGCTTTTGAAATTGAGTTTTTGCTGAATAGTTCCCCTGTATCACAGTTGTTAAGCCTATTTCACAAGCTTGCACAATAGAGAGTAGACACATAAGCTAGTGATTTCTTGGAGGTAAAACATTCCTGAGGTGATAAGCTTTCCATAGCAGCTTTTGGATTTGAATTTGGTTAAGTATTAAGCTCTCTAGGAGCTTTTGAAAAAGGTTTATTGTCTGGTCAGCATATGCTTAAGCTGATAAGTACTTTGATTTAATTTGTGAATTTTCCTGTGGCTTTATTATTCAATTTCTAGTTTAGTGCTTTTAAGGCTTTGTATGATTGTTGCTAATCTTGTTACTTGTATTTTTATTTATTTTTTATAGCTTAATTTAACTGCTTATTTTATTGCTTAATTTCATCTTGATATATTTATGTTGGCATTAAGGTTTCTTTGTATTGGTCTATTAACAGGAGTCACCGTGGGCTTCGTCACTATTGGGGTCTCCGAGTTCGTGGACAGCATACAAAGACCACTGGTCACAGGGGAAAGACTGTTGGTGTGTCGAAGAGGCGATAAGCTCGTCTCTCTTTTACTTGTTTTGATTCAGTATGCAGTTTTGAACTTGTATTCTCAGGAGTCTGAAAAGTATGGTGTAGTTTGATAGTAGTTCGTATGTTTCTTTTTACTTTAGCAAGTTTAAGTGTTTTTTCTATCAAGAGATTTCTGCTCAAATTGTTGGTTGAAAGCTTATGTTCTCACTTATCAAATCCTTGAATGTACCAGCTTGGCCGATTTAAAAGCTGAATGATATTATTATTCTGAGATTTTACTTATACCAGTAGGGCTTGTGTGTGTCATTAGCCTGAGTCGGATCTATTTTTTATTTTTAATCTTGAACTTGAGCATCATGTTATGAAAAGCATTAGTCACCTGATATGCATTTTTAAGTGTATGAGTTTATAGTACACACCTAAGTAAGTCATATGTATTGCACATCATACGTTCTTGCACCAGATGCAATGTCGTATTACACTATCACATAATAAGGAGTGTTCTATTATGGCGTATGATAATAAAACCACAACAAATAAGCGTACTATAAAGGTTAATGTTAAAAGACACAGGTGTCAAGGGTCCTATTAATTTTTGTTAAAATAAAACTTTTGCAACTAAGCGTTCTATAAAACTGAATAAGCGTTATAAAAAGCGGATGTTTTACGACTCTAAAAAGATGTGCCATATTATGGTGTATCATAAAAAAACCATTATGAATAAGCGTTCTATAAAGGTTAACGTTATAAGACGCTATTGTCAAGGGTCCTATTAACTTTTCTTATAATAAAAAACGTTTGCGAATAAGCGTTCCATAAAACCGATGTTTTATGACTCAAATATCAAGTGTCCTATGATGGTGTATCAATCTATGGTACCCAAGTATCAACTGTCATATTAACTTATGTTTTAATAATACATTTGCGAATAAGCGTTCTAAATAATTAATGTTTTATGACTTATGTATCAAGTGTCCTATTATGGTGTATTGTAATAAAACCATAATGAATATGCATCCTTTAAGGGTCCTATTAAGTTTTGTTATAATAAAACTTTTGCAAATAATCGTTTTAAAAAAATGATGTTATATGACTCAAAAATGAAATGTCCTATTATGGTGTACAATAATAAAACCATTGTACATAAGCGTCCTATAAAGGTTAACGTTATAATACCCACGTGTCAAAGGTCCTATTAAATTTTGCTATAATAAAACTTTTTTTGAATAAGCGTTTTAACTAACTGATGTCTTATGACTCAAAACTCAAGTGTCCTATTATGTCTTATTAGGTTATGTCATAATAGGACATCTAGTGATCAAGTGTCGTATTACACTATCACATAATGGGACACCAACAACTAAATGTCTTATAAAGTAATTTATTAGGATCCATATTTTAAGCGTCCTATTAAGGTTATGTCATAATAGGACATCTAGTGATCAAGTGTCGTATTACACTATCACATAATGGGACACCAACAACTAAATGTCTTATAAAGTAATTTATTAGGATCCATATTTTAAGCGTCCTATTAAGGTATATGATAATAGGACATCTAGTGATCAAGTGTCGTATTACACTATCACATAATGGGACACCAACAACTAAATGTCTTATAAAGTAATTTATTAGGATCCATATTTTAAGCGTCCTATTAAGGTATATGATAATAGGACCCCAAATCATCGACCATCCTATTATATAACTTTTTAGGACATTGCCTAAGTAGCAAATATTTAAAAAGGACCCTAAATGCTCATATGTCCTATTAAACAGTTTTTTAGGACTCCATTATCATAGCGTCCCACACAAAGGGTCCTAAAAAGCCACTTTTGTTGTAGTGAATTCAGAAATTAAAACTACAGCATAACACTACTAGAAACTACTTATCCATCTGAGGAGGGGAGAAGCTCTATTTATAGCCGAAAGAGGAGGCTTCTATGCTATCCATGTCATCAATCCACACCCCTTTGTGCTTCTTTGAGATGATATCAACCCTTAGATCACCCTTGGTCACCAATCCATCAATTTCAGCCCTTGGATTAAGCTTCCACGCATCATCAGCCAATCATATGCTTCGAATATCACTGGGATTGCTGACATGTCAGTCCTGACATGTTAGATATCTTCTAGAAGTGCGTGAGAAGTACGGAATTGCCCTTAATTGCTGTTAATTTTGAGCGGGGTAAACTAGGGTTCATAGCTGGGTAATATTTGGGGGGCGGGTAAATGTTTGGTTAGATTATTATTGTTTGACTTGATAAACGGGTCGTTTGACCGGGTTAGTTCGGGGTATGGGTCACGGGCTAGGGTAAGGTTGGGTTGGGCTTTGTCTAAGTGTGGGCTGGGGTAATAATTGGGTTGGTTTAAATGTTGGATCCGGTTTGGTAGTTATTGTAGGATAAGTTTAAGATTTAGTAAATTTGATAAGGACCAAAAATGTAAAATCTGAAATTCCAAGGACCATTTTTGCCACTTTTCCAAAATAAATCCAAGGGCCATTCTTGTAATTCTTTGATTCTTTAAGGATCTTTGGTGACATTTTGAGCATAAACATTGATCATTTGCTTCCCCGGCTTCGGCTTTCGACCTTTTCCAAATCTTGTGCTCTTTTTCTTGGTTTTTGCTTGATTTTTGTCCATATTTCATGATATCCGTACCTGCATATAAACAAACACAAAAACACAAATATCTTTGGCATTTTGGTTAGTTTTTGGTCATTTTGGTCTGTCTTTGGTCAAATAAAGGTATGTGTTTAAGCACATACCAATGGTCATACCCGAAGTTTTGATTACATGGAACTTGCTTATAGACAAACATGTTCCTTGTTTGACAATCAAAACCCGGCTGAGGACTACCTCCACAAGACTCACACGAGTATGTCTCCATCTGGTGTTGTGGGGGCTGGTTGAAAAAGTCGGTTGTTTCATGGTAAGAATAAGGATTTTGGTCATAGACAAACCCGTTTCCCGATTCCACCATGCTACAGCCAGGACAATTCCCACCATTATGAGGACCCCCACACCATTCACAAGAATAATGATAAGATGAAGACATAAAGAAGAAGAATTAAACGAATAAATGGATAAGGAGATAAGAATTAAACGAATAAGAGGATCAAGAAGAATATTTTTGGATTTTTAAATTTTAGAAACATTGAAAATCACAAAAGAAAAAGGAAAAATAATTTGGAGAAGAAAATCTTTTTGGGATTTTATAATAAGAAAATAATTACAAATGAAAACGATAACACCACGAGGAAGGGTCTTCAAAACACGAATCGAAAAACGGAATCACGAACTCACTTCAACCTTCCCCGGCAGCAGCGCCAAAAATTGATTTCTCAAATTATAGTTCAAGGAATTACACAAGAAATATGTAAGAACCCGGTTCGTTGTCCCGACGAAGGTGTGAATGGAATATGTGATTCGGGATCGTGAAACGTGTAGTGAATGGATAAAAGAGTGAGATTTTTGGTTTTTACACTAAAAATATGAAATATTAACTAGAAATAATTAATTAACTAAGGCAAAGGAAATGATTACCTAAAGCTCGCGTATCTAAAAACGTAAAAGAAAATCTAAAAACGCACATTCCCGGGCTAATCCCGATAATAAAAGTCAAAACGAAGAAAACTAATCCTAGAAATATATGATAATAACTAAATTCAAATATAATAATAAAACTAGTAGTAAGTAAATAATCTAAAGTTAACGATAACAACTAAAAATAATAAATTAGATTAACTAATGACGACAAAATTAAGCTAAGAATAAGATATTAAAATATATGCTTGTCAAGAGTGGTGAAAAGCTCATTAAGTGTGAATATTCGTTTCAAGCCCTTTTTAATTTATACCCGTCAAAATAAATTATTTTCTCACAACGTTGGCTTATATTGAAAACAATTCTTTTTCTAGGTAAAAATTAGTAGTTTAAATAATTAATTATCCCAACGGCTTTTGCCCGTTAAAATAACCAACTAGTCAAATCTACAAATAATCCGGAAATTACTAACCTTCTTAATTACTTGGTTTGATAATTAGTTACCTTAACGGCTTTTGCCCATTAAAATTAATAAAAATGAATCCAAGTAAACCAAAGGTTAAAAGTCAATAATTTCTAAGTTTCCACACTTTATTTCACAAATCACCAACACTTAACAAGCATAAAATAATCTACTCACTACACATATTAACTAAGCTACCAAATCCAACAAACATAAGCATAATTCTAAACTAAATATTTAAGCTAAAGGATTTAAAAAGCTAAATATGACAATAAACATAATAAAAATAAAGTAAAGAAAAGGAAGAGAAAGCACCCGGAATGGATCAAGAATGATGACGATAACTATACTAAACTAAAAACCCCTCCAAAGCTCATAATTAACCCAAAATACTCCTTATTTACCCATAATCATCTTCTAATCTTCAAAAGCTTGAAACTTTATGTAAGTTTAAGTGGATGTAGATAATAAAGTTTGCAACTTTTATAACTAAAAACCTTAAAAATAATAAAAACTTAATTTTTAAAACTAAATTAACACTAAAAATGTAAAAAAGATTAAAACTTTAATTAAAAGATAAGATTAAACTAACTTTTAAAACAAAAAGATTCAAACTTTATCAATTAAATGACTAAAAGTAGAGATTTTGTAAAAGAAAACTTATAAAAAGAGATTAAAAAAGATTTAATAAGAGATTAAGTGGGAATTAATTAGAGATGCAAGGAAATAGATAAAGATTAATACCTTAAATTACCCAAATTTATTACAAAGTTTAACTAATTTAAATAAAATTAAAACTAACCTAAAAAAAACTAAAAAAAAAAGAAAAAAAGAAAGAAGAAGAAAAATAATACGATAGATCTGGTTCTCTTTTTTGCATCAATATATATCTTGATTTCAACTTGCCCTCCAAGGTAAGTGGGCCCCCACGTCCAAGGGTAATTCGTCTTTTCACGCAGCAAACTAGGGGAAAAGTAGTAATTGCGCATGGCCTGCAGTAAATAACGAAAAATGCCATAAGAGGGATTCGAACCCCTGACCTTCTGGATAACATGCAGCACCACAACCACTAGACCACTTGCACTTTTGTGTTCATTATTGCTTTAATAATGACTTTGACCTTTGCTGACTGGGCCAGATTTGGGTTTTAACTAATAGATGTTGGATCAGCCTTTTTAAGGTGAACTGGACCGATCCACGGGGCGGGGTCGGGTCCGTTGGACTCGTTTTCCCGTGATCTTTCCATCGGTATGCTCGGGGCTTCATGTGGGCTTTGACTTTAAATGCTCTTTTCCATTTCTCGTGCTCGTTTTGTCATTTTCTCTTGATTTTTGTCTATTTTTCTAGATATCCGTACCTGCACATTCACAAACACAAAAACAACATATATTTGGCAGTTTTGGTTAATTTTTGGTCTTTTTGATCCGTTATTGGTCAAATAAAGGTATATATTTTCACACATACCATGTGTCAAACGGCCAAACTTGAAAAAGGAATCGAATGATGAGAAACAAGTTTTTCAAACTCCACACTCTCGTTTTACACCGGTAAAGCAAGTGTGGAGACCAAAGCATAGTCGTTCAAAACCTTTCAAATTTTCAAAATATGGAATACTTTCATTGTAATATGAGAGTGTCTCTGCTTTGAACACTCCAAATACCGGAAGATTTCCATTTATCACAAAAACAAATCTTCAAAAAGAATCCATGAGGTTCAACTCTAGATGGAAATCTTCTTCTTCAGATTTTAAAACTTAAAGAGTGACATTGGGCTTCTCAAACAATTTTCAACAGAAAAGGAATTTTAAATTTCCATGGATTCCACGAGTGTTATTTCAAAATGAAACACCGGTTTTCAGTCCTCGTTGGAATTCAATATATTCAAATCGGATTGACACAACCTACAAATGGATTTCAAAATTTGGTAAACCCGTTGGCGCCATGCTTAAATGGGTTCCCAAGGTTGTTGTCTAATCTGATAATCAAACGACATTTGTAATAACTCTAAACATTCTTTGTAGCATAGTACTTGATTGTGTTTTCTAAAACCTTGAGCATAATCATCTCACGAATTTTCAAAAAGTATTTTTTTCAAAATACAATTCAAAATTCTGCTCAAGAAAACTATCCCTCGAATAAGTAAAACATTATTTGAGGGGGAGTGTTTCGCTAAAAAGAAAAGAAATTTTGTATTAAAACAATGGCTTGTGTACATATAATAGTGCACAACCCGTTCTCTGTAAAGAAAGGATCCTGAGGTACGCTTCAGTGCCTCAATCCTAATATAAGGAGTAAAAGCTTCTTACTTTTGAGTAGAATTAATCAAAATTTTGATAAGTTTTTCAAAAATTCTGCTCAAATTCCCTCTCGTGTTTAAAACCTCAAATAGTGATTTCACTTATTGTGGGGGAGTACTTGAAATCATCTTTGTTCTAAAGGAAACATTCTTGTTGAAATTCTTCTCACAAACATCAAAAAAGCATATTTTAATCAAACGTTTCTTCAAAAACAACATCAATATGCTATTTTTAAGGGGGAGAAAAATAAAAATGTGCTTAAAATATGTGTGTGAAGTATGGAATCTCGCATGAGATCGACTCAGGTATAACCAATGAATTGACGAAACATAACTGTCATTAATCGATAGGACTTGTTCTGGACGGGTAATAACTTCAATCTGGTATAACCAGTGATGTAAGCGTGTCTCGAATAGGGCTTGTCTGAGTAGAGTGTACCGTTTCGAGAGTTTTTCTTTGAATGTGACCAGGATGGGTAATAATTTTAAGCTAGTCTAACTAGTGATGTATGCATGTCTTGAATCGGTCATATTCACTGAAAATCAATCAATTCAAAAAGTGCGAACTTCACCTGACATGTGCTAATTTATCTTAAAAACTTATGAGCATATGTGAAGGGGGGAGTATTTCAGAAGAAAAAAAACAAAAATCTCAAGGTGTTAACAAAATATGTTTTATAATCATAAACACTTTGAGAGATTTTCAAATGAATGGTTTATGGCAACATAGGATAGTCATGGAGTTATAAGGTGACTAAGGTTAGGAAATACGTTCCGTGATCCGCCAGAATCAGAGGGATCTACCCATGGACAATACCAATAGTTTAGTACTAGAAGTCCTTAGGTATGATTGAAAAAAGGGAGTAAAGAAATGAAAGTAGAAAGAAGGGGTTGAAGAATTAAAAAGAAAAGTGAAGGAAAGAGTGAAAAGAAATAGCCCTCCAAATGTTCAACCTTATTACATATACAAGTTCCTTCCATCACTCTCTCTCTTACTTTCTCTCTCTAGAATATATGTCTTGTGTGATTAATATAGTAACCTAACATATCCCAATACCTTTCTTTATAAGTTGATAGTCTATTATCTTGTTCACACTCTCAGATGCATGTTCAAGCCTATTAACTTTAAATTCAATGCTTTCTTTTTCTAGTTAAACTACATCTTTTTCTTTCTGTGCTACTTCAATTCTTCTTCTAATTTCCTTGATAAGCTCATCTCTAACATAAATTTCACTCTTTAAAACATTAATCTTTTCTACTAACTCAGTCTCATTTGTTTTAAAGAATTCAAGTCTTTTCTCCATTGACTCTTGTCCTAATTTATAACCTAAACACATTAACTTAGACTTTCTTAAATCTTCTATCAGTTGATTATTTTGAGCTTTAAGTAACTCAACAGTATCTAAACAGGATTTATAAGAACAACCAGAATCATTAGATAACTCAGAGTCAAAGCTTGAAGAGGAAGATGAATAAGCCATGAGTTCAAATTTTGGTCCTTCTGTAGCTTGGTCACTCTAATCATATCCACCCAAACCATTACAAGACACCAAAGCTATGGAATTAGTTGTTTCCACAGGCACAGTTTTCCTTGAGCTTTCTCCATTCTTGTAGTCTTGCCTCCTTGGTACCCTACACTCTCTAACAACGTGTCCCTTTCTGTGACAGTTATAGCATTCTACCTTGGACTTATCAAACCCCATGTTGACATTCCCATTGACATTGAGCTGCCTTCCAGTATTCTTCAAGAATCTCCTAGCTCTCATTGTCAACATAGCCATTTGCCACCTCAAATTCATCTTTTCAAGATCATCAGGATGAATTTGTTCCAAGTCCTTATGTACAATCTGAGAACTATTAGATTGACTAGCCAGGAATGAATAAATCACAACATCACTCAAGTTGTCAACATTTGTAGAACTAGCAGCATTAGCTTGAGTGATAGCAGTAGTAACTGCTTCATTGGTACTGCTAGTGTTGTTTGAGGAGGACACAAAATCCATGTTTTGTGTATTTGTACTACAGCTAGTCCCTTTGACATCTGGTTCATAAACTTTGAGGTTGTTGTAAAGATCATCCAGGCTCATTGTGTCAAGATCAGGTTTGTTTCTCCACACAACAACATGTGTGTTCCATTCAGAGGACAAGTTTCTCAAAAACTTTTGATTCATATCTTCCTGAGAGATCTGCTCACCCAAGATCTCCAATTGAATTATAAGTTTTTGAATTCGATCAAAGGTTTGATCCAGCATCTCAAAACCTTGAGCAGAGAAGTTTTCATACTGCTGTTTCAAAATATTATTCTTTGTCTTCTTTGTAGCAGCATTACCTCCAAACCTCTTTTTAATAGCTTCCATTAGAGACTTAGCATCTTTAATGGAGTTGAACTTCAACTGATGCTCATTAGGAATGGCCACCATCAACATACTTCTTGCCTTAACTTCAAGTTTTCTTTGATCTTTTTCCTTAGCAGTTGTAAGAGGCACAAGTGTAGTAACACCTTTTGCAGATTTTATTGTTTTTGTTTTTTTGTTTCCATTCTCAATGATATCCCAGAGTTGGAAATCAATCATCTGAATGTACTGCTCAATTCACATTCTCCATATCTCATACTCATTAGCCTTGAGCATTGGAACCTTTGATGCAATAACCATATGTGCAGAGTCTGAATCCATATCTTTAGTTAGATCTAAACAATCTCGAGCTTAAACAGGTTCTTCTTGATCACAGCTTCTAGATCACAAGCTCTGATACCACTTGTTGATCCCAGTTATGCACTTGATCGAATCCCTTAGCTTATAAAGGTTAAGTTATCTTAGATAAATCTAAAACAACTATGTAGAAACTGTCTTTGAGTATACTAAAGTCTATGCGGAATCTAGACTTTAACCGTAAGAAGAACTTGTAATGTAACAGTAAAACAATTTAGAACACAGGATTAACGAACAAAACAACTACAATATTATTAATGAATAATACGAATACTCTCCTAGTATTAGGGTTTACAACCTTGAAGCTATATGAAAAACGTGTGTCTATCTTAATGCCCTAGGACCTCCTTTTATAGACTAAGGAGTCCTAGTCGGCTTACAATAACTTTCTATACAAAATAAATCTTTAATAAATATTTTCTATAATTATCTAACCGATTATACAAGTATATCTCATTAGCAGCATTAACTAAGACTCAATATAGACTAGCAGTCTTAACTCTAACTCTAGCAGCAATAATCCTTTAGCAATTATAATTCTAAACTAGCAGCATTAACTTTTAGTCTGGTAATTCAAGGGCATGAGCTATAACAGGATTAAAGAGCAGTTTGATAAAGTTTTCAAGAGGGTCAACACTTTTATTGCTATGAGTACAGAGGAGATGGTGGGAAGTTCTAAGGCAGCAGAGAAAGAACTAGAAAGGAGTTCAAAGAGAGCTGGTGATGAGATTGAAAAGGAGAGCACTAAAAAGCAGAAGATTGATGAACAGTCAGAGCAAGAGAAGAAGGAAGGTGATGGCAGAGGTTCAGAAGAGATTAAACAATACATAGTGATTGTTTCAGATGATGAAGAAATTCCAATAGACTGTGAACCTTTGGCTACAAAACTGCCTGATATTGTTGGTTGGAGAATATACAATGAAAGTCCAAGGAAAGTAATTTATGAAATTACAAGTGCTAATGGACAGACTTATGTATTCTAAAGGTTTAATTAGATGCTTAGAAGCTTTGACATAACCATTGAAGCAACCAGTGTCAGATCATGACTATGTCTTGTGGGGTGACTTGAAGACCATGTTTGAACCTCATGTAGAAGATGAAGTGTGGAAAAGATCTGTCTATTATAAAAAGGTGATAAGCTGGAGGTTGATAGATACTTGTAGGGTTCATGAACTAACAATTGATGCTATGTATATCTACATGTTAGTTGAGAAGAAGTATCCACTTACAAAGACAACATTGGGAATGAAGCTGGAAAGTAGACTTCTGATGGAGCATGACATGAATGAAAGCATGGCAGATGAGCTTATTTGGTTTATCATATGCTTGAAGAATAACTAGTGAAGTGTTTGGTAGCATCCTCTTGGTGATGGTTTATGCTTTGAATGAAACTTGATGATTTTAGGAGAAAATATCAAGTTTAGGAGAAAATATCATGTTGGGATTCAAAGACTTCAAGATGCTGCTGATGTTAAAACTGCTCATATGGTTAAGACTATTTAGGTATTACAAAGAAAAAACTCTAAGTCATTAATACTGCTAATACAAGTTTTACTACTGCTGGTGTAGTTTACTATTGCTGGTGTATTTTACTACTACTGGTGATGCTGAAGAACTTCAAGAAAATACACTATGTAGTTAGTGCTTCCAGAATAAAAGTTAATGCTACTAGTTCAGAATTACAACTGCTGAAGGATTACTGCTACTAAAGTTAGAGTTAAGACTGCTAGTCTCTATTGAGTCTTAGTTAATGCTGCTAATGAGATATACTTGTATAGTCGGTTAGATAATTATAGAAAAGATTCATTAAAGATTTCTCTTGTATAGAAAGTTATTGTAAGCCAACTAGGACTCCTTAGTCTATAAAAAGAGGTCCTAGGGCATTGAGATAGACACACGTTTTTCATATATCTTCAAGGTTGTAAACCCTAATACTAGGATAGTATTCATATTATTCATTAATAATATTGAAGCTGTTTTGTTCGTTAATCTTGTGTTCTAAATTGTTTTACTGTTACATTACAAGTTCTTCTAAAGGTTAAAGTCTAGATTCCGCATAGACTTTAATATACTCATTGACAGTTTTTACATAGTTGTTTTGATTATGGACAGGACTTTTCCACACTTCATCTTCTACATGAGGTTCAAAGATGGTCTTCAAGTCACCCCACAAGACATAGTCATGATCTAACATTGGTTGCTTCAATGGTTTTGTTGGTCCATACTTTTCTTTGACAAGCTTCCACAGAGTCTCTAAATCTTCTCTGTCAAAGCTTCTAAGCATCTAATTAAACCTTGAGAATACATAAGTTTGTCCATTAGCTCTTGTAATTTCATAAATTACTTTCCTTGGACTTTCATTGTATATTCTCCAACCAACAATATCAGGCAGTTTTGTAGCCAAAGGTTCACAGTCTATTAAAATTTCTTCATCATCTAAAACAATCACTATGTATTGTTTAATCTCTTCTGAACCTCTGCCACCACCTTCCTTTTTCTCTTGCTCTGACTGCTCATCAATCTTCTGCTTTTTAGTGCTCTCATTTTCTATCTCATCACCAGCTCTCATTGAACACCTTTCTAGTTCTTTCTCAGCTGCCTTAGAACTTCCCACCACCTCCTCTATACTCATAGCAATAAAAGTATTAACCCTCTTGAAAACTTTATCAAACTGCTCTTTAATCCTGTTATAGCTCATGCCCTTGAACTGAGCAGGCTTCCATCCATCCATGTTTCTTAAATTGGTCATCATAATTTGATTTTGCTGTGCTATAGTAGGTGGTTTGTTCCTCTTAGCTTCAGTCCTCTTTTGTGCAAAGAATTTCTTCTGCTTAGCCCAAGAATTCCATGAAGAGCTTAGATTTTTCTTCTAAGGATAGCTCTTCCTATTCATCTTGCCACATCTTCTGGGCCAACATGTGATCTGCTTCACATTTTGCTTGTATGTCATCCCATGAGTTTATTTCCGCAAGACTTGCTTCTTCTTATTTTTGAGCTTGCTCTCTTCATGCCTTTTCTTTTGCAGCAATAAGCTCAACTTGCACCTGTCTAGCTAGCTCTTCATCTTCTATAAGCTATTGTTGTCTAGCCTTCATTGACAAAGGCTTTTCTTTACGTTCTTCAATCAGAATTCCTTTGCCTTTATCAGTTGATGATTGTGAAGTTATTGTTAGTTTTATTGTTGATGTTGGTGTTGGCTCTTTAATCACAACTCTTTTTGCCTTAGGTCTTGTATTCTTCAACTTTATAAGTGCTTGAGCTATGGTGACATCTTCATCAGTAGTAGCAACAGCAGTATTAACAACTTCTTTATCAGCAGTAGTAACTTTAGACCCAGCAACACTAAAATTTTCACTAGTAGCATTAACTTGCTCACTAGCAACATTAACTTCATCATTAGCAGCTTTAAAATCAGCAGCATCAATCATTAACTTAGCCACTTCAATCACCTTCTCAACAACTAACCAACAGTATTAACTGTCTCCACTTGCTCTTCTATAATTACTTCAGCAATATTAACATCTTGAAGCATATCTAAACCAGCATCAATAGCTATCACATTACCCTGTTTGTCTTGAACCACAAACTCATTTTCTGCCTCAATCTCCATATCAAATCCAGCACCAAGCCCAATTTCAGTATCTTCCCCTGCAACTTTGCTTTCATTCCTCCCCTATTTGGAGGCATCCTCCCCCAAACTTTCATTAGCAGAAGATTCAACCCTGGAGGCAGTACCAACGTTGTGCAATCCTTTTAGCTTTTTCCCTCTTGACCTCTGTTTTCCCTCTAGATATCTGACTCTTCTCTTCAATCTTTTAATTTCATTACCCTGAGGAGTTGTTGTCTGCTTGAGGTCAAGAACTTCTTTTGACAATTTTGTACATAAATCCATCAATTCCTTTAGTTCAATGCTACCCTCACCACTTCGGATTATGTTACCTATCCCGAGAGGTGGATCATTGGGAATGTTAGACACAGCCTCAACCCTAGGTTGATCATATGCCCCCCCCCCCATTGTTTTCGGTTGGCCGGGATCACTACCTGAGCAAGTTCCAGAGGAACTTGACTCATTAAGTGTTGCCTTGGTTCAGGTCTGACTTATGTTACCACTGGCCTGCTCTGCATCTAAGCTAGCAGCAGTAGTGGCAGCCCTTACCAATCTGTGAACCCTCTCCAGATGCACAGCTCATCTGCAACCATACTGACACTAGCCTGAGGTAGCTGAGTGCCCTTTTTCTGTGTGATCCTATGGGTATAGGTCTTTTTGGGCTGAGATGATGATGGTAAAAATGTGGGTGTGTGATGGGTTTCAGTTGGGGTTACTGAACCTTCACCCCGAGTTTGAGTTTGTACCAAATTTGTTGAAAACAATGGTGTTACATTCCCAGAAAAGTCTTTTCCCACCCTTTTCATATTGGCAAAAAAAATTTAGTATGAAAGGGTGTTTCATAAACTCTTTAATGAATGACTTTCTTTGAAAATTGTTTGCTCAAGCAAACTTGTAAAAATCTTGGATACATATAAAATTTATTTGCAGGTTTATTTAAGTTCTTAACCATACCATCAAAAATCAATTTTGAAAAATTAAACTTCTCATTATTAGCCAAGGAGATAATGGCAGAAGCCACATTGCTGCTAAACTCATTCCAGGAAGTTTGTTTAGGACTAATACATTGTAAGATGGTATGTATTAAGAATTTCCACTAAGGGGAGAAGGATCCTTTATAAAATTTTAGAGAATCATTTTTTCCTTTCATACCCCATTCGTGCAAGATTTTTAAAAATTTCAGAATATGAGAGACACTCAATACCATTTTCATCTACTAGTTGAAGAGAACTTCCAACAGACTTTTCAGTAATGAGTATACCTTGGCCTTCTACAACAGCCTGAATTTGTACTTCATTATTCAGTGTTTTGACCTTTGCAGTAGACCAAAACCGTTGAATATTTGAAATATATAGAAGAGGACTTACAATTAATGCATACCTTATAGGGTTTGCATTAAAGAAATCAAGTATTTCTGTAAATCCTTCACTTTCTTTCTGTTTTTGCAAAAAGGCAATCATATTATGAGTGTCGGCAAAAGAAAGTTTCGACATTGTTGTGATTTTGTTTGTTTTAATTGATGATAAAAAGAGAGTTAAGGTTTGTATTTGAGAGAATTATGTGCGCGTGAAACTGATTAAGTGATCGAATTGGGGATTTAACCCTTAAGTGAAGAATTTAAAAAACAGTACCCTGCACTCTCAAATACAGCAGCAGAAACCTAGCAGCATTAAGTTAAGCTTCGCAGCATTAACTTATGCTTAGCAGCATTAACCCAGTTTCCACTCCAATAAGCTTTTTTATCAGCACTACAACACTTGTCTTAGCTTATCCTGCAAAAGATTAGTCCAAAAACACCAAAACACAAACAATAACACATTTCACAATAATCACATTATCATTTATACTTAGCAGATGTAAGCACAACTAGCACCAGAAATCAATAGTTCTAAGTATAACTAGCAGTACTAATCATACTTAGCAGCAGAAACATTCTATGACTTAGATAACAGTACTAATCCTTACAAAACTCTACAAAAACATAAAGAGATAAGAGATTTTAAAGATTTAACATTCCAATACTGGAAATTAAAAATTGAAATCTACCCACGTCAAAAGCTTTTGTGAGCAAATCTGCAACATTATTGTCATTATGGATTTTAACCATTTGAATTAACTTCTTTTGTAACAGCCGGTAAATTTTCTAAACGTATTTTACTAGCCAAAATATTTATTTTTGAGATTCCTTAACTTTGAAACTTCTCTGAACTTGTTTGAGTTTGAAAACAGTAGATATCTTGATAAACGTGAGCGTTATCCCTTTACATAGCCGGCACAACCTAGAATACTCGAAACGATTCAATATACTAAATAAATTATCTCCGAGAAAGTTATACGTATTTATACACATTTTTATTGGGGAAATTATTTTGGACTCAATAGCGCAAGTCTCGTAATTTAAAATGGCCGTTTGCTATGTCAAATGGGGCCCACAGTGTTTATACTAAAATATTTTCTAATTTACAATTCCTACCCCTCCTTTAAACTTACACCGCCGCCCCCACTATTTTTATTTTGTCCACCTTTAACCCTCCCCACTATATAAAAACCCACTTTAGGGTTTTCTTCCTCATAATAACACCACCCCTCACTGGAGTTATTATTTCCGGTGCCGTCATCATCTCCGGCCAAATTTCCGACCACCACTTCTTTTAACACCAACGCGTAGATCGAGACACAGGGATTATTTCTGGAGCACTTGGGTTCAAAAGGAGCACGTATTGGTTGTTTTTGGAGTAACACCGTCGCTCACCACCACTCACCGTCGTGAGCCACCACCACCTCCCATCCTTCCCTTTCGTTTGGTAAGGCTCACGCGCCTCCCTTTTCTATTTCTTTCACTTTTATTCGAAACCCTAATCAGTTAATAATTAATCTAAACAATTATATATATAAAATGAATTAAAACTAATATTTTCTAAACAAAACCATGTGGATCTAAAGTTTTAACACATAACTCGTGTGACTCTTACCGAGTCACATGACTCGTCCGAGTCAACTCACGAGTTGAGTTGACTCAAAGCTTATTGTGTTTATTTATATTTATTTTGTTATTATTAAGCTTAAAATTCGTCCTTGTTTAATTATTTTGGGGATGTTTGGTCGCATTTTTTTATTAGTCAAGTGGTTGTGTTTGTTGAGTTGGTCGAGCAAATGAACCCGAGAGGGTTGCGTATCTTTTGGTCTCGGAATTCATAACAGGAACCGAGAGGTTGTGTTTGGTTTGTGTTTGAGTGTCATGGGTCGATAAACCCACGTAGGGTGTGTTTTTTTGTTTTGGTTTGACACACAACGAGACACCCATAAGGGTATTGTGTTATGTTTGGTCCGACGAGGTCACCACAAGAAGTGAAGTTACTCGTTCAGTTAGATTGACGAGTCATCATGGGGTGCTTAATTATGTGTGGCCTTGTAGTGTGTCTCGGCTCAAATCATCAGATAGGTGTTGAGAGTGTTCCAATAACAAAGGGGTCATTTAACCTCATTTTTAAAAATGAACAAGTATGTTTGTGGTTGCGTTGTGTTTGGATTCGTCATTGGGATTTGTTTGTTTTGTTTTGGTTAAACCCACAAGGGTAATTGTGAGTGTTGGTTGTTCTCGAGTCAAAGGGGAACACCCACATAGGGTGCGTTTGAGTTCGAGTAGTGTGTATGGTTAACACGGTTAGGGTGTGTTTGTATGTTGGGCTTCAAAGCCCAATGAGGGGTGCGTTTAGTTAGCCAAGCCCAAGAGGGCGTTTGGTTTATCTTTTGGGTTACTAGGCCCACTGGTTTTAGAGGGGTGTGATTGTCTGTTAAATGGACTCACAAGTCCAAATATTAGAGAGTGTGTTTGGTTAAACTTTGGGCCGAAGCCCAATGTATTATTAAAGAGGGTCTGTTCTAATTATTCAAGTCAAAAATCATAAACTGATTAATATTAGATGTATTATTTTTGCGTGTGTTATAATTTATCGAACTCTTTACTAACTTAATTTTTTTTGCTTTGTGACTCGATGACGATGTAGATGCTATGGGATTTATACCGGGAATTTTATCACCATTTCATTGTATTTGTAAAATAATTGTAATAGATTAGTGATTTAAATAACTCATTGTAACCGTTATTGGATTTTGCGATATTAGTGTAGGCTTATTGTATGATTTGATACAAGAGATGGAAGAATGTATTAGACTTGTTGAGCTTGATATGTTTGGACCCGAACGGACACAAATTATCCGATAAACAGAACCTAATAGTTACGCGAATAATAACGATATGAAACTTATAAAACATATAAAAACTTGTAATAAAACTTGTTTACAAATAACCACGATAACTTGGAAACGTAATATAAACGTAAGCGTAATGCCATGGTTTATAAAACCTTTCGACTTTATAAACTATATGTAACAACCGAGAAATTTCAAGTCATTACTTTTACTAATTTTATTTGCTTATTATGCTATTTTAAGTAAATTGGCTTTTGCCGGGAATGTCGCCCGCGTACGTCGTGACACGTACATTGAAATTTGTAAATTGACTCAGGCTATGCTCAGTTTATCCGTTAACATGATTTATATTTCCCCACGTACTTGTTTTCATATGGAATGATGTAATTTTCCATTTCTATGTGAAGTGTGCACATTTTACGTTTTATGCGTTTTCAGCTCGCGGTTTGAGCTTTAAAGACATTATAACACTCCGGAAGGCTCGGGAAATATATGAAACATCAAGTCAGGTCATTTTAAGTTAAATGTGATATTTTTATGAAAATATTATCCTTGTGACATTTATTTTTACAAACTATGCATAAAAGTACCCGATTTAGCGATTTTCGCGTTTCTAGCTATTCATGAGCATTGCTTAGGATTTCTATCCGTTTTCATGTCATTAGTGGTTTAATATTCCATCATATGCTCCTAGTATTCAAAAAATTATATATTTCACATTTTCTGTCTCATTTCACGATTTTGTCAAATTTTGGTAACAACTCGCGTTTTGAGCCTGCGTTTTTGATTTTTAGTTTCGTTTTAACACTCCGGAAAACCCAAGGCTCCCATGAAATATTAAAATTATCCATTTTAACACTTCATAACAATTTCATAATGTTTTGATAACACTTTTCTAAAATTCACATTTTCAGTTCACCCGGTACTGCGTAATTCGCGTTTTTAAGACCGTACGCTTGATTTAAACCCCACAAACACACTAATACTTCAAATATTAATACAATAAGAATAAAAGTCAGATTATTTCTTGCCTTGGGACCACAAAACCGTCCATTCCCTCCCCTCCCATGCTCATTATATCTTTTCTTCATTTTAAGAAATACTCATCACTTTATTTGCATGCAAACTTCTAACTCTCTCTCTAAGAAATCATCCAACTTCAAAAGTCCCTCTCCTTGCCCCTCTTTCTGCTGTACCATCAACACCAACACCACCTTCATCATCATCTTTTATTGCATCAAATCTTGTGCTAACTAGTTACCCTTTCATCCTTGTAAGTTTCTTTAATTTATTTCACCTCATTTTCTTTGGTTTCTTATGGTTATTAGTGATTATTTTTAAGACAAAGCAAACTTCTATTGCATGTGTCATTTTAGTTGATTAGAGTCAAGATCTTATGGGAAATAGGTGGTTTGATAATTGGTTAGTGTTGATAGGTAAAAGTTATGCAAGAGATTAATGGATCTTATTGAGTTTTTGTCTAGTTATGGATGTTTATCTTGGATGTTTGTTATTAAAAACTGAAGTTAAAACTAAAGATAATCTTTCATCTCCTGGAAATATTTAGTTATTGGATGAATAAAAGAGTAGGAATCATTGGTCTTGAGCATGCATGTGTATTAGAGGTAATAAATGTACAAAAGTAGCCATTTTGATTGGTCAATAGTCTGTCCCAGATTTGATGCTTCAAGATCCGTTCACCATTTTGTACCCAGAAGGTTTTATGAAAAAAATAAAAATATTAGGAGATAGCTACAAGTCTTAGGATCATTTCCCCGAAAACCTTACCTCTTAATTCATCCTGGAGATTTTTAGATAAAATCCACACTAAAACTGGTCCAGGAATGCATGTCAGATTTGATGGGCTATTTATCCCAAAATGTTGCAAAGAACACTAGGTTGGTGTAAACATGAAAGTTGTAGCCAAGACCTGTAGAAAACTTTTCCCACAGGCCATGTGTCTATTAGACCTGTAGTTAAAGAGATACACCCTTTTTTCTAAACTCATTTGGATGCTGAGTATAACTATTTAGAGATACAGGGGTAAATTGGTAATTTCACCCATGTTATATAGTTCTTAGTAATGTAAGGCCTTTATTTTCATATAGTACAGAGTCATAACTTTCTAAGCATATAAAGTTCATAATTTTAGCCTTCACGGTTTAGAAATGGCGACGCAATTAGTGTGGCAATTTTATAAAATTTCCATCAGCTTTGCATTTTAAACCGAATAAGTTTTTGCAAACGTCTTTTCGACCCATAACTTGCTATAATACTTTTAAATAAATGACCACATGATATTTTGGGTTCAAGTACTGAGTTAAATCATAAATATAAAGTATTATACCTTAATCCCCGAGCCTAAGTCGTGTTATATTTTATTTAGGTCACTTGTGATCTTGCGGTTTTCTCGACGTGCACACTTCTCCGATTTTCGTTGCTACTTCATCATTGGTGAGTTCATAGCCCCAAGTTTTACTTTAATTGTTTTATAAACTCCGTGGGGGAGATACATGCTATAAATATTTATGATCACAGTTGTTTTGAAATTGGATGCTATCATGTTATTATTATTGCCTAAGTTTCCCATAGCCAAAAGTCCCTTAATCGTGAACCGTTAATCACTTGCGAGTGAACGCGAATACAGTGAATAGATCTATTGGAACTAACAATCCCCACCAGAAAGAACGTGCCTATATGGCAGTCGTGTATTGTATTCGTCCAAAAATGATAGGTGTGGCTATTACCTATGTATAAGGGCTGATTCGAAATTAGATACGTAGTGTCGGGGTCACGAGCTTAGGGCAATAATAACTGAATTAGACTATGCATTTGTTGCTTAGTCATTTTTATGAACTGAATTATATTGTGATCAACTGCTTATTACTAAAACTCTATGGATTCACTCAACCTTTGTGTTGACGTTTTAGCATGTTTTATCTCAGGTTTAAAGGCATGAAGGTCTTGGATGGAGTCGCACGGATATATTTTGAGGACTCGGCATATTTTCACATTTGAAGAGACTATATTTTAAAGATTTATGTTATGTTTAAAACATTTGCAATCTTTTGAAAACATTGTGTTTTATGAAAACTGTTGGGACCTTTGCAAACTCTGAGAATTTAATGTATCAAATGTGAAACACTTTTAAAACGTCTCTTTTCAAGGGTCGTTTTCCATGACTTATACTTTGTACTAGGAAGTAATACCCCAGTGATCTATCTTCCGCTGTTATAATTTTGGGGGTGTTACACTATAAACTTGTCAAACAATTCTATTATAAAGACTATATAAAACGGTTTTATTCAAATTTGCACAAATTATACCTTTGGGATTCGGGGTAAACGTCGAGCTCATCCATCGACTTGTCCTTTCTTTCTTTTACTCATTCGGTGTCGTTTATTCTTCCATTGTGGTTTTCATTCGTTTTGGCGTGAGTTACCGTTTGATTGTACATTTTACGACTTCTACCCGAGAACGTTTTACTCCTTTTCTTCATTCTTTTCTAATTGCTTGACTGTGTTTCTCGACTTTTATCGTCTAAATATTTCTCTAACGTCCACACGAGATATAAATGTTTACTTCTTTTATCGCCATTGAAAACTAAAACTTTTTATTAACACGAGTATTCAACGAACGCTACTTCACAAATTACTTGAGAATTATTTCTGAAACATGTTACTTACTAGGTTGTGCCGATCTAGTATCATTGTGCTTATACTTCCTGAATGTTGTTGTGTCTTACTACTTGATTCCCGTTGTGATATCTTGCATTGCTGCATACTGAGGTGAGTTCATAGCCCCACTCTTATTTATCTTAACTGTTTTGTAAACTAATTGGGGTGAGATACATGCTACAGTTTTTACACAATTGTTTGAAAACTGTTCTTTGAACTGAAAGCTTTGTTGAACATCTGATAAGCACTAAGTACTAACCATGAACCATTAATCACTTGCGAGTGAGCGCGAATATAGGGATATAGGCCTATAGGAATTGACCATCCCGCCATGTTGACTAGGTCCGGTCCGCATGTGATGTACTATATTTGATTTTATCAAGGTATCAGGCAAAGTACCTTCTTGAGGGCAACTATTATATTATGAAATTTCGCGATTGCTTTCGACTTACGCCAATGTTATTGGTGCCGGTTAACATTTTGCGTGTCATGAGCTTAGTGCAGTGGTAACATCTGAACTTATGGGTGTAAAACAACGTAGCCCACTTTCTCTTAAACTTGAAATATTGTGATCAACTATTTTACTTTTAAACCTATGAATTCACTCAACCTTCGTGTTGACTTTTAGCATGTTTTATCTCAGGTGTTAGATCTTTTCCGCTGCATAACTTACTTTTGGAGGAGCTTGGCGAAGGGCATGGCATGGTCATACATGAATCTGAAAACTATTGGGACCGCTTAAAATCCTTTTATGGACCTATATTTTCTGCACTATTTTTGAATGATGTAAATTGAATGTTTTCAATTATGAAATTTCTTCTAAAACGGTTTAAGTAAAACCGTTCTTTGTACCTTGTGTTGTGATAACAATCGAGTAGCACCCCGAGACTTGTATGCTTCTGCTGATCCGATCTAGGGGTGTTACAGATGGTATTAGAGCTACAGGTTATAGAGAACTGGGTATTTTCAAAAACCTAGACTATAAATATTGTTACGAAAACTTAACCCTATGACCGACACGTGCCTTCCTGCCAAGCCGATGCCTCGCGTATGATCATATTTGATGAGATATTTAATGATATATTCGATGAGATGTGTGCCTTTTATTTGATGATTTATATTCATCTTTTTTTCACTATTCACTATAAGTATTCTCATATACTTACGTCGATGCACCGAACCTGTCACGGAGTTACGCTATTTCCTTGCGTAACACATTACATTATTTGATTTCGAGTTTGGACACTTATCATGTTGTTTTTAAAAAAACGGCTTTAAAAGTGAAGGACATACTACTAGTGTAACTAAGCTAAGTATTTCAAAAATTCATTGAACCTCGGCTGGATGTAGACTAATCACCTATATTCCACCAGGGACAGCGATTTTGCAACACTGAGAGTAGCTATAATAGAATTATGTTCAAATTGGTTTTATACTTGATTTTTGGAAATGGTAAAGTTTTGCATATGTACACGAGCACCGAATATCATGAAGGTTTACCCCTACACATGACGCACCGACATCACAACACTTCACGAATTGCAATACTCTTCGAATCGCCATACCTCTCCACTTATATGGAATAATTGTTCGTCACCGTCTGATTACGTCACACCGGGTCAGGTGAGACCCGATCGATCACCGTTTTGAATTCGAGTTGTTTATTTCTAACTTGTTCGATATTGTAATAAGCACGTTTGAGTTTATTGGAGTGTTTGATTTTGGCTTTATTTGAATTGGGATTGCTTGATTCCACGATTTTGAGTCTCGTTTGAAATTGTTTCTTTAAGCCTTGTTTTGTTTTCGGTTATGTTACAGCCATCCCTACCCCAAACCTTACACTCAATGAATGAACCAGGTTAGATCACTAGTCGTCTAAGAATGACCCTTCAATAGCACTTTTAGGATGAATCTCTTGATGGAGGTAAACAACGAAATATCCAACGAATCTTTGGCAAGACCTAGAAAACCTACAATAGGTCGATTTGTAACCCAACATAAGCCTTAGGAACTTATGTAGCAACCTGAGCCCCTATTTTTGGAATAGATACCTAACCTTTCACTTATCCCTCGGGAATACCAGTAGTCTACCTTAATACCCCTGTATAAAACAATGAACTGCGATATGTTATTTTACGGAATATATATATAAATTGATACGATATTTTGAAAACGATATTTCTAGAAAACTATTTTTGGATGCGTTATTTTGGATACGCTATCTCACCATACTATTTTAAATACTGTCTTGGGACGGTCAACACTGTTTTCACTATTTTAAAGACGTATTGTACTAATTCACTATTTTGATAACTGTTTTGGATACACTATTGTGAGCACACTATTTTGGACATATCATTTTGGAAACAATAATTTGGAATACTATTCGAAAGCTATTTTGAAAACATGATTTCGCTGGTATTGCTCTAGGCCACTAGGTCACATACTTCGTTTCCCTGACCCCTCAATCTGTAAGGAAACTTGTATACACCGTATGATAAACCAATGAGTTGGATGACATCAGTTGTTACCTTAGGAGGCAACCCGTCAGCCAAAATGGACACATTAGTGGTCTATTCATATGAATTGAACTTTGGAGACTGTAAACTAGATAATAATACTCATGAGGAAATATTAACCTTAATTTTGTAAGTAGAGTTACTTGTATTGACCATGATAGAGGTTCGCCCTAGTGTTCGTGTTCCGAAGCTGATACTGATTTAGATAATTCGAATTCGGTTGGTCAGGATTTGTACAAACCATGGATCATTAACCATTTACCCCGAAGAATCATTAACCATTTCACACCTTTACACTTTAACCATGGATCCAAGCTTTTCACCTTTTAATACCCACTCTATTACATCCATTTTTATTTTAGCTAGCTCCATAGAGTATATGAAACCTACTTATTATAATTACACATTTTTTATAACTTGCATTCATTAATCCTCGTTAATCATTTTCAACTCTTTTACTTTTACCCCTTTTGTCCACACAATTCTTTCCACACTTAAATGTTACACGGGTCTTCAGCTATAGCACACTCATTAGCGTTCGTTTATTTTTATTTTTTTATATACATCTTAAACATGTTTTACTTTTCAAACACTTTTGTTTTAATAGTCACCACTAATGGGGCATATTAGCCACGATATAAATAGTTTCAAATCATTACCTTAACTTCGTACATACTTATCTCATTCTCACTTACATTCATAACTTACTGCATTTTTACCCTCATAATTTGACTCATCTTATTTTGGTTATTTACGCAATTAAGCTATACAGTTTTATTCCACTTCTACATATCATCATACTTCAATCGCGTTCTATACATTCACTATTTTTGAACATTTAGTAATTACAAATCGAGTCCATAGAGGACTGTGTCGCTATCTAACATACAAACTGTTTTTTTTTTTCAATTATTTTACCGACCATTTCGCGGTCATCCTACAAAATGTTTTACTACTATATCATAAAAACCAAAATTTTGACCTTACCACTATTTTATAAACAATTAATTGATTTCTTAATAGCATTCCACCAGTTATTTTACAAACCGATTTACTGTCTTACTAATATATCAAAAACTGCGATTTTGTTACTATTTTATAAACAATGAATTGTTTTCCTGCTGCCATATAAATTGTTTTACAACTCATTATGCAAGCTATCCTATTATTAAGTAATAAACCGATTCGCTACCTTACTACTATTTCATAAACCAACGAGCAGTTTCACAAAAATGTTGTAAACTATGTTGCAATTACTCTACAAGTTTTACTACAGCCTTATGAGCCATTTTACTCTCCTGTGAGCTGATTTAGCCACTGTTTGATTGAAAACCATAAAAGTATGTTACTATTATCTTACAAATTATTTCGCCAATACTTTCCAAAACTATTTTACTGTCACCCGATGAACCGTTTTGCTACTAAATCACTAAGTAAACTACAACTTTGCTAATGTTTTACAAATAACAAATGATTTTCTTATTACTCTATGAACCGTTTTATAAATCATCTCACAAGTTATTGTATAGCCCAATTTGTTGTCTTGCTAATATATCACAAATTTAACTATGGTTT
Organism: Artemisia tridentata subsp. tridentata; assembly: GCA_021014915.2. Lineage (NCBI taxonomy): Eukaryota > Viridiplantae > Streptophyta > Magnoliopsida > Asterales > Asteraceae > Artemisia > Artemisia tridentata. The sequence continues at coordinate 308,761,857 of CP139508.1, forward strand.
TGTTATTATTTATAAATAATAAATCTTTCTCTATCACTCTATAAGCTGTTCTACAAACTATATTATAAAGTATTTTACAATCACCATGTTAAACATTTACCTTCATGAAAAATATTTACCTCATTCGTTCCATGCGATTAGATTTCCCTTATTAGTAATGCATGCGTTGAACTAGGTTACTGATATACTATCACACTTATGATATCTTACCCTCTAGGAGTTCTAGACAACACAGACTCAAAACCTATTTCTTTTATGTGACCCGACTTCTACACCGGGATGCCAAGAGATTTTAGCCTACCTAGCAACTATTGATACTCGACCTCACCTTGTAAACAAGAAGGACTTTTCTCAACATAGTGTCGAACTAATTCAGGCCTCTCAGATCACTAGTGTAACAGTTTTAGATCATGATACCTCTTAGCACCAAGTTATCCCTTCCAAACCGCCAGTACAACAATTTCGGACAGGATACCTCTTAGTACCGTTTAAATAAGTTGGATATTTGCATCTATGAGCTTCGCCTAACATTAAACATTGAACCCCGCTTAGCACTGGCAACTAGATCCTTTTCTTTGGATATTTAGGAACATAGGTGGACGTACATGCTCAACTACCCTTCTTCTTTTATGTTCTTACTTTTAAGGATTTTTCTTAAAATACCTTTATATCAACTTTGAAACTCGTAGTGATATTTTTCTGAAATACCTATTTTGAGGATTAAATTCTTCTGATCAAACTTTATCAAACTTTTGTTGTGAAATGTCAAACGTAAACTTTTGTGAAAATTATCTTACCCATACCATGATTGAAAGCCTGTTTTACAAAAAAATTAAAATTTTTGAAACTGTGTCATCTTATATAACTATTAATTTCCAACAAAGAAATGCGTAATACCTGGAAAGTGATGTTGGTCAAATTCGTACAAACGTTTACCCAAATAAAGTTTTCAAAAAAAAAAAAAAAAAAAAAAAAAAAAAAAAAAAAAAAAAAAAAAAAAAAATTATCCATTCCTCTGAGAAGGAATAACACACAATTTCGAAACAAATCTTGAAGATCAGTCACTCCACCATTTTTACCACCTTACAAGTATCAGGTTTTTTTTTTTTTTTTTTTTTTTTTTTTTTTTATGTCACTAGGATATAAACCATATATTGGGTTAAGACCGTGAGAATTTAAGGGGAGACCACTCTAACAAAACTGTGAAACATCGCGTACTTAAGACTTAAACTGTACCCCCCCCCCCTATTAAACTACACTAGGAATCATTGTATCTCACCAAATCACTAGAAGGAGACGACTTATAACAAACAACCTAGATACCCTCTCACAAGCAGAGAGAAACCCTTAGAACAACCTAGTGAGACCCAAATCTGTTACAAATACCATCACTACTTCGCCGACATTATTCCGACCTATAACTTGAAACTAAATCGCGAGGACGTGATTCTTTTTTAGGGGTATGTGCTGTAATACCCGGTAAATTTCCTAAACGTATTTTACTATCCAAAATACTTATTTTTGAAATTCCTTAACTTTGAAACTTCTCTGAACCTGTTTGATATTGAAAACAGTAGATATCTTGATAAACGTGAGTGTTATCCCTTTACATAGCCGAGACAACCTAGAATACTCGAAATGATTCAATATACTAAATAAAGTATCTCCAAGAAAGTTATACGTATTTATACTCATTTTATTAGAGAAATTATTTCGGAATCAATGGCGCAAGTCTCGTAATTTAAAATGGTCGTTTGCTATGTCAAATGGGGCCCATAGTGTTTATACTAAAAGATTTGCTAATTTACAATTCCTACCCCTCCTTTAAACTTACACCGCCGCCCCCTCTATTTTTATTTTGTCCTCCTTTAACCCTCCCCACTATATAAAAACCCACTTTAGGGTTTTCTTCCTCATAATTACACCACCCCTCACTGGAGTTATTATTTCTGGCGCCATCATCGTCTCCGGCCAAATTTAGGAGCACCACTTCTTTTAACACCAATGCGTAGATCAAGACACGGGGATTATTTCTGGAACACTTGGGTTCAAAAGGAGCACGTATTGGTTGTTTTTGGAGTAACACCGGCGCTCACCACCACTCACCGCCGTGAGCCACCACCACTTCCCATCCTTCCCTTTCATTTGGTAAGGCTCACGCACCTCCCTTTTTTATTTCTTTCACTTTTATTCGAAACCCTAATCAGTTAATAATTAATATAAACGATTTTATATATAAAACGAATTAAAACTAATATTTTCTAAACAAAACCGTGTGGATCTAAAGTTTTAACGCGTAACTCGTGTGACTCGTTACCGAGTCACATGACTCGTCCGAGTCAACTCATGAGTTGAGTTGACTCGTAGCTTATTGTGCTTATTTATATTTATTTTGTTATTATTGAGCTTAAAATTCGTCCTCGTTTAATTATTTTGGGGATGTTTGGTTGCATTTTGTTATTAGTCAAGTGGTTGTGTTTGTTGAGTTGGTCGAGCAAATGAACCCGAGAGGATTGCGTGTCTTTTGGTCTCGGAATTCATAACAGGAACCGAGAGGTTGTGTTTGTTTTGTGTTTGAGTGTCAAGGTTCGATAAACCCACGTAGGGTGTGTCTGTTTGTTTTGGTTCGACACACAACAAGACACCCGTAAGGGTATTGTGTTGTATTTGGTCCGACGAGGTCACCACAAGAAGTGGAGTTACTCGTTCAGTTGGATTGACGAGTCACCATGGGGTGCTCGATTATGTGTGGCCTTGTAGTGTGTCTCGGCTCAAAACACCACTTAGGTGTTGAGAGTGTTCCGGTCACAAAGGGGTCGTTTAACCTCGTTTTTAAAAAGGAACAAGTCTGTTTATGGTTGTGTTGTGTTTGGATTCGTCATTGGGATTTGTTTGTTTTGTTTCGGTTAAACCCACAAGGGTAATTGTCAGTGTTGGTTGTTCTCGAGTCAAAGAGAAACACCCACATAGGGTGCGTTTGAGTTTTGTCACCATTTCATTGTATTTGTAAAATTATTGTAATAGATTAGTGATTTAAATAATTCATTGTAACCGTTATTGGATTTCCGATATTAGTGTAGGCTTATTGTATGATTTGATACAAGAGACGGAAGAATGTATTAGACTCATTGAGCTTAATATGTTTGGACCCGAACGGACACAAATTATCCGATAAACCGAACCTAATAGTTACGCGAATAATAACGGTATGAAACTTATAAAATGTAAGATCTAAACATCTTGATTGTGTTGATCGGGTGGTCTTGGATTATGGAAGAACAACTCCATATTTGTGTTAAAGAGATATACTAGAGAGAGAGTTGGGAACCTTGAGAGAAAGTATGGAAGATTAGATTGAGTGTGTGAAAGTTACAAGAGTTCCAACCCTTCCCAAGTGTGGGAAGGGGTATATATAGTACCTAATATTGGTGCCCCTAGTGGGCTGTGGAGTGAGCTGACAGTGGGTAAAGACCTGACCCACTCCTCAAATATAAATATGACTAAGCTAATAATACTAATAATAATAATAATAATAATAATAAGCCTACGAGCTACATAAATGCTAAATAGATACTCGGGGTGACCGAGTCTTCATATGAATATTTATATTCCTAACAATCTCCCCCTAAGGGAGGTCACCCCGGAAATAATATTTCGAATTATAGCATTCTATTCTCAGAACTTGACTTCATAGCTCGTAGACATTGATTCTTCAACATCATTGTACTTTGTGTCTTCAGCAGTGAACCTTTGATGACTAATCTTTTGTCTTGGATGATCTTCGAGTATTCTTTGAGGTTATCATCCAACATATGCCATCAAGTCATCTTGCAGCATCGTCTCCATGTGAAGTTGTATCTTGGAGCCTTCTTTGAGATCATCAGCCACCGAAAATCTCTGAGCTCATCCATTGTAGTAATGCCACCATGTGATTTGTTGTGACCGTTGGGCTCGTATGCTCACACTTTTCTGGATCATGATAGCTATCATCAGAGTTGCGGAAGCTGTGTTGAAGGTCTTTCATCTATCATGATGTCTTTGATAGTGAATTGGAAGTGTGAGCATGGAGTGTGGATTGACACGTCTCTGCTGGAATCAGGAACCACCATCGCCATCTTTATATGAATCTGAAATAAAACAGTTAGCAATAAAGTTGGAGAACGAATATGGCTTTGTCATTCGTTCGATGTGGTGGTTGGATTTAACCTTCGGTTCTGTGAAGACCGACCTGTGATCAGGTAGAATCCCCTTTAAAGAAGATTCTCCTTGACAGGAATTTCCAGCTTGTAGTAATGAGTCTTCCAATAAACTAATGTCAGAATCATCATACTAAGCATGTTCTCATACCAGAACGTCTCAAGGCAGACAGCACGGTAGAGTGAATCAGTGAATTAAATACCCACTGATTGACAAGAAATTGATTAGAAAAATCACTTGCGTGTCACTGGATAAACATTTTGTGCAACACGACAAGGGTTTTATAAATTGAATCACATTTCTGTCAAAAACACTTTTGTTTGAAAATTTTCATAATCAATGTGCTCGAAATTCAGTTGGTGAGCACATTGAAAGGTTTTCCAAAAGCGTCCGTCAATCCATTTCCTGGAACAAGTTTGATTCAAATGAGAATCGCCCCATCGTTTCTTTCCAGTTGTCACAAGTTTGATCCATGAAGGATCTCACATGTCACCCACCAAGAGCTTGTTTGATGTTGGCTCTAGAAGGATTTCCATCTTCATTGTGAATACTTTACGTATCACTCGGATGTTCTGGCAATACCACAAGGATAATGCGTAGGACTCTTCATATATATTTTCTTTCTTTTCACGGTGTATGAAACAGCAAGTATTTTCTTGCGTAGGACTCAATAGTGCATTTTGATTTAGTGATCGGAGGCTGGAGAGGACTGCCACCTTTTCAATATCATCTAACTCGGAGTGAGAGAGACGATAGCAATGTATTGATCTCCGTGACAAGTGAAACAAGAGTCCTTTGAGGGACCTTGAGTGGCTAGGGAGGGTTGTGCAGCGTATCACTGGGTCCATGATACTTTGTCTTCAATGTCAGCAATCAACTAAGTGATTCTGACAGCATATGTATTGACCCGGTTTCTGCCTAAAGTGTAAGGAGGGCTTCTTTCTTTTCACCCTTTATCTTTACATTTCTTTTTCATTCTTCAACCCCTTCAGCGCTTACCGAGACTTCATTACTAGCACCTTGTTGGGTTTGTTCCAGTACTAGCTCCATCTCAGTCGGCACTTTTCCCTTATTCACTTTTCTCCTTTTTTAATCATTCCTAAGGACTTCTATTCTAACTAGAGGATTGTCCCTGGGAAGATCCCTCCGGTTCTGGCTGGATCATGGGAACTAATACCTAACCTTACCATCCTTATAACTCCAATACATAAAGTAAAATGGTCGGTCTTTGGTATTCTTTCACAATTGCCATCACAAATCATTTGCTCCCCCTCAATATGTGCATCGATATACGAAAGAGTTTAGCACATATGGGAGAGCCTACACTTGAGTCCAAAAGATCACATTTTTATCAGATTTTCATATTTAAATCACATTCTCTCCCCCGATCAAAAATTTCAAACCATTTGAGATTTGTGATCCCAATTGATTTAAATATGTTTAGAAAATTTGGGAGAAAATGTGGTCAGATTTAACATATATTCTGATGACGATGCTCCCCCTCAATTAATGAGGGAGAATGTTAGTGTCAGGTATGATAAGTTTGAAAGATTTTAAATTTAACAAAAATCATACACTGACACATAGCAACAAGTTTAATAAAATTCACTGCTTATTTGGTACAAAGTATCATGTTTTGATGATATAGAATTTTGAAAATCATCACTCTCCCCCTCAATCGATGACCCGTCTTCTAATGGAATAGCTGTAGTCATTGATTGAGTGATACATTTTTTATGAAAAATTCAATTCTTATTGATATTCAAAAATCATGGTACCACCAAGTTTTCATACAAATACTTTCCTGAAGAATCATAGATTGGAAAGTACTTTCGATGTAAAGAAGACTTCTCTTCTTATACAAGAAATGATGCACTGAAACGTACATCAAATCAGGAAGAACATGGATATAAAGTAATCCATGCCCGGGTGAACATCACCCAGTGAGAGGAACAACCGTCTTTTTGGTGACGTGCTTTCCCCATTTTGAAGCGCGGGTTGCTATCTAAAGTAATAGCAAGCCATTTAGACATGTTTTAACAATCCATTTTAACTTCTGCTCGAGCTTCATTTCAAGACCCGTACCATTATTGAATGACATTTCTAAGTCCGTAAATGTTATCGATAAATAGAAGACATGCCTAGGTGAAACTATTTTTGGTATTTTCTATTTTCTAATTTTTATGGTTTTTCTGGTTTTAAGTTTCTCTATTTACAATTTGCAGGTTTTATGTATATCTATTTACAGAATGGTATAAGATATGAACAAGTATATATATAGACAAGGATACGAGACAAAGCCATTACTCCTCAGCTTCCTGAATCTTCTCCGCTGCCATCACTTGACTTGCTGAAGAGCAATGTGAGCACATTTAATTAGGGATTAATTATGGCTTTTCACTCTCCCCTAATTAGTGCTCTCCCCCAATCTGACAACCTTTCTGATGAATGCCCATAATATGAAGAAGTCCTTTGATAACCAAATGCATGTCGTCTTTAGTCTTCTAACACATAGCGAAGAATGTAGAATAGACTGTAGACTCGACCTTCTTCAAGATTGCCCAATTTGGAGGAACAGAATACCAATCATCTTCATCTCACCAAATGCCTTCCAGTAACCTTACATATAACCCATCAACCCGCAACGTACACATGAGATGCTAACATCAAAGTAACAAGTTGAACCACTGATCATCTATAATATGTATCCTGAGATATTAAGCCCGGTCACGTGAACCTGTTGTGCGTCCATGATGTACACATTCTCTCTCCCCTGATGGTTACGATTAATCAGCCCATGACGTAAAGGTGAAACGATAATACCAAGGTAACAAGTTGAACCACTGATCATCTATGATATGTATCCTTAGATATTAAGCCCGATCACGTGAACCTGCTGTGCGTCCTTGGTGTACACATTTCTCTCCCCTGATGGTTACGATTAATCGGAATCATCATCATGATGTGTACATGAAGCATAATGACGTGTACATGAAGCATTGACTAGAAACCCTTTGACACTGATTGTACCAGCCCGTGAGAAGATGTCGATTAGCATTCCATGACCATGTTCTTCAACACCTTGATAGACGGAGGAAGATGCAGTGTTGGAGAATCATGGTTTGCACGACTCCTGAACTAACGTATTCAGGAGTCGTATGACCATTTCTCAATCATCAATCAACATGTAGATTATTCACCCTTTCCCCCCCCCCCCTCAAAAATTGAATATGTCTGTCAACTGCAATTTTTGATTGAGCGAGTGAATAAGAATACCATCAATGGTAAGTAGATCCACTTGATGGTTCTTGATAACTGACATGTAGATTATTCACCCTTCCCTCCCCCCCCTAAAAAATTGCATATGCCTGTCAACTGCAATTTTTGGTAGAACAAGTGAATAAGAGTATACTCCAATGTGCGTCGATCCACTTGAAGACTGAATAAGCACAGAAAGAGCATGAAACTTGTTGATGAGAATGGCCATAAATAAGAAGATTTCTCTTCTTCCAAAGATAAAGCGCACTTAAGCGTACACCTTTCTTTTCTTTGAGGAACGGGGCCTGAAGTGTTATCTACAGACGCCATAATGATGAAGACCGAGGCCTGAACTGATGTGTTCAGACGTCATTTTCGATGAGGAACGAGGCCTGCACTGATGTGTACAGACGTCATTTCTCTCTTTTCTATATCTCTCATCTAACTCGTTACCAACCCCATTATCATTCTATCGGCTTGATGTCGTGACCACTGATGGAGAAAACCCAGTATGATGAACTTGAGACTGAAGTAACATAACCCGAACTTGTGACTTAACCTTGTACTAATGCGTGACAAAGAGCGGTGTAGAGACTTCGTGCAACATTGAATCCCTAAGTACTCTATACTCTTCAACCAACCAACCATCAAGTATAAGACGTACATCACCTCTTGGATATCCACAACTTTGTGTGACACTGAGCACTACAACGTAACTCCTTAAAGTGATAGTTATTTTGTAATAGAGAGAAAGAAAAAATAACTAGATATCCAAGTCCTCATCATTGTAAAGGTTGAAAGCTCGAACAAGGATCTCGAAGAATCTTCATCTAACCTCCTCGATATCTTTAGATACTAAGTACACGCACTCATGAAATTTCACTTCAGCCTCAAATAAATAATAATGAATTCACGCCGTAGTTGCATCTTGTCGTTTAACTGCCCCGATCTAGCCCTTTATGATGTATTAACTGAACGTTGATAATGGTTTTAACCCGATCACGGTCAAGAGCGCATAATCCCATCATCACGGGATTTTACAAATCTATGATTTAAATTGAGAAATAAGTTCTTTCGCGGGATTTTACAAAACCAAGAAGAAACCGTGAGACAGTAACAAGTTGAATGTGGCATGACTGATTTGATTTTGGTGAAGATCAGTTTGGGTTAAGAATATCCCGTGAGACTTACTGATCACATCCCAACTTATAAGACCTTTGGCCAACTAACCAACCTCAAACACAGACAACGATTTATGACCACTTGATGAAGGAAACCCAATATGCCAATATTGAAAACTGAAGTAGAAGTCCCCAAATTTGTTACTTAAGCTTGCACTAATGTTGGAAGAACGGTGTAGAGAATTAATGCTCCAAGCAAATCTCTAAGTGCTCAATACCCGACCAAAGTATGAGACATTAACACCTCTTGCGATTATTGACAACGTCATTGATGTGTGACACTGAGTACTCTATAGTAACTCTTAAGTGATAGTTACCCCGACTGCTGGTAACTAGATCACCTAAGTCTTCAACTTAAAATTTTAAGCACGAGCAAGTTATCATTGAAGGTCATGCATCCAACCAACCCCGACTTTAAGATAAAATAAGTAGACGCCTTCGTGAAATTCAACTTCAATCTCAAATGAGGAATACCAAATGAACTTCGTGATCATCTTGTGCTGTTGACTAGCCAAAAAGAGAAGAAACATGCGCTAATTCTTAGCAGTGCCCATGACTCACAGTCAGTCCTATCAAGTATGACTATCTAACCCAGCTGCTTGGATGTCATCAGATACAGTGCTTGGTATAGTTGTCATACTGTATACAGGATTTTACAGTTCTTGAGATTTAACTGAGAAATAAATTCAAGAACAAACTGCACAGCAGTAAGTATCAAACCGCTGAAACCTTAGGCAACTCGCTAAGACCCAACCCACTGAAAACTAAACCACTAAAACTGAAACCGCACAGATTCAAACTGCTGGAGACTGAACCACTGAATCCTGAATCGTTACGATCTGACCCGCTATAACCGGAACCGCTAAGATTCAAACCGCTGGAGACTGAACCGCTACGATCTGACCCGCTGTAACCGGAACCGCTAAGATTCACACCGCTGGAGACTGAACCGCTAGGAAACACGCGCTAATTCTCCCCCTCAAAAAGGGCATGCAATGACCTTTTTGCCAAAGCAGAGAGTCCGTGATGGTTGTGAATTTGCCAGGCACAACATAGATACATGGAAAGAGACAATTAAAACTACTGCAAAGAAGATGGTGATAAAGACTCTCTTGTAGTAACCCCTTGTGAGTAAAAGGTTAAAACACGTCTCTGAACAGTCCACCTCCTGTCTTCAAGTCTGACCATCTCTTGAGAAGATCTTGTACTACAATCCCATTAGAAGCTTGAGAAACAACACTCTCTTGATGAAACTTGATAAAGGACAAGTCCGCGACTTATACTTGCACTAAATTTGTGATTTAGAACCTATATTGAGTACAACAACGTAACTCCTTTAAATATAGGTAGTGATATATACCCAACCTTCCATCCTTCATTGTATATATCCACTTATTGAACATCCAAGTCTAATCACCATAAATATGCTCGAGCAAGGGTCATCAAACATCGTGCATCCATCCAACCCCGAGATGTTTGAGACACTAAGTACACCAACCCGTGAATTAACAAGCCAACCAAGCTACTATAATTTCCCAATTCCTACCGATCTTGCAGCACAAACTAATCCCGAAAAAAATATAGTCAAACCCCGTAAGTTTTATTATGTCAAAATCCATGTCCCGCCTGCTTGTCCAAAATTAATTTTGACGGGATTTTACAACTCTTGAGATTTAAACCGAGAAATCGAATCTTTCGCGGGATTTTCTAAAATCTACAAGAGAAACCGTGAAATCAACCAGACTACCCAAGAGTGAATTGCAATACTAATATTCAAAATTTAAGTCAAGGAAGTCAAATCTCAACTTGATTAAATCGCAACAAGTCAAGTCACAGTTTGTCAAATCGCAATAAGACAAATCGCAATAAGACAAATCACAAGTGTCAACTCGCAACGTCAAATCGCAATAGATCAACTCGCAAACTATCAAATCGCAATAAGTCAAGTAGCAGCTTGTCAAATCGCAGACAATCAGATCGCAATTTGTCAACTATGAGTCAAAACGCAAAATTCAACTCGCAAGTGCTCAAGTCGCAATTCACTATATCAAATTTGCAACCGACGAATACTCGAATCTCAGGCACAATAGGACAACGCTGCCAAATCCACAACTCCGAATTCACGTGGACATTCATGGAAAACTTTTAGCCGTGTAATATGTATGCCCATGAGCCGGCAAATCACCAATAACCATAACATCAGCCCATGACAGATTTTAACAAACTTCAACTAAGCCCACAATCAATTGTATAGCCCATTTTAATCAAAATTAACATTTGCCCCAATGATATTAAGCAATTCCCTGGTTAAGTGTTTTGAAGCCCAAATCCATATTTAACCCTAATCATAATCGCTATATACCAGCCTCCTCATAACACATAGCACAAATTAATCACATCCGAACCCTAAACACATCACCACGCCTGATCAAATTTTCATCTCATTATCATCGAATCAATCAATCACATATACGCACAGACCCATCAAGATGATCATCATTTCATCATCATCATTAATCAATCCGAATCAATCACAAACACACCCGTGCCTTTACCTTCATTTTAATAATCATCATAGGAAAAATCAAGAAAGCCCTTTGAAGACATCAAGATCCTTTGAAGGGTCTAAGGTAGGTTTCACCTTTTGTTTACGTTAGTTGTTGTGTTTATGAAAGGACGAATGAAGAGAAGTGGATAACATAACTGTTATTATACTTTTCTTTAAAGTTTCAGATATTTACTTGAGGCACAGCATAAGAAATGGATCGGTGATGAAATGAAGGTGATGTCGAGTGGGTTTGATGTTTGTTGAAACACAGCGAAGATGAAAGCAAGATGATTCGACTCGAAAAGAGATAGGATGTTGAAGTTAGGTTAACAAAATTCGAGTTGATGTAAGATTTATATTGTTGTAATTTCGGTTTGTGAATCGAGAATAGAAGTAAATTTTGTTATGAATCTGCTGTTGATTTGAGCTTGTTGGTTTGAATTATCTTTGTATTGTTGCTTCTTCTTGTTTATTGCATCGTTGAATTAGTTTCGAGTTGAGATTTGATTGGCTTAGGGTTGATTTAATTATAGCAGACTGAGGTTGTTGTTGTTGTGTTATTGTAACGAATCACCTTGCAAGAGCATAGACACAACGCAACCCTGTCAAGTAGCAAGCTTTAAGACCTGAAGTAACCAAAACGCAACTTCACAAACCAAATAAGTGCCAGCCAAGTCGCAACCCAAAACAAATCGCAACTTAAATCAACTGATGCCAAATCGCAACTCTAATGAGTTGAATGGCAAAACGCAACAGGAAGAGACAAATCACAACATTGCAAAACTGCAAGTGAAGTGTTGCTTGGAAGAGACAAATCGCAACATTGCAAAACTGCAAGTGAAGTGTCGCTTTCATGACAGTACAAATGTCACTTACCCAGTTTTGTCACCATACCAAATTTGGCTACAATCCAAATCACAATATATAAACTGAGCAAAAACGCAACAATTGTTTTTCCTTTTTGCAACAAATCGCAACAGGAAGAAACAAAAACGTCATTGTCACCGATTTTGTCACTTTCCCGTTTCATTAATAACCCCAAAATTACATGCCAAATCGCAACACACTTTTTCCTTAGCAGTTCAAATCGCAACTAAGAACAATTCATCACCTACAAGCAGCTTAACCCAACATAAGAGTCACAAACTATAGCCAAAATACTACCAAACGTATTAACCAAATATTGGGCACAACAAAAATTGTACAACAACAAACAAAGGTGATATTCGAGATGGGCTTTTTGTTAAACACAAGTGTTAAACAAGGAAACAAAAGCCACAAAAAGAACACACATTTAGACATGTGCTATTCGTACAGAACCAGTGAAGCCCAAAACACACAACTGGACTTGATATTAGAACAAGTATAACGAAAAACCAATTGGACAGATAGTGATATTCATGAAACAGTGTTCGAACCAACCAAGCCAAAAATAAAACCAAGAAGCATAGAAGCCACAAATTGGAAAGCACACACAATCAATTGAACCAAACCATGGCTCTTGATACCAATTGTAAGATCTAAACATCTTGATTGTGTGGATTGGGTGGTCTTGGATTATGGAAGAACAACTCCATATTTGAGTTAGAGAGATATACTAGAGAGAGAGTTGGGAACCTTGAGAGAAAGTATGGAAGATTAGATCGAGTGTGTGAAAGTTATAAGAGTTCCAACTCTTCCCAAGTGTGGGAAGGGGTATATATAGTACCTAATATTGGTGCCCCTAGTGGGCTGTAGAGTGAGCTGACAGTGGGTAAAGACCCGACCCACTCCAAAAATATAAATACGACTAAGCTAATAATACTAATAATAATAATAAGCCTACGAGCTACATAAATGCTAAATAGATACTCGGGGTGACCGAGTCTTCATATGAATATTAATATTCCTAACATAAAACATATAAATACTTGTAATAAAACTTGTTTACAAATAATCACGATAACTTGGAAACGTAATATAAACGGAAGCGTTATGCCAAAGTTTATAAAACCTTTCGACTTTATAAACTATAAACTTGTCAAACAATTCTATTATAAAGACTATATAAAACGGTTTTATTCAAACTTACACAAATTATACCTTTAGGATTCGGGGTGAACATCGAGCTCATCTATCGAATTGTCCTTTCTTTCTTTTACTCATTCGGTGTCGTTTATTCTTCCATTGTGTTTTCGTTCGTTTTGGCGTGAGTTACCGTTTGATTGTACATTTTACGACTTCTACTCGAGAACGTTTTACTCCTTTTCTTCATTCTTTTCTAATTGTTTGATTGTGTTTTGTTGACTTTTATCGTCTAAATATTTCTCTAACGTCCACACGAGATATAAATGTTTACTTCTTTTATCGCCATTGAAAACCAAGCCTTTTTTATTAACACGAGTATTCAACGAACGCTACTTCACAAATTACTTGATATTTATTTCTGAAACATGTTATTTACTAGGTTGTGCTGATCCTGTACCGTTGTACTTATACTTCCTGAATGCTGTTGTGTCTTACTACTTGATTCCAGTTGTGATATCTTGCATTACTGCATGCTGAGGTGAGTTCATAGCCCCACTCTTATTTATCTTAACTATTTTGTAAACTAATTGGGGTAAGATACATGCTACTATTTTTACTATGATCACAATTGTTTGAAAACTGTTCTTTGAACTGAAAGCTTTGTTGAACATCTGATAAGCACTAAGTACTGTCCTTGCCAAAAGCAAGTCCCTCGATCAAGAACCATTGATCACTTGCGAGTGAGCGCGAATATAGGGATATAGGCCTATAGGAATTGACCATCCCGCCATGTTGACTAGGTTCGATCCGCATGTGATGTACTATATTTGATTTTATAAAGGTATCTGGCAAAGTACCTTCTTGAGGGCAACTATTATATTATGAAATTCCGCTGTTACTGTCGACTTACGCCAATGTCATTGGTGCCGGTTAACGTTTTGCGTGTCATGAGCTTTGTGCAGTGGTAACATCTGAACTTATGGGTGTAAAATAATGTAGCCCACTTTCTCTTAAACTTGAAAAATTATGATCAACTATTTTACTTTTAAACCTATGAATTCACTCAACCTTCGTGTTGACTTTTAACATGTTTTATCTCAGGTGTTAGATCTTTTCCGCTGCATAACTTACTTTTGGAGGAGCTTGGCGAAGGGCATGGCATGGTCATAGATAAATCTGAAAACTATTTGGGACCGCTTAAAATCCTTTTATGGACCTATATTTTCTGCACTATTTTTGAATGATGTAAATTGAATGTTTTCAATTATGAAATTTCTTCTAAAACGGTTTAAGTAAAACCGTTCTTTGTACCTTGTGTTGTGATAACAATCGAGTAGCACCCCGAGACTTGTATGCTTCCACTGATCCGATCTGGGGGTGTTATAGATGGTATCAGAGCTACAAGTTATAGAGAACTAGATATTTTCAAAAACCTAGACTATAACCATTGTTACGAAAACTTAACCCTATGACCGACACGTGCCTGCCTGCCAAACCAATGCCTCGTGTATGATCATATTTGTTGAGATATTTAATGATATATTCGATGAGATGTGTGCCTTTTATTTGATGATTTATATTAACCTTATTTTTACTATTCACTATAAGTATTTTCATATACTTACGTCGATGCACCGAACCTGTCACAGAGTTACGCTATTTCCTTGCGTAATACATTATTTGATTTCGAGTTTGGACACTCGTCATGTTGTTTTTAAAAAAACGGCTTTAAAAGTGAAGGACATGCTACTAGTGTAACTAAGCTGAGTATTTCAAAAATTCATTGAACCTCGGCTGGATGTAAACTGATCAACTATATTCCACCAGGGACAGCGATTTTGAGGATGATCAGAGTAGTTGGAATAGGACTGACAAGAATGTTGTTTATGTCAGCCTCTGCACCAGCTTCTTTATCATCAGTATCAATATATATATTTTCCAAAGAAGGCATGTTTGGATCAAATGGATATTCATCCTCATTATCAGTAATCCCTTCCTTGTCAGCAGTATTAACAGTTTCATCATTGATAGTACTGTTAGTGCTGTTATTATCACTAGCAGCATTAACATCATTAGGACTATTAATATTGTGACCCTTCACTTGATCATCAAATTCAGTTAGAGCTTCATCATCCTGCTTTTCTTCATCACTTGAAAACTTAACACCATCTTCTTTATCATCTTTTGGATCTTCATCTTGATCATCTTCTTGTGAACTCTTTGGAACTTGGGTTGAGATAAGTAAATCAGCAATCCATACAGGTAGTAAGACATAATCTTTTCCAGGTCCTGTCTCCTTTTTAGCTTGACCTGTACTTTCACTTATGTTTGTACCTACAAAATTATTAGACTGTGTACCTGCAACAACTGGCTCATAATTCATTATTTTGGTTTAGGGCATCAATATCAAATAGCCAGTCTGGTCCACTCCCTGCAACATTAGGTGTACTCTCACTGAACCTAACATGCAAGTTCTCTTCCACTAACCTGGTTTTACTATTAAACACTCTAAAAGATTTACTTTTCAGTTAGTATCCAACAAAGAATCCTTCATCAGCCTTTTCATCAAACTTGCCTAAGTGATCTATGGTATTGAGGATTGTAACAGGACACCAAAATGGTCTTAAAAAGTCTAACATTGGTGCTCTACCATGTAAAAGTTAATAAGGGGTCTTGTTATGAGGCTTAACTACTAAACTTCTATTTTACACATACCAAGCAGTATTAACTGCTTCAACCCAAAAAGTAGTAGGTAACTTAGAATCAGCTAACATTGTTCTAGCAGCCTCAATTAGTGTCCTATTTCTCCTCTCAGCAACACTATTTTGTTGAGGAGTTCTAGCTATACTATACTGTCTCATAATACCCTTCATCACACAGAACTGATTCATATCTCTATTCTTAAACTCAGTTCCATTGTCACATCTTATCACCTTAACCTTATGATTAACTAGGTTTTCTATCCTGGTTATGAAAGACTTAAGGATTCCACTGGTTTCATCCTTAGTTGCTAAAAAGAAAATCCAAGTAAACCTGCTAAAATCATCTGTGACAACTAGGCAATACACCTTTTTCATTAAACTTTTCACAAATGTTGGTCCAAATAAATCCATGTGCAACATATTTAAAGGCTGACTTAGAGAGTTCATTGTTTTGGTCTTAAAAGAGGCTCTGTGTTGTTTTCCCTTCTGACAAGCAACACAGGTTTCATCATTTTCAGAAACTATAAAAGGTAAACCTCTAACAAGATTTCCCTTCACCAATTTGTTTATTGTTTTAAAATTCATGTGACCTTTCCTTCTATGCCATAGCTTAGATTCAATAGATGTGGCCTTTGAAAAGAGACAAGTCAAACCTCCTTTGGGAACCACGTTCTCTAAATCAACACTATGTATATTGTCTTTTCTAGGAACCTTAAGCAAAACATGACTTTCATCAGTTAACTTAAAGTCATGAGACAAGACAAAACATTCAGTGTCAGTAAAAAGAACACTGTTCTTTTTGTCACACATTTGTGAGACACTAAAGAGATTAAACTTTAGGTCCTTGACAAAGTACACATTCTCAAAATCTAATTTACCAGTTTTTATTGTAGCTTTGCCCGTGATTTTCCCTCCTTTAGAGTTACCTCCAAAGGCAACATATCCTCCATCAATTGGCTCAAAATCTGTAAGATAGGACATGTTTCCAGTCATGTGCCTTGAGCATCCACTATCAATAACTCCTTGGTCTTGTAACTCCACTTGTAGATTGCCCTGCACATAAAGTAAGAAAATCAGTTTCTTTTGGGGACCCAAACCCATACTGACTTGGATCTTCCTAGTGCATCAATATAATCAAATTTCTTTAAAACTATTGGTGCACTGTCATGTTTGGAAACATGGTCTAAAACTTTTATTTTTGAATTCCAAACCCAACAAGCTGAGGCCTTAACTGCATAAAAATGATCACCCCAAACAGTATCAATCACTGCTTTTGGCTTAGCAGTATTAACTACTGCTTTTGCCTTAGAAGTATTAATAATTGTGTTTCTTTGAATGGGCCTTTTTGCAGTTGAATATGCCATTTTTGAAAAATTGGTCATTGAATTAGCACCATTCACTGTTCTTTTTATGGTAGCAGCACTAACTGGTCTAGAAGTATTAATCAATACTGCTGGTTTTGAAACATTTTGCTTGGCAGTATTAACTGATAATTTGTACTGCTCTTGGAATATTGTTTCTTTTAGCAAAGGGGTGTGTATTTTTAGAAAAACTTTGGTGATTCACCCTCTGAGCATAGTTCTGCACAGGTTTTTTATAGTAATGACAATCATCCTTCAAATGTTCAAAACTACCACAGAAATAACAAGCCTTGTTAAACATCTCAAAGTTACTTCCTAACCTATGAGACATCATGTCATTCCAATTTCTTTGGTTCCCTCTAGGCCTGTTAGTACGCTCCCTAGGTTGCTCAACAGTTCTCCTAGCATTTTGTGAATTAGGTTTACCAAAATTTGTCTTTTCAACACTAGGTTTAACTGTTTTTCATGCAACCTTAGGTGTAGACTTAACCTTATCATCATCATCAGACTCCCAATCTTCAATAATTGGTGCATCAGTATACTTCCTATCAACTGTAGACTTTTCCTCATTAGACTTAGCATTACTACCCTCACCTACAGACTGATTTGCAGACTCAACTAAATAAGACAATTCTTTCATAGAAGGCACAAATTTCCCTGTAATGGGAGGGGGAACTTCATTATATACTATTCCACTACCTTTCTTTATAAGTTGATAGGCTATTATCTTGTTCACACTCTGAGATGCATGTTCAAGCCTATTCACTTTAAATTGAATGCTTTCTTTTTCCTGTTGAACTACATCTTTTTCTTTCTGAGCTACTTCAATTCTTCTTCTAAGTTCCTTGATAAGCTCATCTCTAACATAAATTTCACTCTTTAAAACATTAATCTTTTCTTCTAACTCAGTCTCATTTGTTTTAAAGAATTCAAGTCTTTTCTCCACTGACTCTTGTCTTAATTTATAACCTTAGGTGTAGACTCAACCTTATCATCATCATCAGACTCCCAATCGTCAACAATTGGTGCATCAGTATACTTCCTATCAACCGTAGACTTTTCCTCATTAGACTTAGCATTAATACTCTCACCTACAGACTGATTTGCAGACTTAACTAAACAAGACAATTCTTTCATAGGAGCACAAATTTTCCTGTAATGGGAGGGGGAACTTCATTATATCCTATTCCACTACCTTTCTTTATAAGTTGATAGTCTATTATCTTGTTCACACTCTCAGATGAATGTTCAAGCCTATTCACTTTAAATTGAATGCTTTCTTTTTCCTGTTGAACTACATCTTTTTCTATCTGAGCTACTTCAATTCTTCTTCTAAGTTCCTTGATAAGCTCATCTCTAACATAAATTTCACTCTTTAAAACATTAATCTTTTCTACTAACTCAGTCTCACATCTTATCACCTTAACCTTATGATTAACTAGGTTTTCTATCCTGGTTATGAAAGACTTAAGGATTCCACTGGTTTCATCCTTAGTTGCTAAAAAGAAAATCCAAGTAAACCTGCTAAAATCATCTGTGAAAACTAGGCAATACACCTTTTTCATTAAACTTTTCACAAATGTTGGTCCAAATAAATCCATGTGCAAGATATTTAAAGGCTGACTTATAAAGTTCATTGTTTTGGTCTTACAAGAGGCTCTGTTTTGTTTTCCCTTCTGACAAGCAACACAGGTTTCATCATTTTCAGAAACTTTAAAAGGTAAACCTCTAACAAGATTTCCCTTCACCAATTTGTTTATTGTTTTAAAATTCATGTGACCTTTCCTTCTATGCCATAGCTTAGATTCAATAGATGTGGCCTTTGAAAAGAGACAAGTCAAACCTCCTTTGGGAACCACGTTCTCTAAATCAACACTATGTATATTGTCTTTTCTAGGAACCTTAAGCAAAACATGACTTTCATCAGTTAACTTAAAGTCAAGAGACAAGACAAAACATTCAGTGTCAGTAAAAAGAACACTGTTCTTTTTGTCACACATTTGTGAGACACTAAAGAGATTAAACTTTAGGTCCTTGACAAAGTACAAATTCTCAAAATCTAACTTACCAGTTTTTATTGTAGCTTTGCCTGTGATTTTCCCTCCTTTAGAGTTACCTCCAAAGGCAACATATCCTCCATCAATTGGCTCAAAATCTGTAAGATAGGACATGTTTCCAGTCATGTGCCTTGAGCATCCACTATCAATAACTCCTTGGTCCTGTAACTCCACATGTGGTTTGCCCTGCACATAAAGTAAGAAAATCAATTTCTTTTGGGGACCCAAACCCTTACTGACTTGGATCTTCCTAGTGCATCAATATAATCAAATTTCTTTAAAACTATTGGTGCACTGTCATGTTTGGAAACATGGTCTAAAACTTTTATTTTTGTATTCCAAACCCAACAAGCTGAGGCCTTAACTGCATAAAAATGATCACCCCAAACAGTATCAATCACTGCTTTTGGCTTAGCAGTATTAATTACTGCTTTTCCCTTAGCAGTATTAATAATTGTGTTTCTTTGAATGGGCCTTTTTGCAGTTGAATATGCCATTTTTGAAAAATTGGTCATTGAATTAGCACCATTCACTGTTCTTTTTGTGGTAGCAGCACTAACTGGTCTAGAAGTATTAATCAATACTGCTAGTTTTGAAACATTTTGCTTGGTAGTATTAATTGATAATTTGTACTGCTCTTGGAACTATGTTTCTTTTAGCAAAGGGGTGTGTATTTTTAGAAAAACTTTCGTGATTCACCCTCTGAGCATAGTTCTGCACAGGATTTTGATAGTAATGACAATCATCCTTCAAATGTTCAAAACTACCACAGAAATAACAAGCCTTGTTAAACATCTCAAAGTTACTTCCTAACCTTTGAGACATCATGTCATTCCAATTTCATTGGTTCCCTCTAGGCCTGTTAGTATGCTCCCTAGGTTGCTCAACAGTTCTCCTAGCATTTTGTGAATTAGGTTTAACAAAATTTGTCTTTTCAACACTAGGTTTAACTGTTTTTCATGCAACCTTAGGTGTAGACTTAACCTTATCATCATCATCATCAGACTCCCAATCTTCAATAATTGGTGCATCAGTATACTTCCTATCAACTGTAGACTTTTCCTCATTAGACTTAGCATTACTACCCTCACTTACAGACTGATTTGCAGACTCAACTAAATAAGACAATTCTTTCATAGAAGGCACAAATTTCCCTGTAATGGGAGGGGGAAATTCATTATATACTATTCCACTACCTTTCTTTATAAGTTGATAGGCTATTATCTTGTTCACACTCTGAGATGCATGTTCAAGCCTATTCACTTTAAATTGAATGCTTTCTTTTTCCTGTTGAACTACATCTTTTTCTTTCTGAGCTACTTCAATTCTTCTTCTAAGTTCCTTGATAAGCTCATCTCTAACATAAATTTCACTCTTTAAAACATTAATCTTTTCTTCTAACTCAGTCTCATTTGTTTTAAAGAATTCAAGTCTTTTCTCCACTGACTCTTTTCTTAATTTATAACCTAAACACATTAACTCAGACTTTCTTAAATCTTCTATCAATTGATTATTTTGAGCTTTAAGTGACTCAACAGTATCTTTTCTAGGAACCTTAACCAAAACATGACTTTCATCAGTTAACTTAAAGTCAGGAGACAAGACAAAACATTCAGTGTCAGTAAAAAGAACACTGTTCTTTGTCACACATTTGTGAGACATTAAAGAAATTAAACTTTAGCTCCTTGACAAAGTACACATTCTCAAAATTTAATTTACCAGTTTTTATTGTACCTTTGCCTGTGATTTTTCCTCCTTTAGAGTTACCTCCAAAGGCAACATATCCTCCATCAATTGGCTCAAAATCTGTAAGATAGGACATGTTTCCAGTCATGTGCCTTGAGCATCCACTGTCAATAACTCCTTGGTCTTGTAACTCCACTTGTGGATTGCCCTGAACATAAAGTATGAAAATGAGTTTCTTTTGGGGACCCAAACCATTACTGACTTGGATCTGCCTTGTGCATCAATATAATCAGATTTCTTTAAAACTATTGATGCACTGTCATGTTTGGAAACATGGTCTAAAACTTTTATTTTTGTTATCCAAACCCAACAAGCTGAGGTCTTAACATCATAAAAATGATCACCCCAAACAGTATCAATCACTGCTTTTGGCTTAGCAGTATTAACTACTGCTTTTGCCTTAGCAGTATTAATACTGCTGTGTTTCTTTGAATGGTCCTTTTTGCAGTTGAATGTGTTGTTTTTGAAAAATTGGTCATTGAATTAGCACCATTCACTGTTCTTTTTGTGGTAGCAGCTGTAACACCCCAACCCGGCAAGGGTAAAGATATCACAACAATGGCTTCATATCAGATTACAAGCATTAAATCCAAAACATCACAAGTCCATAACATTAATGATCAAAGGAAAAATAAGTCAACATAACTTATGCCCAAACAGAAATAAACTGAAGTACATAAATCCAAATGCCTAAACAATGGCATAACAGAAACAGAATCCAAATGGCATAATTTGAATGTCTAAGGTCTAAGCTTCACACAAGTTGCTCTCATCCCAAAGCTAAAAACCCCGCTCCTAGCTTAGATACCTGCCGCAGGAAAAGAAATGCGGCTGAGCTTAAAAAGCTCAGTGAACAGATACATATACAAAGCAATAATAATGAAACAGAACTGAAATATGGTGCACGGGGAAATATCATGAAGTATAAACAAAGAGACAGAAATATATAAGAAGAAATAGGATAGTCATCCACCACGAGCCCAGAACATATCAGATAGTAACCATCATAATCTAGAGGGGATGCCTCTTAAGTAACCAGATAATATGAGGGGTGCCCTCATGTATCAAATGGAGTGATCAGCTCCCAGATAAATGTGAAAGGCATGTATTGCACACAGTACCAGACACCAGAACAGAAATCATATCATATATAGTTAAATCCACTAAACAGAACAGATCTAGGATGCATCCATACACCCCCCCAGAAACATATATAATCCATAATCAAAGTAATGCGCATATCATAATCAGAATGGGGACGTGGCGGAACATCACTCTACCACCCTAGAGTCATGCCATTGGTGCATCAATGACACGGACATGGAACCCCCATGCCTAGTGAAATGGCTCGGGTATCAAACTAAGAGTCAGATATCATATCATAGTCAGAGTGTCATATATCAAAGGTCAAATCAGATGGTCCATAACAGATGGTTCATAACAGATATATCAAATGAAATACCAAAGGTCCAAAACAGAGTGTAATCAGAAAGGTTCATAATAAAAGGGATCATAGCAATGGCTTTGGGAAATCTTAAACGAATCAAAATCAGAATCATATCAATGAGATAGGGCACCCTTACTGAAAAAGGGCAGAGTATCTGTACCTTATTGCAAAGCAAAACAAAAACCAGAAATAGCAAACACTGACAGGCTCAGGACCTCTCCTTCTTCACACCTAAGAGAGTAGAAGAGTATTACAATAGGTTCTTAATCATTCATTTTATCTTGTCTTCCCATTTAAGGTAACTTTCTATTTTTAGCAGGTTTCCGAATTTAGTAAGTTTCCATATTTAGAAAGTTTCCTTATTTAGCAGGTTTCTCATTTAGTTAGCAGAATTACTCATTTTATCAGATTTCACTTAATTATATGTTTAAGTACTTTAAATAGATGAAATATATATTTTTAGGGTTTATTTCTATAATTAAATATAAGTTAGTGATTAAATTGGAAATATAAATAAAGTATAAGGTTTTAAATGTAAATATCACAATTTTATACTTTAATAAGATTAGTCCCTTAACTTACATATTTTACCATATAACTCTCGTAATTTATGATTTAAACCCTCAAGTTTTAGAATTTACAAAACATAACTTTAACTTTAATAATTAAACCGATTAACCCTTAATTATATCAAAATTACATAAAATACCCTCCTCATTATTTTTATACGATTTGCAGCCTCATTTTACTGTTTACAAAAATAACCCATAAGTTTCAATAATTACAAACCAACCCCTTTACTTATTTATTATCCGATCGGTTTTTATAAAAACCATAACAAACCTAGATCAATTCAATACTCAAACATTAGCTCATCATAATACATCATTTAATACTCTTTAATCAACAAAACAAGCCCTAGATCATAAACCCTAGTTTACACGATTTGTTCTTTCCTTTTTCTTTTAATCCGATCGAACTAAAACAAATAAATCCAAAACGATTCTTACAAGCTTCGAACACATGGTTCCAGATTTTATATAAGTCGAACAACATCTAAGAACATCCAGAAAATTCAGATCGAGGTCCCATAATTTTGCATAGCCTCGTTTTCTATTTATACGATATAAGGGTTTATATGTTAAATTAATTCGTACGACTCATATTTGATGCATGATCCATTTTTAAATGTTTAGTATGATTGTAATAGACGAAAAGAGTGTAGGAAAAATACCCTTAAGAAGAATCGAACGCAAGAACAATTATAATCAAAACCCTTGTCGATATAACCTTAATCGACCAAATAAATTACCACGATCGAACCAGCAACTCTGGACCTCAACCACGATTTTTCCCACCTTCCTTAGCTTCAACCTCGTCCAAGAAAAATGGACTTAAGCTCTGAGAACCAGATCTCGAATTGTTTGGAGTTTTGAGAGTGTCGGCTGAATATTTTGTGTGTTTAGGGTTACAAAAACGTGTGAATGAGATATATATCCGGTTCTTATATTTTTCCTGGGCTTCACATAATGGATTGGACTTAAGAAAATTATTGTATCATTTTTCCTTAATCATTTGGGCTTATTTTCGATTTATAATACACTTTATAATTAATTATATAATTTTCGGAATTTAAATTAATTATGTGGCTGAAAATATTTTTCATAAATACAAAAATGTAACTTTATAAGGTTCTTAAAATAAATCTGATCATATTTGATATTTATCTGAATTTGTATCTTTTATTTGGTACCCTTTAATTGATTAATTGTACTTTTATAATTCCGGGGGTATTTTGGTCTTTTTACGTGTTTTAAAATTTTGGGTTTTACAGCAGCACTAACTGGTCTAGAAGTATTAATCAATACTGCTGGTTTTGAAACATTTTGCTTGGCAGTATTAACTGATACTACACCAGACCTCATTTGTACTGCTCTTAGAACTATGTTTCTTTTAGCAAAGGGGTGTGTATTTTAGAAAAACTTTGGTGATTCACCCTCTGAGCATAGTTCCACACAGGTTTTTCATAGTAATGACAATCATCCTTCAAATGCTCAAAACTACCACAGAAATAACAAGCCTTGTTAAACATCTCAAATTTACTTCCTAACCTATGAGACATCATGTCATTCCAATTTTTTTGGTTCCCTCTAGGCCTGTTAGTGTGCTCCCTAGGTTGCTCAACAGTTCTCCTAGCATTTTGATCTTATGAATTAGGTTTAACAAAATTTATCTTTTCAACACAAGGTTTAACTATTTTTCTTTCAACCTTAGCTGTAGACTCAACCTTATCATCATCATCAGACTCCCAATCGTCAATAATTGGTGCATCAGTACACTTCCTATCAACCATAGACTTTTCCTCATTAGACTTAGCATTACTACTCTCACCTACAGACTGATTTGCAGACTTAACTAAACAAGACAATTCTTTCATAGGAGCACAAATTTTCCTGTAATGGGAGGGGGAACTTCATTATATCCTATTCCACTACCTTTCTTTATAAGTTGATAGTCTATTATCTTGTTCACACTCTCAGATGAATGTTCAAGCCTATTCACTTTAAATTGAATGCTTTCTTTTTCTTGTTGAACTACATCTTTTTCTATCTAAGCTACTTCAATTCTTCTTCTAAGTTCCTTGATAAGCTCATCTCTAACATAAATTTCACTCTTTAAAACATTAATCTTTTCTACTAACTCAGTCTCACATCTTATCACCTTAACCTTATGATTAACTAGGTTTTCTATCCTGGTTATGAAAGACTTAAGGATTCCACTGGTTTCATCCTTAGTTGCTAAAAAGAAAATCCAAGTAAACCTGCTAAAATCATCTGTGACAACTAGGCAATACACCTTTTTCATTAAACTTTTCACAAATGTTGGTCCAAATAAATCCATGTGCAACATATTTAAAGGCTGACTTATAAAGTTCATTGTTTTGGTCTTACAAGAGGCTCTGTGTTGTTTTCCCTTCTGATAAGCAACACAGGTTTCATCATTTTCAGAAACTTTAAAAGGTAAACCTCTAACAAGATTTCCCTTCACCAATTTGTTTATTGTTTTAAAATTCATGTGACCTTTCCTTCTATGCCATAGCTTAGATTCAATAGATGTGGCCTTTGAAAAGAGACAAGTCAAACCTCCTTTGGGAACCACGTTCTCTAAATCAACACTATGTATATTGTCTTTTCTAGGAACCTTAAGCAAAACATGACTTTCATCAGTTAACTTAAAGTCATGAGACAAGACAAAACATTCAGTGTCAGTAAAAAGAACACTGTTCTTTTTGTCACACATTTGTGAGACACAAAAGAGATTAAACTTTAGGTCCTTGACAAAGTACACATTCTAAAAATCTAATTTACCAGTTTTTATTGTAGCTTTGCCTGTGATTTTCCCTCCTTTAGAGTTACCTCCAAAGGCAACATATCCTCCATCAATTGGCTCAAAATCTGTAAGATAGGACATGTTTCCAGTCATGTGCCTTGAGCATCCACTATC
This sequence comes from Artemisia tridentata subsp. tridentata, assembly GCA_021014915.2. Taxonomy (NCBI): domain Eukaryota; kingdom Viridiplantae; phylum Streptophyta; class Magnoliopsida; order Asterales; family Asteraceae; genus Artemisia; species Artemisia tridentata. The sequence goes on from CP139508.1 coordinate 308,787,865, forward strand.
AATAACTCCTTGGTCTTGTAACTCCACTTGTAAATTGCTGTAATACCTGAAATTCAGATAACCTGCAAAATGACCAAAATGCCCTTACAATTTTAAATTTTGATTTAAAAGCGTATAAAATACCAAAATGATACCAAACCTTCGGGAATGAGCTAGATATGAAACGAAATAATTTTTGTAACTTTATTTTAATATTTTAGAAAGTATAAAAATTATAAAAATCACCAAATAATTAATTTAGGTCGGTTTAAAATTTTTTAGTGTATTATTAATATTATAAATTAAATTAAAATTAGGAAAAATGCAAGATAAATCCTAATAAAATTAGGAAACATAATATTCAGTATTTTATCAATATTGTGCCAAAAATATTTCTTAATACCACAAATTAAAGTCGGTTTATACGTTATCCTTATAAATACAAAATACCGAAAAACCAAAAAAACCCTAACTAAAAGTCGACACTCATCTATTCAACCTGGGAAAATTCGTGTCCTATTTTTTGGAGTTCTACAATACCTAAGGAAGCTAGGAAAATTATTGGAAGGGTCGTGGGTTCGTCCATTAGCTTGCTAGAATTTTGGTTTGTCGAAAAACTCATACGCTAAGGTAAGAATTTCCAATTATCCCTTTGGCACGTTCGATTGCTCATGTAGTATTTTTCTGATGTTCTTATGATTATATAGGACCTAAATAAAATAAGAAACATGAATCATGCAAGCTTAATGTGGCGTACGAAAAATAATTAGCTAAAACACACTTAAATTGTAAATCGTGTTATATTAATTTTTTGAGATGTAACTATAATTTTTAAATGATCATTGATGATAATATAAGCTGGGAAAAATAGCCATGTAATTTTTAGAAGCCTAGAATAATTGATCTTGAATTATGTCTAAACCGGATTTATTGAAAAATTAAGGAAAAATAGGTAAAAACCCTAGAACAAATTAGGGTTGTGTTTTTAGGGTTTAAATCTGATGTAATTTAATGTGATAATGATTGCATAATTATGATATGATGATTGGATAAAATTAGGGTTTGATTTTGGAATTAAAAGTGTGATCCGATTTGGTTTTAAAAGTGTAGGGGTATGTTTTGCCAACTTTGAAACTTGTAGGGTATTTTTATAATGTTATATACTTCTGTAGGAATGTGGTAAAAATATAACTTGAGGGTTGTAAGTGTAAATATTGCAAGATAATGAATTAATTATATTTAAATGGTACGAATTGAATTTAAATAAAAGAGAGGGACTAAAAGTGTAATTCTGGAATCTTGAGGTTATTTTGAGTAAATATTGATATTAAAAGGGTAATGTGTAATTTTGAGGATTTATGGGCTAAAAATGTAATTGTTATGAAATTATGATTTAATATATAAGCTTTGTAAACTTAAAGAACCAATTATGTAAATTCTAAATTCTGAGGGGTCTAATCTGTAATGTACTTAGTTCTGATGATACATTCTGTAATTATGTAATATAATATGTTTGTTGAGTAATTATGGATAACTTATGGGCTAAATTTATTATATTTTCACTTTAAACCTTATTCTTTTATATATTTACATTTAAAACCCTAAAGTATGGAAGTTTGTCATAATTAACCCTAAAATATTATAAGATGATAAAAGAAACCCTAATTCCATAATAATATTAAGTAATGACTTAACCTAAAGTTATAATACTTAAAACCTACTAATGTTGGAAACTTAATTAAAATGGAAAGATAACTAAGAATCCTTTGAACTTCTGTCTTCCACTCCTTTAAGTTCGTGAAGGGAGTAATTTGATCCTTGCCATTTGCTATTCTTGAGTTCTGCTAATAAGGTACAGATATTCTGCCCTTTTTAATAAGGTGCCTTCGTTCTCTTGATCTCTTGTTTTGATTCGTTTAGGATTCCCCAAACCATTGCTATGTACCCTTGTTTTGTGAACCTTAGATTTGAACCTTCGTTTTGAACCCTTGCCTTGATCTTTGACTTGAACCACTATGAACCTTGATATGAACATTCCCATAAAACCTTGACTTGAACCCTAATATGCTTGATATTGTAATTGGATGAGAAAACCTTTTTATTTATTTATGAAAATGTTTTAAGAAGACCATTTTTAAAACTATCTTATTGAAAACTATTTTAAAGACTATTTTTATGAAAACCATTTTAAAAGATTATTTTATGGAAACTATTTTAAAAGGATTGTTTTCAGATGAACTTTTAGATTGAACCTTGACTTACTTATGGATATGACCTACTTGAACTAAAGCTTGAATTGAACCCATTGATATGTAAACACGAACTTGAAACTTGAACTTGACTTGTACACTTGGCCTTGACCTTGACCCACAGTTTGAGATTACGAGCCATACTAGGCATGAGGGTTTCATGTACTTGTCATTGATGCACCAATGACTTGACTTTTGGGTAGGAAAGTGATGACCTATCCCGTCCCTGCCTTGACTTGATATGTGACTTGCACGTGGATGGAGACATTGTGGCAGCCTACAGGGGCGTATGGATGCATCCTAGATTTGTACTTGACTTGACTTGATTACTTGTATTGCTTAGTGACATGATGGGTGTGTGCGATACACGTCATTCACTCTTGGGAGCTAGCTACTCCACCCCTTGGAGGTATCCCCTCATATTGTACTTGGTACCGAGGTCACCCCTCTGTACACCTTGCTTGACTTGATATGATATGTTCTGGGCTCGTAATGGATATCTGTTTATGTTACCCTATGACTTGACACTGGACTTGACTTGATTCGACTTGGGCTGGTGGTGGGTTACGGTTTACTTACACCTACCTATTGTAAACATTTCTTGATAACCTTTTCATTTTCCTTCCTACTCATGTTACACCTTGTATTATTCCATTTACTTCTCCATCCCTTTTACTACTACTTGTATCGTTATATCTGTTCACTGAGCTTTCGTAGCTCAGCCACATTTCTTTTCCTGCGGCAGGTTTTAGTTGGAAGCTGGGTATGAGTGGAGAGTTACTTGGGATTTTAGAAGACCCTACTAGCTATGGAAGATTATTAGAAGAATTTATATTTAGATTTAGAATTATGGTATTGTAACCCTGTAGTTTCAGATTTTCCTTTGTAACCCTTGAATTTCTATTGTATTATCTATGTCTTATGCTTGTGTTTGTTCCGATATGGAACCATCGTTGTGACATCTTTACCCTTGTCGGGTTGGGGTGTTACAATTGCCCTGCACATAAAGTAAGTGTTAGGAATATGATTATTCAGTTGAAGACTCGGTCACCCCGAGTACTTATTAGCACATCATAGCTCGTAGGATAACTAGTAATATTAGTAGCAGATTAGTTAGTATTATTAGTATTGTGGAGTGAGTCGGGTCTTTACCCTCTGTCAGCTCTCTCCACAGCCTGCTAGGGGCATATTATGTAGTAAGTATAAATACCCCTTCCCTTGCAAGGGAAGGGTTGGAACTCTCATTTACTTCAAGCTAATATACACATAGTATTTCTCTCTCTAGAAGTTCCCACTTTCTCTCTCTAGTTCTTATACCATTCGATCCATATTTCTACCCCAAATCGTGTGTTCTTTGATTGTGAATATCCTACAATTGGTATCAAGAGCCATGGTTAGGTCCATGTGTGTTAGGATTCACAGATTTTTTTAGTTTTGGGGTGTTTTTGGTTCGATTAGATTAGGCACGAAAATCCCATTTTGTGCTTTGTTTAGTGATTAAAAGTTGTTAAACTTTGTACTTTCTAGCTTAGGAATAGTATAGAAGTATCACTTGGTATTTGGAATCAGTGTTTCAAGCTTTGTGTGGTGAGTTTTGGCTAATTCGTGAGGTTTTGGAAAGGTGTTCTTGGGTGCGGTTTGTCCGTCTGGTGAAGTTTCTTAGGTGTGGTTTGTGGTACCTCGAAGGTGCGGTTTGTCTTATTACCGGTTTTGGCAAAAGGACAAAAAGCATTGAAAGCGACGTGTTTGGCAGTTTGTGTCTACGCGGTTTGTCTCTGAGGCGTGTATGCGGTTTGTGTCTACGCGGTTTGTCTCTGAGGCGTGTATGCGGTTTGTGTCTACGCGGTTTGTCTCTGCGGCGTGTATGCGGTTTGTCTAGACTGTTTGTCGGTGTTGTTTGTCCACGTGGTTTGTCTCTGCGGCATGTATGCGGTTTGTGTCTACGCGGTTTGTCTCTGAGGCGTGTATGCGGTTTGTGTCTTGGTGATTTTAGAAATTCCCGCGAAAGATTCGATTTCTCGGTTAAATCACAAGATCTGTAAAATCCTGTAGTTACTATGGCTACCACATCAAGCACATCATCAGAAGATATTCAAGCAGCAGGATCTGACACTCGTCCACCTATGCTAGATAGGACGGATTATGAGTCTTGGGCACAACGGATAAGACTTTACTGCTTGGGAAAAGAAAATGGAGTTAACATTCTCAAGTCAATTGACGAAGGACCATATCAGATGGGTACCACCAGAGATGCTGTTACAACTGGTGAAGATGGGACTGTAACTTTGGGTATCGACAGACCTAGAAACTACAATGATCTTAATGAAGAAGAAAAGAAGAGGTATGATGCTGACATTAGAGCTTCAAACATTGTCATTCAAGGTCTGCCAAAGGATGTATACAAGCTCATCAATTTCAACACTGAAGCCAAAGCTGTGTGGGACAACGTTAAAATGTTGTTGGCAGGGTCAGAACTCACAAAGGAAGATCGTGAGTCACTGCTGTATGATGAGTTCGAGCATTTCAAAATGAACCCAGGAGAGAATATCACAGACTACTATGTGAGATTTCATAAGTTGGTAAATGATATGAGGATGATCAGAATGACTATGCCCAATATCCAACTAAACTTAAAGTTTGTGAACAACATGACTCCTGAATGGGACAGATTTGTTACTGCTATCAAACTCAACAAAGGTTTAAGGGATACCAACTATGAACAGCTATATGCCTATCTGCAACAACATGAGAAGCATGCTGTCTACGATCGGGTGCTGAGAGAAAAGTTAAATCCTTCAACTACAAATGATCCACTGGCGTTTATGACAAATGTTCTACCAACGACCCAATCATCATCCAACCCAAGCTATCATCAACTTCACTCACAAGTACCTGCTATGAGTTCTCAACTTGACTCAGGCTACTCTCAGACCGACAAAATGATTGACAACCTCACCAATCAAGTATCATTACTGGTTCAACAGTTTCAAGCATCACTCCCTCAGACCAACAATCAGTTAAGGAATTCATCCAACCCACGCAATCTAGCAATGGTGGAGGATGGGAAAATTGTGGTTCAGAATGTGCAAGGGAGAGCTGGAAGAAACATGGGTCGAGGTTATGTGCAGAATAGAGCAGGGAATGCCAATCAGGGACAAGGGAAACAGATTAAGTGTTGTAATTGTGGGGGGCTTGGACACATTGCTAGAAATTGCAATCAACCTAAACGTCCTCAGAACTCAGATTAATTCAAAGACAAGATGTTGTTAATGCAAGCTCAAGAGAATGGAGCTGTGTTGGATGAGGAAGAGTTATTGTTCTTGGCTGGTGATGGGGGAAATACGTTTGATGAAGATGTGGATGAGCAACCAGTTCAGGATCTAGCACTCAACGATCCTAACATCTTCAAGGCAGATGATTGTGATGCATTTGACTCAGATGTAGATGATGAACCTACGGCTCAAACAATCTTTATAGCCAACTTGTCTTCCTTGGCTGCATCACCTCGACAAGCTGGTTCCTCTAGTGCATCTGTGATATCTGAGGTACTAAAAATCTATGACACATATGATATAGTTGATGAACAAAAGAATCCCAAAGAAGTACAACAGGCAGATGTTTCTGACTCAAATAATGTTGACATGGAAAATAGCAATATTATTTCACATGAACAGTATTTGACTCACAACAACTCGCCTGTTGTACCAAATGGTGAATCTTCTGTCAATAATGATGCTAGTGTTTTAAGTAATGTGTGTGCCTTAGATACTGCGTGTAATATAGATAATGCATGTGAGTACCATGAGAACAACTTGCCTGTCCCTGATGATAACTTGATCACTAGACTAAACATTTATAAAGAACAAGTGGCTATGTATGAACAGCGTGCTAAGTTTGAGCTTAATGAACGTGAGCAGAAATTAGAAGGTCAAATGAGTACACTTATTAAAGAGTCTAGAGTAAGAGAAGAAACATTAAAACAAGAGTTGAATTCTTTGAAAAGTCAGCTAGAACAGTCTGTCAAACAGAAACAGGAAGTACAAAGGTGTATAACTACACTTAAGCTAGAATTCAAAGAAAAAGAAAAGGAACTCTTAAATGATTTCTCTAGGCTCAAAACCTTAAAAAATAAGCTTGAGGATAAGCTGTACACACAAGACCAAACCAGACAGACTGCCCAAATGATGTATAAGCACAGAAAGTTAAGTGACAAGCATAGTGAAAGCAATGTAGGTAGATCTAAATTAGCTATTCATGAGATTGCTAAGATAGCCCAACCTGCATTAAATGATTCTAATGTGATGTTTATGCCTAATCATGACCCGCCTGAGCTTATCTACACTAAAGAGGAGGAGGAGATGAGTGAGAGAACAAAGGAAAGAATGAATGAGAAAATGCGGGATCCCGAGTGCATAGCCAGACGAATAATAATCAAGCCCCATGACTATAGTGAGGAAAATCGTCTGACTATGTTTGCTCCTCAAAAGAAGTTAACACCTGAACAGATATTCTGGAAACAAGATAATGAAAAACTTAAGGAAGAAAAACTTAAGGCCAACACCCCTCTCATTAGAAAAGTTGCGTCCATAACGGTGTATCCTCCCAATACACCTAGGAATTTGGTGCCTTTATCTCTTCCCACTGAATGCAAAACCTTTATTAGCTTATATGTTCTTTGGCAACTGTTTGCTGATTTTGATAAAACATGTAAGAAGAGAATCACACCAACCGGCATTACTGAGGGGGAAAGGTGTTTTGAACATGCAAAAAGGTGTTACTTAACTGAGGTCATGCCATTCTTTAAACTACTAAAAGAACACTTTGAAGGGCTGCAAACTGCCCTCAACACAGAAATAAAAGAAATGAAAGTAGTGTTTAAAGACATGGAAAATGAGGTGAATGAATATGCAATAGAACTTAAGAGTCGTGAGATTGAAAGAAAAAACATACTCATTACTAATGACAACTTGATTGCTAAATGTATTGCACAAGATGTATTTTACACTGCTACTGATTCTGCATTGTCTGCTTGTCAATTTAATGAGTATGCTATTGCGTTAAATGTCATCCAGAATCGTGTTGTTGAGCTTGAGGGGGAGAATTTAAAATTGCTTGAAAAAATTCAAAATGATGACCATGATAATATGGTTAAACGTTTTTCAAAATTAGAAGTTAATTATCTTAATTTGCAATTGAAACATCAACATTTAAATGAAAAACATAAAATATCAAATGACAAGACATCCTTGGATGCTCCTGAATTTGATACTTATTTTGAATTAAGCAAACGAGATGAGAAAATTCAAGCTCACACGAACACGATTCGACTGCTGAGGGCCCAAATTGCCCAATTGAAATCCAACAAGTGTGACGTGTATGGCACCAATAAACCTTCGTCTTCAGATTCTCAGAATTTTCAATATCAAAACACCATAAATAAGTTACATTATGAAAATGAGTGTTATCGAGAAGAAAATTCAAAGGTCAAACAACATTTCAAAGAGTTATATGATTCTATTAAAGTTACAAGAAGCAATCACAATGATCAAATAACCTCTTTGACAAATGAAATTGAGAATCTTAAGGCTCGGGTGAAAGGTAAAATGCCATGCACCACTTGTAATTGTGATGCACCAAAGGCTACTGCTAGTAAAAAGTATGATGTTGATGTTGGGCGTATTCCATTTAACCTTAGAAATAATAGCTTTGCCCATCAAACATATCTAGATCAGCTTAGAGAGGGCCTTGACACACTTCGTGAGGTAGTTGAAGAGGATAGGACTGAAAAGCCACTTGATAGGGCAGTTGTCTATGCCTGCAAACTCATGAAAAGGATTCAGGAAAACTTAGAATATGCCATAGGCTCAGTTCCTAAGTTTAACAGCCATAGAGATAGATTTGTTGCATCATCATCCACTGTTGAGAACAAGCATGTAGCCTTTTATCTACCACCTAAAACATCAGAACCCAACACATCATTATCAGGAAGGCATGTGACAGAAAAACAAACTAATGTTCCCTTCGATGCTTCTACAGGAGTAAAAAGTGACACCCAAGCTAGCGGGTCAAGGTCTAGAGGAAATGCAAGAAAGGATAGGACTACGCCAGCTAAGAATGATCACTTGAAGAAAGTAGAAGCCCAACCTAGAAACAATAAGTTTGCAATGAGTAGGATGAATCGTATTGATTCTAGTATCAAAAGTACTGTAATTAATTCGAATTCTAATGCTATCTGTAAAACATGCGACAATTGTTTAATTTCTGCTAATCATGATGAGTTTGTTGTGTCTTTCTTGATGTCTTCTGCTTCACCCCATGTTAAGAATGTTAGGATAACTGAAACATGCAAGAAAGTTTGGAAAGCAACAGGAAAAACATTTGCTAGCGTAGGCTATCAATGGAGACCCACTGGAAGGAAATTCAATTTAGGAAAACAGTGCACATTACCTAAAATGAATAAGCATAAAATTGTGAAAGTTAAGGAATGGAGACCCACTGGAAGGAAATTCAATTTAGGAAAATAGTGCTCATTACCTAAAATGAATAAGCATAAAATTGTGAAGGTTAAGGAATGGAGACCAACTGGTAGAATCTTGCATTTAGGGTCACAATGCCTTCCACATAGGTCTTGTCCTGCCTCTAGTACTGTCTCCACTGTAAAGACAGTAGCATCTGCGAACTTTGTGGTTCCAGAATATTTGTGTGTTGACCAAACGGACCCCAATTGCACGTGGGGATCCACATTTTTCAGTTATCCATTGTTGTCTGGTTTCAAATGCAGGTCGTACAAATCGTCCTGTGGTATTTGGACTCAGGCTGCTAAAAACATATGACTGGGGATCGCTCGCGGCTCAAGAACTTCGTAAAAAGGTTTATCGGGACAGTTAGATTCGGGAACGACCACTTTGGTGCTATTATGGGTTATGGAGATTATGTGTTCGGTGACAGTGTAATCTCAAGGGTATATTATGTGGAAGGATTAGAGCACAATCTGTTTTCTGTGGGTCAATTTTGTGATTCAGATCTGGAAGTGGCTTTCAAAAAACATACATGTTTCGTCAGAGAATTGGATGGTATAGATCTCCTCAAGGGCAGTCGGGGCACCAATCTATACACCATATCGATTAAAGAAATGTTGAAGTCCTCTCCCATATGCTTGCTTTCTAAAGCCTCTAAAACAAAATCATGGCTGTGGCATCGTCGTTTGAACCACTTGAACTTCGGTACCATAAATAATCTTTCCCGTAAAGATCTTGTTAGAGGGATGCCCAGACTAAAATATGAGAAAGATCATCTCTGCTCTGCATGTCAACAGGGCAAAAGCAAGAAACAAACCCACAAGCCTAAAACCATTAACACCAACTTGGAAGTTCTTCATACCCTCCACATGGACTTGTGCGGTCCAATGAGAATACAAACCATAAATGGAAAGAAGTACGTTCTGGTGATAGTAGATGATTATTCTCGGTTCACATGGGTAAAATTTTTGAGAACCAAGGATGAAACTCCAGAGGTTATCATTAAACTGATAAAACAGCTACAAGTAAGGCTCGATAAAACTATCAGAATCATCCGCACTGATAATGGTACTGAGTTTGTTAACCAACAACTCCGCAATTTCTATGAAAGTATTGGCATCACGCATCAGAAAAGTATCCCTCGCACTCCTCAACAGAACGGTGTTGTCGAACGAAGGAACCGTACTCTGGTGGAAGCCGCAAGAACCATGCTTATATTTTCAAAGGCACCGATGTTTCTCTGGGCAAAGGCTATAGCAACAGCTTGTTTTACCCAAAACCGATCTCTAATTCATCCTGTTCATGAAAAGACTCCCTACGAGTTAATTCATAACAAGAAACCAGATCTTTCCTTTCTCCGTGCGTTTGGCGCACTTTGCTATCCTACTAATGATAGTCAAGACTTGGGAAAGTTAAGGGCTAAAGCAGACGTAGGTATTTTTGTTGGATATGCACCAGACAGTAAAGGGTATAGAATCTATAATAAGAGAACACGTAAAATCATGGAAACCATTCATGTCACGTTCGATGAGCTGAGTGAGCAACTTGCTTCAGGACAAATTAGTTCTGGACCCGATCTTAAACTTTTGACACCTGGACCCATTAGTTCAGGACTTGTACAGAATTCCACGCCTGCGGATTCTTTTGTACCACCTACATGTGAGGAGTTGAAGAAGTTATTTGATCCTATGTTTGATGAATACTTTGAGCCATCGAATGAAACCATCCCAAGTGAACCAGCGGTACTTCCTATGGCAGAGGCTCAAGCTCCGCAAGGCACGGAAAACCCAACAGCTTCAGTATCAGTCAGTCTCAATGCTCCAGCTGCCAGTCAATCGCCTTCATCATCAAATACTCAATCCTCTCCAGTACTACAAGAATCTGCAGATAACCATTCTTTGGAAGTTAATCCTTTTGCTCCTGCTGATGAGGTTCCTTTTGAAAACATATTTGCTCCTGAACATTCATCAGACACACCCTCTCTTGAAGAACACAGCACTGCTACATCGGTTCAAAACCCTCAACCTCACGACCATCTCAGAAAATGGAACAGTGATCATCCAATCGACAACATCATAGGCAATCCCTCACGTCCAGTATCCACACGTAATCAACTAGCCACTGATGCACTATGGTGCTTTTTCAATTCTGTACTGTCCAAAGTCGAACCAAAAGATGCCAAAGAAGCAATGAATAAAGATTGCTGGTTCCAGGCTATGCAGGATGAAATCCATGAATTTAATCGACTTGAAGTATGGGAATTAGTGCCTCCTCCAGAACTTGCAATGATCATTGCTTTAAAATGGATCTTCAAAGTGAAACTTGATGAGCATGGTGATGTGTTAAAGAACAAGGCACGGCTAGTTGCAAAAGGGTTCAGACAAGAAGAGGGAATTGATTTTGAAGAATCGTTTGCTCCGGTTGCTAGAATTGAAGCCATAAGAATCTTCCTTGCAAATGCTGCTAGTCGGAATATGATAGTCTACCAGATGGATGTCAAAATGGCTTTCTTGAATGGAGACTTAAAGGAAGAAGTTTATGTGAGCCAACCCGAAGGATTCGTGGATGCTGAACATCCTACTCATATTTACCGCTTGCAGAAGGCTCTTTATGGGTTGAAGCAGGCGCCAAGGGCATGGTACGATACATTGTCCAAGTTCCTTCTTGTGAACGGGTTCTCCAAGGGTGTTGTTGATCCCACACTATTCACCAGGAAGTCCAGAAAACATCTACTACTTGTTCAGATTTATGTAGATGATATCATCTTTGCTTCAACAGATCCTAGTGAATGTGATAGATTTTCTAAGGAGATGAATTCCAAGTTCCAAATGTCCATGATGGGACAAATGTCATTCTTCTTAGGATTACAAGTTTCTCAAAGTCCCGGAGGCATATTCATTAATCAATCCAAATACGCCAACGAGATCTTGAAAAAGTTTGGATTCGATTCAAGTGAGCCTGTTGACACTCCCATGGTTGATAGAACAAAGCTGGATGAAGATCCTTCAGGGATTCCAGTGGATATAACAAAGTATCGAAGCATGATTGGATCTTTGATGCACATCACGGCTAGCAGACCAGATCTTCTGTTTGCTGTGTGTATGTGTGCTCGGTATCAATCCAGGCCAAACAAGAAGCATGTTGAAGCGGTGAAAAGGATCTTCCGATATCTTCAAGGCACAATTCATATGGGGCTCTGGTATCCTAAGGACACAGCAATGGAGTTAACGGCTTATGCTGATGCTGATCATGCGGGATGTAAAGACACTCGTCGCAGTACTTCAGGAGGTGCTCAGTTTTTAGGGGAAAAGTTGGTTAGTTGGTCTTCTAAGAAGCAGATGAGTACGTCCATTTCATCTACTGAAGCTGAGTACATTGCCATGTCTGCTTGCTGTGCACAAATCCTTTGGATGCGATCACAACTTTCGGACTATGGATTCTCATACAACAAAATTCCCCTATATTGTGACAACAAAAGCGCCATTGCTCTTTGTTGTAACAATGTTCAGCACTCCAGGTCAAAACACATCGACATCAGGCATCACTTCATCAGGGAACAGGTGGAAAAAGGAATTGTGGAACTATACTTCGTGAGGACAGAGTTTCAGTTAGCTGACATCTTCACCAAGGCTCTCCCAAGAGAAAGGTTTCAGTTTATTCTCCCACGCCTTGGCATGAAGAGCATGACACCTGAAACCCTCAAGTGTCTTCAGGAAGAAAAGGAGGAGTAAAGGATTGTCTTCTTATATCCTTGTACATAGTTGTATATATCTTAAATCAAAAAGAAAATACAAAAATATAAAACCTATAAAAACCATAAAAATCAAAAAATCAGAAAATACCAAAAATAGTCCTACCTAGGCATGTCTTCTGTTTATCGATAACATTTACGGATTTAGAAATGTCATTCAACAATGACACGGATCTTTAAATGAAGCTCGAGCAGAAGTTATACTAATCAGTTAAAACATGTCTTAATGGCTTGCAGTTACTTCATACTGCAACCCGCGATATACACTGGGGAAAGCACGTCGCCAAAAAGACGGTTGTTCCTCCAACTGGGTGATGTTCACCTGGGCATGGATCACTTTATATCCATGTTTCACCGACTTGATGTACGTTTCAGTGCGTCATTTCGTATATAAGAAGAGAAGTCTTCTTTACATCAGACTCTTTATCTTGTTTGATTCTTCAAGAGAGTCTTGATGTTACACAAGGTGGTAAATTGAATTAAATTTTCATAAATACTCGTCGCTTAATTGAATGACTACAGCTCTTTTAATAGAAAACGGGTCATTAATTAAGGGGGAGAGTACTTGTTCAAATTTCTGACACCTTGCCAAATTTGTGCAACATCAGCAGTGACACTCTCTCGTGGTATAAGGGGGAGCATAGTATGCTCCTAAATCAGAATACAATTAAACCTGACCACATTTTCTCCCAAATTTTCTAAACTTATTTAAATCATTTGGGATCACAAATCTCAAATGGTTTGAAATTTTTGATCGGGGGAGAGAATGTGATTTAAATATGAAATTCTGATAAAATGTGATGAGTTGGAAATATATGTAAGCTCTCTCCCGTATGTGCTAAACCATTTTGTATATCAAGGTACATATTGAGGGGGAGCAAAATGTTTTGGATAAGGAAGTAAACTCTCCCATAAGTGCTCAGTTGTACGTCAATGCACTTATTAAGGGGGAGCAAAGGATTTGGCATCTCATGTGACCGTGACTCAGAAATAACAAATGAATTGACGAAACTTGAACTGTCATCAATCAAAAGGATACGTCTTGGCCGGGTAATAATTTCAAGCTGGTCTAACCAGTGATGTAAGCGTGTCTCGAAAAAGATGTATCTAAGTAGAGTGTACCATTTCGAGAAACTTTCTGTGGACTTGACCAGGCCGGGTAATAATTTCAAGCTAGTCTAACTAGTGATGTAAGCGTGTCTCGAATCGGTCATGTTCACTGAAAGTGGATCAATTCAAAAAGTGCGAGCTCTACCTAACATGTGCAAATTTATAAAACTATCACTCAAGCACATGTTGAGGGGGAGCATTTGAAAAATATAAAAATCTCAAGTGTTTGCAAAAATGTGTTTCAGAATCATGAACACTTTGAGAGATTTTTCAAAGATTTGGTTTGGCAATCGTGGAAGTACACCAAAGACCGACCATTTTATTTAATGCATGGAGTTATAAGGATGGTAAGGTTAGGTTCAAGTGCCCACGATCCCGCCAGAGCCGGAGGGATCTACCCAGGGACAATCCACTAGTTAGTATAGAAGTCCTTAGGTGTAACACCCCAACCCGGCAAGGGTAGAAGTGTCACGCAAATGGTGACATATCAAAGGCAAGCATAACATACGACTTAAATAATACAATAAAAATTCAAAGGTTACAAATGATATACTGAAACTACAAGGTTACAAACGAGAAACAAAACTAAATACTATGTCTGTCAATGCAATCCTTCTAAAATCTTCTACTTCCGAAACTATCAAAGTCTTCTAAGTCCAAAGGTCTCTTCACTCATACCCAGCTTCCAACTAAAACCTGCCGCACACGAAAAGAAACGTGCGGCTGAGCTTAAAAAGCCCAGTGAACAGACATATAATAAACGGAAACGGAAGCAACCAGAAATGAACAGAAGTAGCATAATGAATAAGATATAAGTAAAGGTACAAGAGTAAAGGTTTAGGATAGTCATCCACCACGAGCCCAGAAACAGATCATATCATATCGTAACCATTAATCTTCAAATCATATAGAGGGGAGACCTCTCAGATAATCAGATAATATGAGGGGTGTCCTCATTCTTCAAATGGAGTAGCTAGCTCCCAGATATATGTGAAAGGCGTGTATTGCACACAGCACCAGTCACCAGACAAGTCATATCATATCAGATTAAATCCACTAAACAGAACAGATCTAGGATTGCAATCCATACGCCCCCCAGAAACATATATATAATCATAATCAAAATAATGCGCATATCATAATCAGAATGGGGACGGTGTGAGGAATCACTCACCCACACATGAGTCATGCCAGTGGTGCATCACAGACACGGCCAGGTTACCTTCCTGGCTAGGTAACAGAAAGGTGGCTCGGGTATCAAACTAAGAGTCAAGGTCAAAGGTCAAGGGTTCATATCATAATCAGGGTGTCATATCAGAAGGTTCAATATCAGAAGTTCATAATCAGACCAGTCAAAGTATCAGAAGGTCAAGTATCAGAAGTTCAAATATCAGAAGGTCAAATATCCCAGGTCAATATCCAAAAAGGGTCAATGTATCCGATGGTCAAACCTTCAAAAGGTTCAATATCAAAAGTACTTTTCAAAAGGTTTTCTCTTAAGGTTCGTTTAAAAACAATCATTCAAAAATAGTTTTCATAAATGGTCTTTCAATTAGTTTTCATAAAACGAACTTCAAAATAGTTTTCTTAAAGTCAATATATCATGCTTGAAAAACCCTTTCAAAATACTTTACTTAACATTTCCATCTCATATCAAAAGGTCTTCATATCATAGGTTCAAAATCAGAGATCAAAGGTCGAAACAAAGGTGTCATAGCAAGGGATCGTAACAGAGTATCAAATCAGAGAATTTAACAGATCAGAAAAGAATCATAGGAAACCTTACAGAGAAGGTCAGAATATCTGTACCTTATTCTGAAAGCAAATACAACCCGAAACGAAATAAGATGAAACGATCAGGTACACGCCTTCTTTACACCTAGAGGAGTAGAAGGGAATTAAAATAGTTCTTAACTTCATGTTTAACTTGCCTTTCAAATTGTAGGTAGATTAAAGGTTCATTGGTTATCATTATAGTTTTATTCCTTCAAAAGTTCGTTTCATATTTAGGATAAGTTGAATGACCATTTGTGTAATTACCATAAGGTTAGGGTATAAAGTGTAATTATTGTGAAGTTACAGATTCTCACAAGTTTAGTCCTTTAGTATTACCAAAATATCAATATAGACCCTTTAATGTTTGGAAATAAACACTTAACCCTTTTTAATATCACAATACACTTTTCTCAGCTTTTAAGGCACTTCTGTACCCGTTTTATTAAATATAAAAGTCATATTAGGACTCAGTAATAAAATCCATAAAAATTCACAGAGGTATCTCAATGTCCCTAGTATTTTAGCTAATTTTTCCAGATTTTATTTGTTAGTGTAAGTATGACATAAAAATCCACTTTCACAACTTGTTCTGAAAACGTATCTGATGGAACACCGAAAAGTTACCAATTGTTAACCCCTTTAGGAAAATTCACAAAAATCTAAAAAAATTCAAGCTACTAGCACACATCCTATATTTTATCCAGTTCAAAGGGCTCTTCCTAATTCAATATGGTTTGGAAAGTAAAAATCAAAAACCCGGACTTATTTTCCAGACTTTTTGGTACGACCAGACATGTAATTTTCCAAAAATCAAAAAGTGACCTTCTGAGCCTCTAAAAATTACAAACTAAATTTTCCCAGGTAGCCAATTCAATGAATTTAGTTTTAGACCCCAGAAACATGAAAATATACATTCGTATGATTAACTTATGGTCGGTTAAAGTTGATCAAAATTTCACCTCAGAACCAGTTTTCATTATCACATGTGATTTCTTAGGGTTTTATGATCCAAATCATTAACTCTTGATACTAATCAATAATGGTGGGTTTAGAATACATTTAGGTCAGATTATAATGGCTTATAACATAATCAAAATCGAAATACACCACACACAAATGCAGATCGATCCATAGTTCTTTACATATTAGAGTTTTCGCTTGTGATTTTATGTGATACTTATTTTTCTTTTCATTCAAGGTTCATGATTCATACATAACTTATAATTATTGAACAAAGATTCATAAGAACGATACCCTCGATGAACACGATGAAGAACACAACCACACAACGTCAAAAACACCACACGAGAAAACTTTCTTCCTCCTTCTTCCTTCTTCTTGCGATCGGCAGCCCCAACCAACAACAAAACGCACCTTTTTTTTGTTAGTTTAAGATTCGTACGACTATGTATTGATGTTAGGTTAACGAAATACCTTAGAATGGGATCAAGAGGGGACGTTTTTGGGGCTTCTATGGCTCGATTTACAGCAGGAAAAGGGGCGGCAGCAGCAGCAAGAAAGGAACCAGATTTTTGGAGCTTAGGGTTTCTTTTTGGGATTAAATAATGGGTCGACATTGTGTGTGATGGAAAGGGCCATGTATGGGCTGACTCTGGGCTTCATTTGGTCGACATATAGGGGTGAAAACAAGAGGTGGTTCGGCCCAAAATAAGACCCAAACAAACACGATTCAACTAGACGTTTTTCCTCCTATTCGCGTAACATATATTCGGCTTTGTTTATTTTAATTAAAACGCATACGAAACATGAGATTTTTGATTTACTTGGACTCATAGTGTATTTTAAATATCATTGGTAGTTTGAAAAATTATATCGTGGTGCCTCAAAAGTATTTCGCGTCATAATTCTTTCGTTATCATAAGTTTTGTGATTTATTTGTAAGTTATATATGTTTTCTTTAAATTTTCAAATTCTGAGGGCATTTTGGTCTTTTGATACGTTTTAGATTTTCGGGTTTTACAACTCTTCCCCTCTAACGAAAAAATTTCGTCCTCGAAATTTGCAAGGAAGTAGAAATGAAATGGAACTGAATTCAAATGGAGACCTACCAGATCAGAATACAAAATGAGGATAGCTAGCTCGTATCGACTCTTCGGTTTCCCAGGTAGCTTCCCACTCTGGGTGGTTCTTTCAAAGAATCTTTACGAACGGAATGAAACGAAACAGGAAATGTAGAAGACTTGTTTTCTCATGACTCTTCATTGCTGATCCAAAGGTAACTTTAGTTCCCAGAAATGACGTATCATACGGAATTCAGATTGCAAGGATCATATTCAAACATGACGAGCGGTTATCATATTCTCTCAGAAGAGATACGAGGATACGCAAGATTGTGACGGATATGCCGTCCATAGCATTCGATTAGACAAATCAGATGAGATCGTACATAAAGTAAATTGTAGGTGATATCAATGGAAGAAACTTATAGCAGAACTTAAGATTCTTATTGGAATTACAAAGGTCAACAACCGCGTACCGAGAATCCAAACGTATTAAATCGTATAACGGCGAAACAGATTAAGCGTATAGGTGGAACGAACCTAAATCTTACGAATGCAAAAATTCTCACATCTCTAATCAAAATTCTAAGGTTTCTAAAGTACTCCTCGAAATATCCTATGAACACAATGAGGGTACGTCATATGACGTAAGTATTATCACGTTCGCGAACCGCCATAATACCAGCATCATATGAGTATACCATCATGATGGTCATACTTTATCTCAAGTCGTGAACAGAACTACTTATCTTAACCACCTATCAGTCTTTCTACCTCCCAAGGTTGGTCCAAAACAAACATCACTACGGATTCTAAATCGGAGGAATTGAACGTACAAATAGCGTATCGGAATGCGTACACCTCAAAATGAAACTTTTCGTCGAATCGTTAGGTCTTCCACAATTCATCATCCTTCTCAAAACGAAACCATCATCCAAACAATCGCATGACGAACACAGAACGGAATTTCTAATAGGGTAAAGCTCATTCAAAAGATCCTATCGAAAGGTAACGGAAACTTAAGTGGTCTAAGGGGAAAAGAATTACGTCTTCAATATCTTCATCCTTTACAAAATCAAATCTTCCAAATCCAAACGTTTACTACAAAATTCCCTCCATTCAATTTCATGATTTCGAATCTTTTCAAATTCCGAGTAGTCAATCTCTTGTCTAATCCATTTACTCGTAGGGTGGAAAGGAAATCATAAACTCGAGTCTGGTTCCTCAAGTCTTCGACACTTCTTCTGGACACTTCGGTGTGGTAGCGTGAATCTCTGACGTGATCACCTTGCATTCCTCCATTTGCGAGTCTGCTTCAGCTCTCAATTCATCTTAGTACAACTAAAATGACTAGAGAACTAAGGTTGCGTGTCTCCTACAGGTCTCCTAGCACGATACAAAATTCATCAACTCAACTGCTGTCGACTTCCTAGTTATGTGCTGAAAGCTCATCTCCTACGGTCTGGTCGTCTTGATGCCCAACTGAAATCTCCACGTGCTGCTTGAGGTATAATCGAGTTTCATCTCAACCTGTCTTCTCTTCGCATGCTTCTCTCTTGGTAACGCCGGTCACGAACATCGACTACCAATCTTCTACAAGGTTTCTAACTCTAACCATGGTCTTCAGTCTTGGTCCTTTCTGTGGAAGCTCTTTCGTCATCGGATACCTGGCGGTGTTGTCTGCTGCAATCTCTGAACGCAAATCAAAGCTATTCTTCCAGAACAAAGGGTCGGTTCACAAAATACAAACAAACGGTCTACGAGTTCCTCGTTCGTCTCTGAGCATAAACACACTGTCATACTATGACAATTATCCATCTACTTGCGAAAATATGCTTCTTCCAGCCAATACAATTGACATCACTCAAACTCATAGTGGTCACACGAGTACTAAAGCAACTTCAGGAAATCTTCTTAGGGAAAACTTCATATCACAAATCTTTCTCATCACAAATCAAATTGTAATGCTTCGCGGAACTTAAACTCAACTAATCCACTTCCTCCTCAGATGTTCTTGTGGTTGCTTCTTCCGTCTTTCAAACTCAAATGAGGTCGTCTGCTACGGAGTTTCAAAAATAGCACAAATCGAATATTGATACGCGGAAATGGAATGGAATAACGATTACGGTTAAATTCACGATGTTCGGTGCGCCGCCGCACACTTCTCTCTTTCTTCTTCATACACAAACAGGAGTATTCAAAGAGATTACTGAAGTGAACACACTCATATTCCATCAGTTCCTACAATCTCTTAACTTCTTCAGTGTCATGGTTTCGCCAATTCAGATCGGTTCAATGCAAACTTTACTTCTCAAACGGATTTCAAAAGGTTCATTAGAAACACCAGAAATTCGTACAACAAACTTTCAAGTGCCGGAGTTTTCCAAGAGTGGATACTAACAGGCGTTAGGAGAAAATTGGAAATCAAAGAGATCGGAGTATGTGCTTCATACAACAATAATCTTAACAGATTCAAATGATCATATCAAAATATGGTGAAGCAGATTCTTAAAGATCGCATTTCAAATATTGTAGTCTACGGTAGCTTCACGAAAGCCACCCATCCAAAATCAAAAGACCTCAAAGTCCAAGGTAAACGGATTCTTAGAACGAATGTGGTTGTCAAATCATACGGATAGTTCACATATCAATTTCAGGTATATGGTTCATCAGAGTGTAGGATAGAAGAGTGAACAGTTCAAAGGATCGGAAATTTTGTTTAGCTTATAGCATAGGAATGGTAGGGTGTGCATCGATAGTAATACGAACATCGTTTAACTGTCAGAGGCGAGATGTAAGGAATATCAGTTATTAGCATCAACATGCTCAGATAACAATTTCGAACTGAACAACTTCCAATATCAAATCCTTCCAAAGGAAATTGGTTAACATACAAGGTTCATCATTAAAATGACGGAAGGTAAGACTTCCTCGTCTTCTGAGACAAATGCTTCTATAAGGCATGACTAAAGGCAAAGGCAAGATTCAGAGTGATGCGGAAGCAATTACTACTCACATGGATGTCCTAGACTACCCATTTCTCACCGGTTATGACTTATGTTCCTATGGAAAAATCCTACGCAACTTCGCAAAGGTTACCCTACGAGCGCCTACAGGGGAAACTTAGTGGTCCTAACTTACACAGGCCAAGGGTAGATGTACTACAAGTCGTAAACCTGGCTCTGATACCATAATTGTAACACCCCAACCCGGCAAGGGTAGAAGTGTCACGCAAATGGTGACATATCAAAGGCAAGCATAACATACGACTTAAATAATACAATAAAAATTCAAAGGTTACAAATGATATACTGAAACTACAAGGTTACAAACGAGAAACAAAACTAAATACTATGTCTGTCAATGCAATCCTTCTAAAATCTTCTACTTCCGAAACTATCAAAGTCTTCTAAGTCCAAAGGTCTCTTCACTCATACCCAGCTTCCAACTAAAACCTGCCGCACACGAAAAGAAACGTGCGGCTGAGCTTAAAAAGCCCAGTGAACAGACATATAATAAACGGAAACGGAAGCAACCAGAAATGAACAGAAGTAGCATAATGAATAAGATATAAGTAAAGGTACAAGAGTAAAGGTTTAGGATAGTCATCCACCACGAGCCCAGAAACAGATCATATCATATCGTAACCATTAATCTTCAAATCATATAGAGGGGAGACCTCTCAGATAATCAGATAATATGAGGGGTGTCCTCATTCTTCAAATGGAGTAGCTAGCTCCCAGATATATGTGAAAGGCGTGTATTGCACACAGCACCAGTCACCAGACAAGTCATATCATATCAGATTAAATCCACTAAACAGAACAGATCTAGGATTGCAATCCATACGCCCCCCAGAAACATATATATAATCATAATCAAAATAATGCGCATATCATAATCAGAATGGGGACGGTGTGAGGAATCACTCACCCACACATGAGTCATGCCAGTGGTGCATCACAGACACGGCCAGGTTACCTTCCTGGCTAGGTAACAGAAAGGTGGCTCGGGTATCAAACTAAGAGTCAAGGTCAAAGGTCAAGGGTTCATATCATAATCAGGGTGTCATATCAGAAGGTTCAATATCAGAAGTTCATAATCAGACCAGTCAAAGTATCAGAAGGTCAAGTATCAGAAGTTCAAATATCAGAAGGTCAAATATCCCAGGTCAATATCCAAAAAGGGTCAATGTATCCGATGGTCAAACCTTCAAAAGGTTCAATATCAAAAGTACTTTTCAAAAGGTTTTCTCTTAAGGTTCGTTTAAAAACAATCATTCAAAAATAGTTTTCATAAATGGTCTTTCAATTAGTTTTCATAAAACGAACTTCAAAATAGTTTTCTTAAAGTCAATATATCATGCTTGAAAAACCCTTTCAAAATACTTTACTTAACATTTCCATCTCATATCAAAAGGTCTTCATATCATAGGTTCAAAATCAGAGATCAAAGGTCGAAACAAAGGTGTCATAGCAAGGGATCGTAACAGAGTATCAAATCAGAGAATTTAACAGATCAGAAAAGAATCATAGGAAACCTTACAGAGAAGGTCAGAATATCTGTACCTTATTCTGAAAGCAAATACAACCCGAAACGAAATAAGATGAAACGATCAGGTACACGCCTTCTTTACACCTAGAGGAGTAGAAGGGAATTAAAATAGTTCTTAACTTCATGTTTAACTTGCCTTTCAAATTGTAGGTAGATTAAAGGTTCATTGGTTATCATTATAGTTTTATTCCTTCAAAAGTTCGTTTCATATTTAGGATAAGTTGAATGACCATTTGTGTAATTACCATAAGGTTAGGGTATAAAGTGTAATTATTGTGAAGTTACAGATTCTCACAAGTTTAGTCCTTTAGTATTACCAAAATATCAATATAGACCCTTTAATGTTTGGAAATAAACACTTAACCCTTTTTAATATCACAATACACTTTTCTCAGCTTTTAAGGCACTTCTGTACCCGTTTTATTAAATATAAAAGTCATATTAGGACTCAGTAATAAAATCCATAAAAATTCACAGAGGTATCTCAATGTCCCTAGTATTTTAGCTAATTTTTCCAGATTTTATTTGTTAGTGTAAGTATGACATAAAAATCCACTTTCACAACTTGTTCTGAAAACGTATCTGATGGAACACCGAAAAGTTACCAATTGTTAACCCCTTTAGGAAAATTCACAAAAATCTAAAAAAATTCAAGCTACTAGCACACATCCTATATTTTATCCAGTTCAAAGGGCTCTTCCTAATTCAATATGGTTTGGAAAGTAAAAATCAAAAACCCGGACTTATTTTCCAGACTTTTTGGTACGACCAGACATGTAATTTTCCAAAAATCAAAAAGTGACCTTCTGAGCCTCTAAAAATTACAAACTAAATTTTCCCAGGTAGCCAATTCAATGAATTTAGTTTTAGACCCCAGAAACATGAAAATATACATTCGTATGATTAACTTATGGTCGGTTAAAGTTGATCAAAATTTCACCTCAGAACCAGTTTTCATTATCACATGTGATTTCTTAGGGTTTTATGATCCAAATCATTAACTCTTGATACTAATCAATAATGGTGGGTTTAGAATACATTTAGGTCAGATTATAATGGCTTATAACATAATCAAAATCGAAATACACCACACACAAATGCAGATCGATCCATAGTTCTTTACATATTAGAGTTTTCGCTTGTGATTTTATGTGATACTTATTTTTCTTTTCATTCAAGGTTCATGATTCATACATAACTTATAATTATTGAACAAAGATTCATAAGAACGATACCCTCGATGAACACGATGAAGAACACAACCACACAACGTCAAAAACACCACACGAGAAAACTTTCTTCCTCCTTCTTCCTTCTTCTTGCGATCGGCAGCCCCAACCAACAACAAAACGCACCTTTTTTTTGTTAGTTTAAGATTCGTACGACTATGTATTGATGTTAGGTTAACGAAATACCTTAGAATGGGATCAAGAGGGGACGTTTTTGGGGCTTCTATGGCTCGATTTACAGCAGGAAAAGGGGCGGCAGCAGCAGCAAGAAAGGAACCAGATTTTTGGAGCTTAGGGTTTCTTTTTGGGATTAAATAATGGGTCGACATTGTGTGTGATGGAAAGGGCCATGTATGGGCTGACTCTGGGCTTCATTTGGTCGACATATAGGGGTGAAAACAAGAGGTGGTTCGGCCCAAAATAAGACCCAAACAAACACGATTCAACTAGACGTTTTTCCTCCTATTCGCGTAACATATATTCGGCTTTGTTTATTTTAATTAAAACGCATACGAAACATGAGATTTTTGATTTACTTGGACTCATAGTGTATTTTAAATATCATTGGTAGTTTGAAAAATTATATCGTGGTGCCTCAAAAGTATTTCGCGTCATAATTCTTTCGTTATCATAAGTTTTGTGATTTATTTGTAAGTTATATATGTTTTCTTTAAATTTTCAAATTCTGAGGGCATTTTGGTCTTTTGATACGTTTTAGATTTTCGGGTTTTACATTAGGTATGATTAAAAAGGAGAAATGTGTATAAGGGAAGAGTGCCGACTGAGATGGAGCTAACACTGGAATAAACCTAACAAGGTGTTAGTTATGAAGTCTCGGTAAGCACTGAAGGGGTTGAAGAATGAAAAAGAATTGTAAAGATAAAGGGTGAAAAGAAATAGCCCTCCTTACAACTTAGGCAGAAACTGGGTCAATTCATATGCTGTCAGAATCACTTAGTTGATTGCTGGCATTGAAGACAAAGTATCATGGACCCAGTGATACGCTGCACAACCCTCCCTAGCCACTCAAGGTCCCTCAAAGGACTCTTGTTTCACTTGTCACGGAGAACAATACATTTCTATCGTCTCTCTCACTCCGAGGTAGATGATATTGAAAAGGTGGCAGTCCTCTCCAGCCTCCGATCACTAAATCAAAACGCACAATTGAGTCTAGAGCCACGAGATGCATAATAAGATCTCATAGGGACACGGATTTTTTCTACATTGGCAGTTCAACATTAAGAACACCAGATGTAAACTTATGAGTCCTACGCAGATCTTAGCAATCTGCCAGAACATTTATGAGAGAACTTACTTATGTAATTCTCAATGATTGAATGGAAATTCCTGCCAGGGTCAACATCAAACAGCTCTGAATGCAGGTCACTTCAGTAATTCCTTATGGATTACGCTTAGTGGGCATGACAGTATCAGACGGTCTACAGTCGTGGAGTGATCTCCAGCGACTCACCTAATCGTTGATTTACTACGGTAAAATCTTAAAAGGCCCTCTGTGGGTTTTCGATTAGGAACGGTCTTGGTAAGGATTAGAGAGAGTTTTCACACTATGCTGTTAACAATCTCAAAGTCCGAACTTGTAAGTACCGGTCGATTTGTTGCTAACTGTCGTATGCAGGAACTTCTGGCGATTGTAGCTGAGGAATGCTGTAGCTGGTTGCTGTTGTAGCTGGTTGCAGAAAAGATGCCAATCCTCTACCACATGTTCACACTACATCATCATCTTAAACAAAGAAGTCATGATCAATCTAAAAGACCTTCAACACTGCTTCCGCAACTCTGAAGCTGAAGATCATGATCCAGAAAAGTGTGAGCATGTCGACACAAATACACAATCCATTACCACATGTTCACTCTACTCCATCATCACATTCAAACAAGTCATGACAACCTAAAAGACCTTTAACACAGCTTCTGCTAACTCTGATGCTAAAAGTCATGACCTAGAATGGAGTGAGCATATCGGTTCAATGAGTACCACATCACATTGATACATATCACTGAAAGATGACATGGAAACACATGGTAGATGATAGCTCCAACGAATCATCAAAGGTCATCCAAGACAGAAGAAAAGGTCAACTGAAGAGTTGATGCTGCACAATGATCAAGGATTGTGAAGAATCAATGTTTAAAGAGCTATGAAGTCAAGAGACATGGATGAAGTGCAAAAATTCTAAACATTACTTCAGGGGTGACCTCCCTTAGGGGGAGATTGTTAGGAATATGATTATTCAGTTGAAGACTCAATCACCCCGAGTACTTATTAGCACATCATAGCTTGTAGGATAACTAATAATATTAGTAGCAGATTAGTTAGTATTATTAGTATTGTGGAGTGAGTCGGGTCTTTACCCTCTGTCAGCTCTCTCCACAGCCCGTTAGGGGCATATTATGTAGTAAGTATAAATACCCCTTCCCTTGCAAGGGAAGGGTTGGAACTCTCATTTACTTCAAGCTAATATACACATAGTATTTCTCTCTCTAGAAGTTCCCACTTTCTCTCTCTAGTTCTTATACCATTCGATCCATATTTCTACCCCAAATCGTGTGTTCTTTGATTGTGAATATCCTACAGTAAGAAAATTAGTTTCTTTTGGGGACCCAAACGCTTACTGACTTGGATCTTCCTAGTGCATCAATATAATCAAATTTCTTTAAAACTATTGGTGCACTGTCATGTTTGGAAACATGGTCTAAAACTTTTATTTTTGTATTCCAAACCCAACAAGCTGAGGCCTTAACTGCATAAAAATGATCACCCCAAACAGTATCAATCACTGCTTTTGGCTTAGCAGTATTAACTACTGCTTTTGCCTTAGCAGTATTAATAATTGTGTTTCTTTGAATGGGCCTTTTTGCAGTTGAATATGCCATTTTTGAAAAATTGGTCATTGAATTAACACCATTCACTATTCTTTTTGTGGTAGCAGCACTAACTGGTCTAGAAGTATTAATCAATACTGCTGGTTTTGAAACATTTTGCTTGGCAGTATTAACTGATAATTTGTACTGCTCTTGGAACTATGTTTCTTTTAGCAAAGGGGTGTGTATTTTTAGAAAAAAACTTTGGTGATTCACCCTCTGAGCATAGTTCTGCACAGGTTTTTGATAGTAATGACAATCATCCTTCAAATGTTCAAAACTACCACAGAAATAACAAGCCTTGTTAAACATCTCAAAGTTACTTCCTAACCTATGAGACATCATGTCATTCCAATTTCTTTGGTTCCCTCTAGGCCTGTTAGTATGCTTCCTAGGTTGCTCAACAGTTCTCCTAGCATTTTGTGAATTAGGTTTAACAAAATTTGTCTTTTCAACACTAGGTTTAACTGTTTTTCATGCAACCTTAGGTGTAGACTTAACCTTATCATCATCATCAGACTCCCAATCTTCAATAATTGGTGCATTAGTATACTTCCTATCAACTGTAGACTTTTCCTCATTAGACTTAGCATTACTACCCTCACCTACAGACTGATTTGCAGACTCAACTAAATAAGACAATTCTTTCATAGAAGGCACAAATTTCCCTGTAATAGGAGGGGGAACTTCATTATATACTATTCCACTATCTTTCTTTATAAGTTGATAGGCTATTATCTTGTTCACACTCTAAGATGCATGTTCAAGCCTATTCACTTTAAATTGAATGCTTTCTTTTTCCTGTTGAACTACATCTTTTTCTTTCTGAGCTACTTCAATTCTTCTTCTAAGTTCCTTGATAAGCTCATCTCTAACATAAATTTCACTCTTTAAAACATTAATCTTTTCTTCTAACTCAGTCTCATTTGTTTTAAAGAATTCAAGTCTTTTCTCCACTGACTCTTGTCTTAATTTATAACCTAAACACATTAACTCAGACTTTCTTAAATCTTCTATCAGTTGATTATTTTGAGCTTTAAGTGACTCAACAGTATCTTTTCTAGGAACCTTAACCAAAACATGACTTTCATCAGTAACTTAAAGTCAGGAGACAAGACAAAACATTCAGTGTCAGTAAAAAGAACACTGTTCTTTGTCACACATTTGTGAGACATTAAAGAAATTAAACTTTAGCTCCTTGACAAAGTACACATTCTCAAATTTTAATTTACCAGTTTTTATTGTACCTTTGCCTGTGATTTTTCCTCCCTTAGAGTTACCTCCAAAGGCAACATATCCTCCATCAATTGGCTCAAAATCTGTAAGATAGGACATGTTTCCATTCATGTGCCTTGAGCATCCACTGTCAATAACTCCTTGGTCTTGTAACTCCACTTGTGGATTGCCCTGAGCATAAAGTATGAAAATGAGTTTCTTTTAGGGACCCAACCCATTACTGACTTGGATCTGCCTTGTGCATCAATATAATCAGATTTCTTTAAAACTATTGATGCACTGTCATGTTTGGAAACATGGTCTAAAACTTTTATTTTTGTTATCCAAACCCAACAAGCTGAGGCCTTAACAGCATAAAAATGATCACCCCAAACAGTATCAATCACTGCTTTTGGCTTAGCAGTATTAACTACTGCTTTTGCCTTAGCAGTATTAATAACTGTGTTTCTTTGAATGGTCCTTTTTGCAGTTGAATGTGTTGTTTTTGAAAAATTGGTCATTGAATTAGCACCATTCACTGTTCTTTTTGTGGTAGCAGCACTAACTGGTCTAGAAGTATTAATCAATACTGCTGGTTTTGAAACATTTTGCTTGGCAGTATTAACTGATACTACACCAGACCTCATTTGTACTGCTCTTAGAACTATGTTTCTTTTAGCAAAGGGGTGTGTATTTTTAGAAAAACTTTGGTGATTCACCCTCTGAGCATAGTTCCACACAGGTTTTTCATAGTAATGACAATCATCCTTCAAATGCTCAAAACTACCACAGAAATAACAAGCCTTGTTAAACATCTCAAATTTACTTCTTAACCTATGAGACATCATGTCATTCCAATTTTTTTGGTTCCCTCTAGGCCTGTTAGTGTGCTCCCTAGGTTGCTCAACAGTTCACCTAGCATTTTGATCTTATGAATTAGGTTTAACAAAATTTGTCTTTTCAACACTAGGTTTAACTATTTTTCTTTCAACCTTAGGTGTAGACTCAACCTTATCATCATCATCAGACTCCCAATCGTCAATAATTGGTGCATCAGTATACTTCCTATCAACCGTAGACTTTTCCTCATTAGACTTAGCATTACTACTCTCACCTACAGACTGATTTGCAGACTTAACTAAACAAGACAATTCTTTCATAGGAGCACAAATTTTCCTGTAATGGGAGGGGGAACTTCATTATATCCTATTCCACTACCTTTCTTTATAAGTTGATAGTCTATTATCTTGTTCACACTCTCAGATGAATGTTCAAGCCTATTCACTTTAAATTGAATGCTTTCTTTTTCCTGTTGAACTACATCTTTTTCTATCTGAGCTACTTCATTTCTTCTTCTAAGTTCCTTGATAAGCTCATCTCTAACATAAATTTCACTCTTTAAAACATTAATCTTTTCTACTTACTCAGTCTCATTTGTTTTAAACAATTCAAGTGTTTTCTCCACTGATTCTTGTCCTAATTTATAACCTAAACACATTAACTCAGACTTTCTTAAATCTTCTATCAGTTGATTATTTTGAGCTTTAAGTGACTCAACAGTATCTAAACAGGATTTATAAGAAAAACCAGAATCATTAGATAGCTCAGAGTCAGAGCTTGAAGAGGAAGATGAATAAGCTTGGTCACTCCAATCATATCCACCCAAACCATCATAAGACACCAAAGCTGTAGGATTAGTTGTTTCCACATGCACAATTTTCCTTGAGCATTCTCCATTCTTGTAGTCTTGGCTCCTTGGTGCCCTACACTCTCTAGCAACGTGTCCCTTTCTGTGATAGTTATAGCATTCTACCTTGGACTTATCAAACCCCATGTTGTCATTCCCATTGACTTTGAGTTGCGATCCAGTATTCTTCAAGAATCTCCTAGCTCTCATTGTCAACATAGCCATTTGCCACTTCAAATCCATCTCTTTAAGATCATCAGGATGAATTTGTTCCAGGTCTTCATGTACAATCTGAGAATTATTAGATTGACTATCCAGGAATGAATAAATCACAACATCACTCAAGTTGTCAACATTTGTAGAACTAGCAGCATTAGCTTGAGTGCTAGCAGTAGTAACTGCTTCATTGGTACTGCTAGTGTTGTTTGAGGAGGACACAAAAGCCATGTTTTGTGTATTTGTACTAGAGCTAGTCCCTTTGATATATGGTTCATAAACTTTGAGGTTGTTGTAAATATCATCCAGACTCATTGTGCCAAGATCAGGTTTGTTTCTCCAAACAACAACATGTGTGTTCCATTCAGAGGACAAGCTTCTCAAAAACTTTTGATTCATATCTTCCTGAGAGATCTGCTCACCCAAGATCTCCAGTTGACTTATAAGTTTTTGAAGTCGATCAAAGGTTTGATGCAGCATCTCAGAACCTTGAGCAGAGAAGTTTTCATACTGCTGTTTCAAAAGATTCTTCTTTGTCTTCTTTGTAGCAGCATTACCTCCAAACCTCTTTTCAATAGCTTCCATTAGAAACTTAGCATCTTTAATGGAGTTGAACTTCAACTGATGCTCATTAGGAATGGCCATCATCAACATACTTATTGCCTTAACTTCAAGTCTTGTTTGAGCTTGTAGTTGTAAGAATCACAATTATAGTAACACCTTCTACAGATTTTGTTGTTTTTGGTTTTTTGTTTCCATTCTCAATGATATCCCAGAGATGGAAATCAACCATGTGAATGTACTGCTCAATTCGCATTCTCCAGATCTCATACTCATTAGCCTTGAGCATTGGAACCTTTGATGCAGTAACCATATGTGTAGAGTCTGAATCCATATCTTCAGTAAGATCTAAACAATCTCGAGCTTAAATAGGTTCTTCTTGATCACAGCTTCTAGATCACAAGCTCTGATACAACTTTTTGATCCCAGTTATGCACTTGATCGAATCCCTTAGCTTGTAAAGGTTAAGTTATCTCAGATAAATCTAAAACAACTATGTAGAAACTGCCTTTGAGTATATTAAAGTCTATGCAGAATCTAGACTTTAACCTTAAGAAGAACTTTTAATGCAACAGTAAAACAATTTAGAACACAAGATTAACGAACAAAACAGCTTCAATATTATTAATGAATAATACGAATACTCTCCTAGTATTAGGGTTTACGACCTTGAAGCTATATGAAAAACGTGTGTCTATCTCAATGCCCTAGGACCTCCTTTTATAGACTAAGGAGTCTTAGTCAGCTTACAATAACTTTCTATTAAAGATAAATCTTTAATGAATCTTTTATATAATTATCTAACCGACTATACAAGTATATCTCATTAGCAGCATTAACTAAGACTCAATATAGACTAGCAGTCTTAACTCTAACTCTAGCAGCAGTAATCCTTCAACAGTTGTAATTCTGAACTAGCAGCATTAACTTTTAGTCTAGCAGCACTAACTACTTAGTGTATTTTCTTGAAGTTCTTCAGCATCACCAGCAGTAGTAAAATACACCAGCAGTAGTAAAATACACCAGCAGTAGTAAAACTTATATTAGCAGCATTAATGACTTAGAGCTTTTTCTTTGTAATACTTGAATAGTCTTAACCATATGAGCAGTCTTAACATCAGCAGCATCTTGAAGTCTTTAAATCCCAACAATAAAACCAACAATAACTTCACAATCATCAACTAATAAAGGCAAAGGAATTCTGATTGAAGAACATAAAGAAATGCCTTTGTCAATAAAGGCTAGACAACAACAGCTTATAGAAGATGAAGAGCTAGCTAGACAGGTGCAAGCTGAGCTTATTGCTGCAGAAAAAAAGGCAAGAAGTGAGCAAGATCAAAAAGAAGAAAAAGCAAGTCTTGCTGAAATAAACTCATGGGATGACATACAAGCAAAATGTGAAGCAGATCACATGTTAGCACAGAAGATGTGGCAAGATGAACAGGAAGAGCTATCCTTAGAAGAAAAGTCTAAGCTCTTCATGGAATTCTTAGCTAAGCAGAAGAAATTCTTTGCATAAAAGAGGACTGAAGCTAAGAGGAACAAACCACCTACTATAGCATAGCAAAAGCAAATTATGATGACCTATTTGAGAAACATGGATGGATGGAAGCCTGCTCAGTTCAAGGGCATGATTTATAACAGGATTAAAGAGCAGTTTGTTAAATTTTTCAAAAGGGTCAACACTTTTATTGCTATTAGTACATAGGAGGTGGTGGGAAGTTCTAAGGCAGCTGAGAAATAACTAGAAAGGAGTTCAAAGAGAGCTGGTGATGAGACAGAAAAGGAGAACACTAAAAAGCAGAAGATTGATGAGTAGTCAGAGCAAGAGAAGAAGGAAGGTGATGGCAGAGGTTCAGAAGGGATTAAACAATACATAGTGATTGTTTCAGATGATGAAGAAATTTTAATAGACTGTGAACCTTTGGCTACAAAACTGCCTGATATTTTTGGTTGGACAGTATACAATGAAAGTCCAAGGAAAGTAATTTATGAAATTACAAGAGCTAATGGACAGACTTATGTATTCTCAAGGTTTAATCAGATGCTTAGAATCTTTGACAGAGAAGATTTAGAGACTCTGTGAAAGCTTGTCAAAGAAAGTATGGACCAACAAAACCATTGAAGCAACCAGTGTCAGATCATGACTATGTCTTGTGGGGTGACTTGAAGACCATGTTTGAACCTTATGTAAAAGATGAAGTGTGGAAAAGACCTGTCTATAATCAAAAGGTGGTAAGCTAGAGGTTGATAGATACTTCATTGACAAAGGCATTTCTTTAGGTAGAAAATGAAGAGGTTAGATTTTTCTTCTAAGGATAGCTCTTCCTGTTCATCTTGCCACATCTTCTGGGCTAACATGTGATCTACTTCTCATTTTGCTTGTATGTCATCCCATGATTTTATTTCAACAAGACTTGCTTCTTCTTCTTTTTGAGCTTGCTCTCTTCTTGCATTTTCTTTTGCAGCAGTAAGCTCAGCTTGCACCTGTCTAGCTAGCTCTTCATCTTCTATAAGCTGTTGTTGTCTAGCCTTCGTTGACAAAGGCTTTTCTTTAGGTTCTTTAATCAGAATTCCTTTGCCTTTATCAGTTGATGATTGTGAAGTTATTGTTGGTTTTATTGTTGATGTTGGTGTTGGCTCTTTAAATCACAACTTCATTTGCCTTAGGTCTTGTAGTCATCAACTTTGTAAGTACTTGAGCTATGGTGATATCTTCCTCAGTTGTAGTAGCAGCAGTATTAACAACTTCTGTATCAGCAGTAGTAACTTTAGACCCAGCAGCACTAACAATTTCACTAGCTGCATTAACTTGCTCACTAGCAGCATTAACTTCATCATTAGCAGCTTTAAAATTAGCAGCATCAACCATTAGCTTAGCCACTTCAATCACCTTCTCAACAACTAACCCATCAGTATTAATTGTCTCTACTTGCTCTTCCACAATTACTTCAGCAGTATTAACATCTTGAACCATATCTAAACCAACATCAATAGCTATTACATTACCCTGTTTGTCTTGAACCACAAACTCATTTTCTGCCTCAATCTCCATATCAAATCCAGCACCAAGCCCAATTTCAGTATCCTCCCCTACAGCTTTGCTTTCATTCCTCCCCTGTTTGGAGGCATCCTCCCCTAAACTTTCATCAGCAAAAGATTCAACCCTGGAGGCAGTACCAACCTTGTGTAATCTTTTTAGCTTTTATCCTCTTGACCTCTGTTTTCCCTCTAGATATCTGACCCTTCTCTTCAATCTTTTAATTTCATTACCCTAAGAAGTTGTAGACTGCTTGAGGCCAAGAACTTCTTTTGACAATTTTGTACATAAATCCATTAATTCCTTTAGTTCAATGCTAACCTCACCACTTCGGATTGTGTTACCTATCCCAAGAGGTAGATCATTGGGAATTTTAGACACAGCCTCAACCCTAGGTTGATCATCTGTGCCCCCCCCCATAGTTTCTGGTTGGTGGGACCACTACTTGAGCTAGTTCCAGAGGAACTTGACTCATTAAGTGTTGCCTTGGTTCGGTTCTTACTTATGTTACCACTGGCCTGCTCTGCCTCTAAGCTAGCAGCAGTAGTGGCAGCCCTTACCAATCTGTGACCCCTCTCCTTATGCACGGCCTCATCTGCAACCATACTGACACTAGCCTGAGGTAGCTGAGTGCCCTTTTTTTGTGTGATCCTACGGGTATAGGTCTTTTTGGGCTGAGATGATGATGGTAAAAATGTGGGTGTGTGATGGGTTTCAGTTGGGATTACTGAACCTTCACCCTGAGTTTGAGTTTGTACCAACATTGTTGAAAACAATGGTGTTACATTCCTAGAAAATCCTTTTCCTACCCTTTTCATATTGGCAAAAATCTTTTTAGTATGAAAGGGTGTTTCATAATCTCTTTGATGAATGACTTTCTTTGAAAATTGTTTGTTCAAGCAAACTTGTGAAAATCTTGGATACATATTAAATTTATTTTCAGATTTATCCAAGTTCTTAACCATACCATCAAAAATCATTTTTGAAAAATTAAACTTCTCATTATTTGCCAAGCAGATAATGGCAGAAGCCACATTGCTGCTAAACTCATTCCAGGAAGTTTGTTTAGGACTAATACATTGTAAGATGGTATGTATTAAGAATTTTCACGGAGGGTAGAAGGATCCTTTATAAAATTTTAGAGAATCATTTTTCCTTTCATACCCCATTCGTGCAAGATTTTCAAAAATTGCAGAATTTGAGAGACACTCAATACCATCTTCATCTGCTAGTTGAAGAGAACTTCTAACAGACTTTTCAGTAATTAGTATATCTTGGCCATCTACAACAGCCTGAATTTGTACTTCATTATTCAGTGTTTTGACCTTTGCACTAGACCAAAACTGTTGAATATTTAAAATATATATAGGACGACTTACAAATAATGCATACCTTATAGGTTTTGCATTCAAGAAATCAAGTATTTCTGTAAATCCTTCACTTTCTTTCGGTTTTTGAAAAAATGCAATCATATTATAAGTGTCGGCAAAAGAAAGTTTTGACATTGTTGTGATTTTGTTTGTTGTAATTGATGGTGGGTTTTTGCAAATTGATGATAAAAAGATAGTTAGGGTTTGTATTTGAGAGAATTATGTGCGCGTGAAACTGATTAAGTGGTCGAATTGGGGATTTAAACCCTTAAGTGAAGAATTTACAAAACAGTACCCTGCACTCTCAAATACAGCAGCAGAAACCTAGTAGCATTAAGTTAAGCTTGGCAGCATTAACTTATACTTAGCAGCATTAACCAAGTTTCCATTCCAATAAGCTTATTCATCAGCACTCCAACACTTGTCTTATCTTAAACTGCAAAAGATTAGTCCAAAAACACCAAAACACAAATAATAACACATTTCACTATAATCACATTATCATTTATACTTAGCAGTTGTAAGCATAACTAGCAGCAGAAATCAGTAGTTCTAAGTATAACTAGCAGTACTAATCATGCTTAGCAGCAGAAACATTCTATGACTTAAATAACAGTACTAATCCTTACAAAACTCTATAAAAACATAAAGAGATAAGAGATTTTAAAGATTTAACATTCCAATACTGGCAATTAAAAATTGAAATCTACCCACATCAAAAGCTTTTGTGAGCAAATCTGCAACATTATTGTCAGTATGAATTTTAACCATTTGAATTAACTTCTTTTCATTACAATCTCTTATAAAATGGTGTCTTATCTCTATATGCTTTGTTTTTTTAGTGATAAACAGGATTTCTAATTATGCACATAGTACTGCTATTATCAATAAAGATTTTGGTATGCATAAAATTGTACCCATAATCCAGCAATTGATTCTGAATCCAGAGCACTTGTCCACAGCAACTTGAAGCAGCCACATATTCAGCTTCTGTTGTGGAGTTTGCAACCACAGTTTGTTTCTTGCACTGCAATGAAATCAATCTACACCCCAGGAATTGACATCCACCTGTTGTAGATTTCCTATCCAAGCTTGCTCCAGCATAATCACTATCAGTTTATGCTATCAAATCAAAAGGTGAATCTTTTGGATACCAAAGGCCCAATTTAGGTTGACCTTTTAAGTACCTAACAATTCTTTTCACATCATGAAGCTGTGAAACTTTAGGACTGACTTGGTATCTAGCACAAGCACACACTGCAAACATGATGTCAGGTCTTGAAGAAGTAAGGTACATCAATGAACCAATCATTGATCTATTCAAATGAACATCCACTTCTTCACCATCTTCATCCTTGAGCAAAGGCTTGCCTACTTCCATTGTTGTGCTTGCAGACTTAACATCTATATACCCAAATTTCTTCAAAATCTCAGCAACATATTTTTTTTGACTGATAAATATGCCATCCTCCTTTTGCTTGACTTGTAATCCTAAGAAGAATGTAAGTTCTCCCATAGAACTCATCTGAAATTTCTCATGCATCAGCTTCTCAAATTCAAGACACAACTCTTTCTTTGTTGAACCAAAGATGATATCATCTACATAAACTTGAACCAGCAAGATATCACCTTTATGTCTTCTGATAAACAATGTTGGGAATTACAAGTCTACACACTTTATACTGCTCAAGATATTTAGTATGTTTTTGATATAGCTTCAAGGTTGTAAACCCTAGTACTACACAGAGTACTCGTATTATTATTCTAATAATATTGAAGCATTTTGGTTATATTGTTCTTAATACACTTTACTGTTCTATAAGTTTACTGTTATATTAATATTCTACTAAGTGTTGAAGAGTAGATTTCACATACTCTTTAGCATTCTCAAAGTTTCTAACAAGCTCAGTAAGATCGTGTATTTGGGATCAACAAGTGGTATCAGAGCATTGGTTCTGAAACTTTGATCTAGAAGAAACAAGAAGAACTCTTTACTAACATGTAGAGATGGATCTTGAAATAGCTTAAACCACTATCACTGCTAAATTTCCCATTCTCAAGCAGGGTGATTATGAGATGTGGAGGCTCAGAATTGAGCAATACTTTCAAGTGCAAGACTATGCTCTATGGGATATCATAGAGAATGGCAACTCATTCAAACCTACAACCAAAGCATCAACGAGTGAAGGTGTCACAATTCAGACAGTATCAGGTCTTGTAACTGCTGAAGAGAAGGCACAGAAGAAGAATGATGTAAAGTGTAATGATCAAGATTCGTGTTCAGGAGGTCGGGGGAACTCAAAATAAAGGTTAAACATGGTATTTATTAGATAAGAATGGGGGAAGGTGTATGTGTTTTCTAGAGAGAGAGAGGAGATCACACACACAACTTCAAAGAATACAAGTGAATTCCCTAACCCTCCTAGCTAACTAGGAGGGGTATTTATACAAAGATTCTAGTCTAACTATCCACTATTTGCTAAACTAGTCCCTGTACTTAAATACTATGCAATTCCCGAATATAACATTACTTTTAAGTCTAACAATCTCTCCCTAAAGTGATGTTATATGGGAATTGCTTACAAAGTTCCCTACAAGTAAAATATAAACCATTAAGCGCAGAGAATGATCTTCAAACTTCATTACTTCGTTCAGCTTGTAGAATCTTCTCAGCTTTCATTTCTTTACATGCAGAAGAACGTGAGCAAATCTAATTAGGGTATAATTCTGGGTGCCCTGAGTGCTCTCCCCTAATTAGTGCTCTCCCTCAAACTAACAACCTTTCTGATTACTGCCGTGATTCTGAAGAAGTCTTTTGATAGTTAACTGCATCACGTCTTTTGTCTTCTAACACGCAGCGGAAATTGTAGAACAGACTGTAGACTCGACCTTCTTCAAGATTATCCATTCAGGGGAAATCGAGTATCAACATCTTCTTCTCACCAAATGCATCCAGTTATATTTCATATAAAAATCAGCCCATAACGTACACATGAAATGATAACACCAAAGTAACAAGTTGAACCACTGATCATCTTGATTTTGTTGCCCGAAATTGGTGACGGTGGATAAGGTAGAAGTACGAAGAATAAGATGAGTGGAAGATAAGACATAGAATCAACCAATCTCTGACACAAATCATTTCATAAATCATTAAGCCCGATCACGTGAACTTAGATACAAGATAAGACATAGAATCAACCAATCTCCGACACAAATCATTTCATAAATCATTAAGCCCGATCACGTGAACTTGTTGTGCATCCTTGATGTACACATTTCTCTCCCCTGCTGGTTACGATTTATCGGAATCAGCATAGTGATGTGTACGTGAAGTATTAACTGGAAGCACTTTATCATTAACCCGATCAGCCTATGAGAAGATGTCGATAAACCCAATCTACTAACAATACCATTTAAGATGTCTAACTCTTTATCAACCTCCTGTATCAAAAACAACGGCTTCATGTAGTGACTACTGATGGAGAAAACCTACTATGACGAACTTGAGGCTGAAGTAAAATAACCCAAACTTGTGACTTAAACTTGTACGATAGTGTGACTAAGAACCTATACTGAGCACTACAACGTAACTCCTTAAAGCATAGGTCGTTTCATATACCCATCCATCCTTCCTTAACTGTATATGAACCTCTCTTGAATTATCCACATCTTTGTGTGACACTGAGTACTACAACGTATCTCCTTTAAGTGATAGTTAACTAGGTCTTCGTCCATCCACCCCTTGACCTATGAAAACTAGATAACCCAAGACTTAATCACTTTTCCCATGAGTGCTCAAACAAGGATCTCGAAGAATCATGCATCCAACCAACCCCGATATCTGCAAGATACTAAGTACACGTACCCGAGATATTCCACTTCAACTTCAAATAAGTAATAACGAATCATCTTCCTTGTAGTCACAGTTGATAACAATCAATAATTAGCCATTGTCATTTGATTGTGAATCTTGATCTTGATCAGGATCTTTTTGGCTATACGTGGTAGGATTTGAGGATGTATACCAGTAATATCATTTGTGATTTTGGTGTGGTGCGAGAATGAAATATGCCTTATTTTCAATTCTAATCATGCTAGGAAAATTTGAGTTTAAGAAATTTTTACGCCAAATTTTGTCGAAAAAACCCGAATTTTGACCTAAAAATTTGAATTTTGGGCCAAAATTTTCATCGTTACACCATAATTTGAATTTAGCGTAAAAATCGACCGTTTAGTCTCTCCTCGAAATTAAATTTTACTCAACTTTTCCCGCCAAAAAAATCTTCTTTTTTTTTTTTGGCATACTCGTTCGACTAGACTAGGTTCGTTCGACTAATTTGCTCGTTCGACTAATCTGCTCGTTCGACCAACCTACCTCGTTCGATCAACCTAGTCTTCGTTCGATCAACCTAGCTCCTTCGAGTACAGAAGCTCCTTCGACTAAATACTCCTTCGATCATACCCTAGCTCCTTCGATCATTCTGCTCGTTCGACTATGACGGTGGATAAGATGGAATTTTAGGAACACCGTCTACGGTGATGAATTCTACAACATTACAAGGCAGTGCTAGTAGTTGTAAACCACTACCTAGGAACTCTCAACAAAAGACTAGGGATTGGCCTGCATCTAAGAGTAGTTGCGAAAAAGAAAATGTTAAACAAGTAGAATGCAACACTAAGAATTCCTCTTCGAACAGAAAACAAGCTTCAAATGACTGTAGTGACAAAGTTAAGGTTGCTGTTTTGAACAAGAATGTTGAATTTTTCTGTCCTACATGTCAAAAATGTGTCTTTTCAGCTAATCATGATGCATGTGTGGCACAGTATATCAAGAAATCAAATTTGCGTGCTAAGGCACAATCCTCTAAGACACCAAATAGAAACACACCCGTTGATAAGAAGCAAAAAGCTAAGAATTCTACCAAGTGGATCCCTACAGGATGTAGTTTTTCTCAAAATGAGACTTCCGCTGTATCTGAAAAGAAAACAACTCCTAGATCCTGCCTTAGGTGGATTCCCACGGGAAAAGTTTTTAAAACAGTCGGTCTTAGATGGATTCCCACAGGAAAGATTCTTGATAGTCGCACCACAACAAGTAGTAGTGAAAATCATCAGGATAAGGATGAAGAAACCACTACAACCATTGATAGTGAACACCCTCAGAGTGATGATTCATGTGCTGCTAACACTACTATTTGTGCATATTCTTCTTTTGTGGATTTTGTAAATACAGGAACTTGTGAAAGTGCAGATGGTTCATACAACCAATGTGGAAAAGAAGAACTCTATGCCAACATCGCATTTGGAAATCCTGGTCTTATTCCTCTCTTAACTCCACTTCTACTTGTTCATACTTAATTCTTCTTTGTGAATACATTTTTTTTAGAAAAAATCAAAAACAAAATACAAAATTTGAAAAACCAACAAAAGCAAAATATAAAAATAGAAAATTTCCAAAAAGACAAAAACAATATAAAATATAAAATTCAAAAATATTCTTCTCCGGCATGTCTCTCGTATAATCGATATTCTGTACGTACCTAGAAATGTCATTCAACAATGATACGGGCATGTACAGATGCTTGAGCGAGAGTTCATTTAAATGTTTTCAAAACATGTCGTTTCTCAAAATTTCTTCTCAAATCGGCTTCGGAACATTTCAGTTTCGGACCCGAGCTTCAAAGAAAGGAAAGTGCTCAATCAAAACTTTTTCAAGCACTTATCCTAAAAATCTTCTTAATGGCTTCGGAACATCTCAGTTTCGGACCCGCGCTTTAAAGAAAGGAGAGTGCTTCATCTAATCTTTTTCAAGCACTTATCCTAAAAATCCCGATGGCTTCTGAACACATCAGTTCAGGACCCGCGCTTCAAAGAAAGGAAAGTGCTCATTCAAAATAAAGGTTTTAAATATTTTTCGAGCACTTATCCTAAAAATCATAATGGCTTTCGTATATTTCAGTACGAAACCCGAGCTTAACTTAATGGCTTATGTGCACATGACAGTGCATAACCCATTTTTTCAAAGAAAGGAAAGTGTTGTGCAAAACCAATTTCTTTTTCAAACACTTATCCTAAAAACAAATGAAGATATTTTCTCCTAACATATCTTCAAATATTTTCAAAATCTTCTCTATCTTGAGCACATTTTCTTCAAGATTTTTCAATAAGATTTTTCCAAATCTTTCATAAAGTGCTCAAGATAACTCCCTCCTAAACCCTTAAAACTGCTTTTAAACTAAAATGTTTAACCATATGCTTTGTTTAAGGGGGAGTAGAAAAACAAAAATGTTCCAATTTCATGCTCAAATCCGTCTATCTCTCCAAAAAGTTTCATTTTAATCAGTTGATATCAAAAATATCACTACATGCTATTTTTTAGGGGGAGAAGACGTGATTAAAATGTGATCAAAAAGTTTAAATATCGTGGATTGAATCTCAATAAGAGCTCTAAAAATAGACTCAGTTCTAACCCTCGAATTGACGAAAACTAAATGTCCGTTATCGAAAAGACTTGTCCGGGACGGGTAATAATTTCAAGATGGTTATCCATTGATGTAAACGTGTCTCGCGAAGGACTTGTCTGAGTAGAATGTACCAATTCGAGAGATGATCATTGAATATGACCGGGACGGGTAATAATTTCAAGCTAGTCTATCTAGTGATGTAAGCGTGTCTCACAAAGGTCATGTTCTTTGAAAGTCAATCAATTCAAAATGTGCGAACTCTACCCAACATGTGCAAATTTTATATAAAAAATGCATGAGCACATGTGAAGGGGGAGTATTTCAGAAAATGCAAAACTCTCGAAGTGCTATCTAAAATGTGTTTACTCATAAACACTTTGAGAGATTTTCACAAGGTTTTATGGCAAATCTAGGATAGTCAAGAAGTTATAAGGTGACTAAGGTTAGGAAAAACCGTCCTATGATCCGCCAGAGCCGGAGGGATCTACCCAAGGAAAATTCCAATAGATTAGAATTAGAAGTCCTTAGGTATGATTGAAAAAAGGAGTAAATGAGAAAGGGAAAGAAGGGGTTGAAGAATGAAAAAGAAAAGTTGATTGAAAGGGTGAAAAGAAATAGCCCTCCATGAAAACTTAGGGCAGATACCGGGTCAATACATCTGCTATCGGTATTCACTAAGGTGATACTGATATTGAAGACAAGACGTCATGGACCCAGTGACGCACTGCACCACCCCTCCTAGCCACTCAGATATCTCTTAAAAGATATTTGTTTCATTTCTCACGGAGAACACTACATAATCTATCGGCCTCTCATTCCGAGATGTGTTGATATTGAAAAGGTGGCACTCTGCTCCATGCCTCCGACGACTAAAACCAAAACGCACAATAGAGTCTAGAGCCATGAGATTCATCAAAATATCTCGTTAGGAACACTTCCAATATGATACACTTGTGTTCGCCAAAAAGGACACAAGTTGTAAGAGTCTTAATGAGATCCAAGGATCTTGCCATTTACATCATGATGGTTACGTGCTTCAAACGGTCTACAGTCGTGGGGTGATCTCCAGCGACTCACTGAATCGTGGGTGCACTTCGGTGTGTCCGTGTAAGCCCTCTTGGGGGTATCCGGTTCAGAACGGCCTAGGGAAGGATTAGAGAAAGTCTTTACACTATGCTGTTGACAATCTCAAAGTCCCAACCTGTAAGCGTTGGATGATTATTACTAACGGTTTTATGCAGCTACCTATAAACATCCATTAACCATCACCACATACATCATTCATCTTCACCTCAGCATACTCATACTTATAAAGAACATCTCCAACTAAGCTCAAGTGTAAAAGTTCAAGACAAAAGGATCAAGTTAAAGACAGAGTGTAACGACAAAGTCAAAAGGCTAATCAAGATGTCAAGAACAAGTTCATATGTCATATGATGAAAGATAATGAGGAGATTGTTAGCATAAGGAGAAGAGGTATGTTGGAGGTCACGACGTCATAATCACATGAAGATGCTGATCGAAGGCAAGAACAACCTCAAAGACGATACTTTGAAGATCACATAGCATGAAGGAATCAAAAACAAAGACTGCTATACAACGACACTCAAAGCTCAAAGACATTGAAGACAAAAGACCATCTCACATGGAGCATCATATGAATGACCATCCCTTAGGGGGAGATTGTTAGGATTTATTTTAAAGTGATGGTCATTCGTCATTGTAATAGTTTAATTAATGTGTCGTTGTTTGAGTTAGTTAGTTTAATCAACGGGCTTGGGCTTAAGCTTGTTAGTTAAATGTTATGATCATGTAATGCTTGTATAAGCCCATCTCAAGCCCAAGCCCACCCAAGTCTAGAAAACTATAAATACCTATCCCCTCCTCACTTGGAGGGTGTTGCTTCTAGGGGTATTCATCCTGTATCT
The DNA here is from genome assembly GCA_021014915.2 of Artemisia tridentata subsp. tridentata. Classification (NCBI taxonomy): domain Eukaryota; kingdom Viridiplantae; phylum Streptophyta; class Magnoliopsida; order Asterales; family Asteraceae; genus Artemisia; species Artemisia tridentata. The sequence goes on from CP139508.1 coordinate 308,830,419, forward strand.
CTCATTCTTTCTTTCTCAATCTAATCTCTAAGAAGTGACCATCTCTCTCTCTCTATCTCTTTCTCTTCTCATATTCTAATATTGTGTGTATGATAAAGGATCGATATTAAGCTTTAACATAAAGACTAGAAGTATGTTGCTGATGGCTCTCCCCAATGAACAACTTTTCACTTTTAGTAAGTACAAGGTGTTGGAGTATGTTTGTGTCATAATAAATAATTATATGGCTAGACATATGTGAGCCTATGGGGTCACACACTTATACACAGAGATACCATTTTATATATTGTATATATCGTATTTACACTATATATAAGACTACGTAACTTGGGATCAATAACGGGCTACTAATAACTAAGCTAGTACTTAGTTTATTGGATTGGACCAACAAATGGGCAAGCCCATTTAGGGCCCCCATGTGGCCGGCCATGGTGGGAAACAAGAGGGAAAAGAGCAAGGGGTTAAGTGTAACATTTTCCTTATAACCTCCCATTGACTTGGTCATTAAAGGATAATCAATTACATTAACCACTTACCATTTTTCTCTCCCTCTTTCCCTCTTAAAACCTACGGCACAAAAACACACCCTCCTCTAGGGTTGTGTTTTTTATCCTTTCTTTGCTTAATCTATTGTAGGTTGTTGTAAGAATAAGTGTTACGAGGTCAAGATTAGCATCGGGTGGTAATCAGTGACATGTAGTGTGTTTCTATCATAGAAGTGATCAACCTCATTGATCATTTGGGTTTCTTATTTCATTCGTGGGTTTGGTGATTGTTAGAGACTCCCGAATCACGCTACAAAGGTATATAATCGTTATATTTATTATTGATTGATCATATGGCTATATGGATCCGTATCTAGGTGATGTTTCCGCTGCGTTTGATTATTTTAATATGTTTTTCATATTCATCATCACCTATAGTGGTATCACGAGCCATCATATGTCCCATATGATTATCGGGTATGCATAAAAATGGCTATTACGGGTGTTTTTTGGTGATTTTTGAAACCATATTTAAAACAGCCTCTAGGGCTCCATTTTCTCACATATGAATGAACCTTAAGGGGTCTTATGATCTATGATTTTTGATCTCATAGCCATTTGTTATGCATATTTTAATTGGTATACTTGTCGGGTTACGTGTAAAATGGCCTAAAACACATGATTTTGATCGATTTATGAAACGGTTTTAAATCAGCCCCTAAACCTAATATTTCTGTGGTAAAATGGTATTTTGAAGGTCCTAATATCAGTGAGTTTTGATCCTTAAGCCATTTGACACACGTACCAAACGGGGTTTTAATTCTTGTCAATTAATTTCTTCGTTTCGTTGGCTAAATCTTTAATTCTTGTTATTGATTTTTGTTTCCATGGAAAATACATGCATGTTTGTCCATGGAGTTAGCCAACACCTTGTTTTAATCATAATATTATTGTATTATTATGTGTATATGCAAAGCCGATGAAAACCTAGACCACTTGTGCCATGAGTTGTTGTGATTTGTCGTTAATTTCTTGTTTTGGTTTGCCATTGTTTCGGCTTTTATGTAATGAATTTCATTTTGGTTTTTGCCATTTTTTGGGAATTTTACATTATATAGGAAGTATATCAGTTTTATTTTACTTTCTATATAATGTAATCAAAGCTTGGAATGGAATGGCAAAAGAGTGAAACACATAAACGCGGAAAATGGCTGCTGGAACACGCTGCAGTTAAACGGAGTTTCCTGGTGATTGGTAAGGAGTTATTAGCTGAAATGTTTTTTACAGGTACACAACTCATGGGCCTACAACTTTTTAGTTTGGACCTAAGAGTGGGGAAGACTCCTTCTAGGCGTTTTGGGCCTCCCAATACAAAAATTTTGGGCGGACAGATTCATTATTTCATGTGCATAATGGGCTTCTACTTGCTCCTGATTGTCTTTGAGCAAGTGGGAGCCCTCCGTGTAGTTGTGTATGCTTGTCCCTAGTTGACCTTTGGTTCTCGTGATGGCTCACGAGACCGAGCATAGGATTTTTCATCAGTTGAGGCTTTGCATATTGTGGTTGTGTGTTTGTTTATTTGCCTCTTATATATACTATGATTGTATGTAAATTGCAAATTGTTTTCTAAAACATGAAACGAAACACAAACCATATTTAAACTAAGTCTTATGATTTAGTTTAACTAAGTTTTTGAAACGTAAAATCATTGTTTTAATAAATAACACTTGAACTTATTATGCTTGTTATTTATTTTATGTATTGTCCAAACTTATTTATAATCCACGTAGGATATATATTAGTCATGAAAATGGACAACTCGACACACATAAATTAAAATAATGATTAGACTTAAGTTAAGAAAAGTTTTTAACTTGTGCTACAAAGGATGAATGCATGCTCCATTCATACACTTTTTTTATTCACATCAAAATATTTTACCCGTCACAAATTTAAGTCATGCCGTCCAATCGATTGAGAACACTTGCAATTACTTTTTGCCTATGCGTGGGACCTAGGTTGAATTGTAACCCAAGGTGACTATTCTCTATGCGTGGGACCTAGATATATTCTCACACGTTTTCAAATTGGATGACTTAATCGAGTTAAGCGGTTAGACCTTAACCCGAGGCAAGGATGGGACTAAACATGCTAGCTTGACACTAGTTGCTTGTTCACTAGTGCCATGAGTCCCATAAAGTTCTAAGAGTTGCACTTGTAATGCAATTGGTCTACGTTACCTACCTATTGAATCCTCCATTGCTAGCAGATCAACTGATGTGATGGTGGAACCTCAATGAGGATCTTTGCCTTTTCGTAAAATTAATTGTTTTAATATGGTAAACTTGGGTAGTTAATTTTAAAAAATGATTAATTATTGAAAATGACTAAAATTTGAACTTTGTTTATTTTGTAGATGAAAACTCCTAATCAAACCATCAATAACTCGTCAATCAGATCAATTCTCGAGAAAGAGAAATTGAATGGTAACAACTTTTTGGACTGGTATCACAACTTGAGGATTGTCCTCAAGGCTGAACAAAAGTTTTACCATCTGGAAGAAGCTTTACCTGAAGCACCTCCTACTAATGCCACTGTTTTTGTTCGTAACACTACACTCGTAGGGTTAATGAACAACAAGAAGTGGCTTGTCTCATGCTGGCAAGCATGATCCCTGAGCTCCAAAAGAACTTAGAGGACCTTGCAGCATTTGACATGCTGAGAGAACTGAAAACCATGTTCGAGCAGCAAGCTGAGCAAGAACTATTTGATACTGTCAAATCTTTTCATGCTTGCAAGCAAGAGTAGGACCAATCGATCAGTAGCTATGTCATGAAAATGAAAGGCTATCTGGACCAAATGGAGCGTCTGGGATATCCCATGCCTCAAATCCTTGGAGTGAGCTTGATTCTTACCTCACTTTCGAAGGATTATGATCAATTTGTGCAGAACTATAACATGCACAGCATGGGGAAGACCATTTCCGAACTGCACAACATGCTTAAACTTGCAGAAAAAGGCATGCCCAAGAAGGCTCCAATTGTCCTAGCTATCAAGCAAGGAAGAATCCAGAAAAAGAACAAGGTGAAACCGCTGGCACATGGCAAGGGACAAGGAAAGGGCAAGGGTAAGCGTGCTTACGCCCCCAGACCAAAAGTTCCCCCACCTGCCAAGAAGGAGCACCCAGCTAAGTACACCCCCTGCCACCACTGTGGAGTGGTAAGGCACTGGAGACGGAACTGTCCTGATGAAGCGAAAAGTGTACCGCTTTTAAGGGGTCATTTAAGCCCTAAATCGTATTTATTTGATCAAATATTGCCCTAAATCGTTCCTTTTGTCATTTTAGGTACTTTTGAGAAGAAATCTGGAAAAGGAGGCATTTTGGACGTTTTTGGAGCATAAAAGTGAAGAAAACGACCAAGTCTCAAAATTGTGCTGGAAATTACCTTTGACGGCGTCAGGATTATCCCTGGACGGCGTCATGGCTTGGCAAGAAAAGGTGGATGTGAAAATTACTCATGATAAGCCAGGGAAATTTGCATGGGAATTCTGACGGCGTCACCCTTTAATCTGATCAAGGTCGTCACGGCTTATTTTAAAGAGGGACGGCGTCACGACTAAATCTGACGGCGTCAAGCCTTGATAAGCCAGAACGGATTTTGGAGAGCTAAAGAGGGACGGCGTCAAGAAGGTCATCCGGGAACCCTAAAAGCGGCGAGGTGACGGCGTCACACTCCATAACGTGACGCCGTCAGATCTGAAAGTCTATATATAGTTTTGCAATTTTTTGTCATTAGTGTGGAACTTATTGAGGAACTTTGTGTGTGAAAACCCTAAGACGAATTTGGCAGCTTTTTCAAGGCTTTTTGCCTTGAGATCTTCCATGTTACTTTGAAGATAAGTTATCAATTAATCATTCAATATGTCTATGTGTTGTTTGATTCTATCTTGTTCTTGTCTTTTGTTTAACATGCTAGGCTAGATTTATCTTGTGTTTGCTTAGATCTAACGAAACCTAGCTATTGATTATTGGTTATTAGTGTATTGTTAGTTGTATTGGATGATTGTTCATCTATGTTAGGCTTAAGAAAACTGGCTAACTTCCTATTCGGTAACTTGCTTAAACGTCTTAAGAAACATGAACCAATGCGTACTAAAGGTTTTTATGGTTGTATTTAATGCACAAGCGAATTCTAGTGATCCCATGTTAGGAGCTTCCTAGCCGGCTCGACATAGGAGTGAAGTAGGAGCTTGTAGAGTTGGGGAAGTACGTACGCCACCCCACAAATGGTATTAAGGAATACACCCGTCATCCACGCAACTAATACACACTAATCAACGGGTAAAAGATAGTTAGGGAGTAAGGAAATCTAAGTAAACACATTTCTCTCTATATAAGTTTTACCACCTTTTCATTTTCAGTTATTTTATTTTATTTGCGTTCGTAGTTATTTGGGTTAGTTGACTAGCAACTAATTCCGCCCACTCTTTCAAACCCGAGATTTTACTTGCTTTCATAAAATTATAAAAACATAAAAAAGAATCTTCTCTCACCCTTAGACCTATTAGAGTAGTTTTTCATACCTAACGAACACTATTCCCTGTGGAGAACGATCAATCCCCCGTACTTACCACTACACTATACTACATCGGTCAGGTACACTGCCTGGTGGGGTTGTAAGCCTCTTGAGATCCCTCGAGAGGTAAAACCTGTTGTAAGGTTGCAAAACCACGCATCAAGTTTTTGGCGCCGCTGCCGGGGAATAGTTATTGTTTAGGTTGAATTTTTATTTTATAGGTCTACTCATTAGATTCCCTTCTAGTGAGATTTTTATTTTCTTTTTCTAGGTTTTCTTTAGTCTATCTATTTTCTTCGTTTCTTTGTTCGTAACCATTACCATTAGACATCATGGAAGATGGTAATATCCTTGATCCCAACAACCCACCACAACAACCACCACCTCCTAGAGCCCGTACTTTAGGAGAGTACTCCCGTCCTAGCTACCATGGCTATCGAAACACCATTGAGCTCACTCAAGGAGCCAATGTCACTCCCTTGCGATCCGACACCATCCGGTTGGTGCAAAGCGGATGCGCATTCCATGGACTTCGTTCTGAAGATCCTAATCAACATCTCAAGGACTTTCTCAAAATCGTTGATTCTATAGACCTTGATGTTGCCACTCGAGAGACGACCCGACTGCGTCTCTTTCAATTCTCTCTGCGGGACCAAGCTAGTCAATGGCTAGAGCGTCAACCCGCAGGATCCATCACCTCTTGGGATGATCTCACCACTCGTTTCCTTGCTCAGTTTTTCCCACCGGGAAGAACTACCAAGCTAAGGAATGATATCTTGATGTTCCAACAACGTCAAGGCGAAACCCTCTACGAGGCATGGACTCAATTCAAGGACTTACTCCAAAAAGTCCCTCATCATGGCATAGAACTTTGGCTCCAAGTCCAAATCTTCTATGACCATATCAATCTCTACACGAGGCAAACCATTGACCAATCGGCCGGTGGTAAGCTACGTGATCTAAGTGCGGAACAATCATGGGCTCTCCTAGAGGATCTTGCTCTTTATGACAACGAAAGTTGGAGTGATCCCCGTGATTTGAATAAAACGGTCAAGGCAATATCTTTGCCTTCGAACAATTCAAGCACTTCCGACCGTAGGATCATAGAACTTGAAGACCAAGTCAAGTTTCTCATGAAATCCTACGAGGCTCCTAAACCTTCAAGCCAAGTGAACAAAATCACTTCTTCGTGTAAATTATGTAGTGGTCCCCATAACACTCATGATTGCATGGAACTCCCCAAACAGGCTTTCAAAGAATTCGCATCCTCGCGAATCGATAAGGCGGGAGATAAGTGGCTTACTACTAATTATGGACACAAGAATTCCGAAGATAGGTATGAGGCATGGAAGAGTAAGCCAAATTTTAGTTGGAACCAAACTCGAAGCGTATCATTCAATGACTCTACCCCACTCACCTGGTCTGAACATTATCCTCAGCAACATACGCATAAACAACAAAATCGCGAGGAATCACTGAAAAAATTCATTCTCTCTCAAGAAACACAGCTCTCCAAACTTGAGAATCAATTCAGACAACAACAAGTTGATATGAACAACAAGGTTGATAACCTGTTAAAGGTTATCAATGATCGCCTTGCTGGCAGGTCAACTTGTGACTTGGCACGAGTTAATGAGATCAATTCTGTCACGGTGACTCACCAAACACCCCCTCCTGTAAAAATCAAGCACCCTAGTAAATTCTTCAAACACATATCACAAAATGGAAAAGAAACTGGAGATACTCATACCCCGTCGAAACCTCTCCACTTCGTGAACACCATTACAACAATACCTGTTCCTAAACCCAATCTGGACCAACAATCAACCGAGAATGTGGACAATGGAATGGAGGGTGAAGTTCCCAAAAAGAACCCCGAGGCGCCCGACGACTATCTAGACTCACCAAAGAACTCGAATACAAGAGAGGTGAGTGATGAGAAGGGCTCGGAAGAGAAATCCGAAATGCCTCATGAGCTCCCAGTACTGCTAGACCGCCCCCTGGTGGAGGAACTTGAGAGGAGCACAGCAAAGTTGCCTATGGGATTTGGAGAAAGAATAGAGGATGGTGCTCCCAGGGTCTTTAAGATATCTTGCACCACTAGGAAAAAGTTCATTAAAGATGCCTACATAAACCCCAATTCTTCTCTGAATGCAATATCCCTTTCTCTATATAACGAGGCCTTCACCGAACAGGTCAAATATGAAGGGTCTAATATCATCGGGGTAATAAGAAGGGTACCAATTGTGATAGAAAAGTTCCTCTTTCATATCGAGCTAACTGTATTTAATAACATGGACTCTATCATTAGCCCACCCTTAGCTAGCCTTGTTCTAGGCAAGCCATTCATAAACGCAACGGGAGTGATACTCGATGAGGATGATAGGAGTGCATTATTTACCGATGGTGTCAGGAAAGTGATTTTTCGGGATGGCTGTGAAGAAGTGTATGAGTATCAACCATCAGCATGTGGCAACACATGGGGGCTATGCGGTAGAAGGCCTGGCCGAATTAAGCGATGTGATCCGAATAATCTCAAAATACCTTGCATGATTGGTCACAAGCATTTTTATAATGTTTACATCGACACATGTTTACCCAAAAATGTGATGTCCCTGTTTCATTATAACAACATTTGCAGATGGGTAATGATTCATAAAGGGAAGGACGACATTGGCATAGATGATGATGTACAGGTGTTTGTAGGAAACATGACATTCACTATGAGCTTCGCAATCGTCGATAATATCGAAAAGTACATCGATCCCAGGTTATCACAAGTTGTTTTTGGGGCACCTTTTTGCAAGGCCACAAGCTTGGTTGTGGACGAGCTCAATGGGATCATGACTTTCACCGATGGGATTAGGGAAATCTCATACCAAACGCCTTACAAGATGAGAGAATTCAAGGAGATTGATTATGATGGGCTCGATAGGTTAAGTTCCCAACTCGTGTTATGTGATGATGATGTGAGAAGGGGATGTAAGGACACTTTTGACCTGTCAAGTGGATTCTTTAAACATGATAAGGAGCTTAGTTCTAAATACCGAAACAATCCTTTTGATCTCGAGGACCCGAAATACCTTTACTATGAAAGTGATTCTGATAGAGAATCAAAGGAGAATGGCCTAGGAACTGTGACCAATGATGGAGTCACGTAATGTACGTGACTTTGAGTCTAGCTACAAGACTCGTTAATAAAGAAAAGCGCTTCTTGGGAGGCAACCCAAGTTTTATTTGCTTTGTGTGTTTATTTATTTGTTTGTTTGATTTTATTTGTTTCCGTGTGTATGTCTAAATTTTATTATTATTGATTCATGTTCAAAACTAATTTGTGAAAATGCTTTATTTTGTTTTTAACTTCGTCTTAACTACATATAAAGGTATTTTGCAAAAGTTAAGTGTAAGGGAAATCTAAATCGGTTTATTAGAACACAAATGAACGTGAATCGTAATAATAATAAATTAACATACATATTAGTATTTGTTTGAGTCAAATGCTTGTATCGAGTCATAATGATGTTTTGTAGGATTTCCAGGAAGTAAGGTATAGGTTTTTCCAAAAATTTTTCCGGAAACGTAACATGAGAATTCTGTCAGATCATTTCTGACGGCGTCAGGAGTTACAACCTGACGGCGTCAGGTTTAATTTTCTGAAAATTTTTGAAAGTTTTGTTTTCATAAAAAGTTTTTATTAAATCTATAACTTATAATCTCCAGGAATCTGCAAAAATTATCATTCCACAAGCATTATATCCTTATATATAGAGTTTATCCCGCCGATGTTATGCAGGTTTTCGTGTTTGTTTTCTCAGGTTTAACAGGTTATTTTGGACAAGGAAATGTTTTGGATCAAGCTTTTGGCGATGCATTAGTCATGAAGCTTTTACATTCTCTTTGGAAGAAGATCTAACCGTGTTACTTCATTATCCACCGAGCGAATCAGGGGAGTATTTGATTTCATTCTTTTACTTTATGCTTTTACATTTGTAATTTGAACATTGGGGACAATGTTCATCTTAAGTGTAAGGGGGGGGGGGTAAAAGTACGATTAGAGAATGCTATTACACTTTATTTTTGTTTGTTTAATAGTAGATGTGTAATAAAACTGAGATAAATACCTGTTAGGGCAATTTTAGTGCCAAATTTAAATTTTTTTACAACATATAGGAGTGAAACTTTGATCTTAATGAGCGTCTCACGGATAGGAGTTATATGACTAGCACAAAAACCGTACCACTAAAAAATTTTCCACCCCAAATATGTGAGGTTCGCCCCTAGAATTGGTAGGAAAAGCATTTATGCTATGATGTGTGTACCGGTAGCACTTAGATTCTAGAACTTGCGTTAGGACCATTCCGAGGCCACAAGTGAGACTACATTCGTGTAGTTAGATTTACTACATGATAAGAGGCATTAGGATTAACCCATTGTTTTACACCTGTGTTTTTGTTATAATTACGTTGGCTACATTGGTCAAGTAATTCTCCCACACCCTTTGCGTTGTACTCATTTTTAGTACACGATACCCCTAGTACACCCCTCAGAGCCTATCTTTTCGTTTCGACCTTTAAGCATTTTACTTAAAGGAAGAATTTGTTACACCCCACTAAAATGTACACCCAAATCGCCTTAGCCTACCTTGTATGCACTCATTTTTAGTGCATTATTGTGTCAAAATTAGTTTAAACCCAAGTTAATTATCTAATTGATTACATGGTTGCTAAGTCGAGTCATATCCTTGTACATATTGTTTTAGGACGATTGGGACTCATGGGTAAAGTACTAGTGTAATGGATTAATGGGGAAGAACATCATTTATTACCCCCATATGTGCTAAATATTTTAAAAGTACTCCAAGTGTTTCGATTATCTTAATTCGAGTCATTAGAATAGTTATTTGTAAAGTTATGTAAAAGTTCAAGTGTAAGGGGAATGCAACGCCCCTATGATGTATTATTTTGGATGGTAGGGCAAAAGTGTATGCAAAAAAAAAAAAAAAAAAAAAAAAAAAAAAAAAAAAAAAAAAAAAAAGAATCGAAAAAATCAAGAAAAACACAAAAAAAAAATGAGAAAAAGAAAAGTAGAAAAAAACATACGGACTACCATCCCGTTTCATTTTATGTTTATTTTATGTTTTTGTTATTTTGTTTTTAGCTTAAGATCGAGTCTAGTCTTGGCTTAGCAACATTGTATAGTACATGTAATTGATCAAGATCTTTAACTCGCCACCAGTAAAATATCCTTTATCCAACAAAACCGTGTTTTCCTTTTCCCTACACCTAACGTTATAACCCGTTTAAAAGCCCTCTTTGATAGTTTATCTTTGGTGCTTACGCCTAGTGGAGGAGGTTTTCGATCCTTTCCCAAGCCTATGGTAATCTATTTGCTATGACAGGTAGTGAGAGATATTATCCGTTTTCATTTATGAGATTTATTTTGATGACACTTGAGAGATGTGAGTATCTAAACACTACTTGTGAGGTGCTAGTTTGTAATCTCCGTGCTTATTATGATTAAAGTGGAACGATTATTTGTTGTAATTACTTTTATGTTAGCATTAAATGAACCCTAACTTGTATTTTGATTAGAATAAAAGCGCATTTGCTTGAGGACAAGCAAATCTCAAGTGTAAGGGTATTTGATGAAGCGAAAAGTGTACCGCTTTTAAGGGGTCATTTAAGCCCTAAATCGTATTTATTTGATCAAATATTGCCCTAAATCGTTCCTTTTGTCATTTTAGGTACTTTTGAGAAGAAATCTGGAAAAGGAGGCATTTTGGACGTTTTTGGAGCATAAAAGTGAAGAAAACGACCAAGTCTCAAAATTGTGCTGGAAATTACCTTTGACGGCGTCATGGCTTGGCAAGAAAAGGTGGATGTGAAAATTACTCATGATAAGCCAGGGAAATTTGCATGGGAATTCTGACGGCGTCACCCTTTAATCTGATCAAGGTCGTCACGGCTTAATTTAAAGAGGGACGGCGTCACGCCTAATTCTGACGGCGTCAAGCCTTGATAAGCCAGAACGGATTTTGGAGAGCTAAAGAGGGACGGCGTCAAGAAGGTCATCCGGGAACCCTAAAAGCGGCGAGGTGACGGCGTCACACTCCATAACGTGACGCCGTCAGATCTGAAAGTCTATATATAGTTTTGCAATTTTTTGTCATTAGTGTGGAACTTATTGAGGAACTTTGTGTGTGAAAACCCTAAGACGAATTTGGCAGCTTTTTCAAGGCTTTTTGCCTTGAGATCTTCCATGTTACTTTGAAGATAAGTTATCAATTAATCATTCAATATGTCTATGTGTTGTTTGATTCTATCTTGTTCTTGTCTTTTGTTTAACATGCTAGGCTAGATTTATCTTGTGTTTGCTTAGATCTAACGAAACCTAGCTATTGATTATTGGTTATTAGTGTGTTGTTAGTTGTATTGGATGATTGTTCATCTATGTTAGGCTTAAGAAAACTGGCTAACTTCCTATTCGGTAACTTGCTTGAACGTCTTAAGAAACATGAACCAATGCGTACTAAAGGTTTTTATGGTTGTATTTAATGCACAAGCGAATTCTAGTGATCCCATGTTAGGAGCTTCCTAGCCGGCTCGACATAGGAGTGAAGTAGGAGCTTGTAGAGTTGGGGAAGTACGTACACCACCCCACAAATGGTATTAAGGAATACACCCGTCATCCACGCAACTAATACACACTAATCAACCGGTAAAAGATAGTTAGGGAGTAAGGAAATCTAAGTAAACACATTTCTCTCTATATAAGTTTTACCACCTTTTCATTTTCAGTTATTTTATTTTATTTGCATTCGTAGTTATTTGGGTTAGTTGACTAGCAACTAATTCCGCCCACTCTTTCAAACCCGAGATTTTACTTGCTTTCATAAAATTATAAAAACATAAAAAAGAATCTTCTCTCACCCTTAGACCTATTAGAGTAGTTTTTCATACCTAACGAACACTATTCCCTGTGGAGAACGATCAATCCCCCGTACTTACCACTACACTATACTACATCGGTCAGGTACACTGCCTGGTGGGGTTGTAAGCCTCTTGAGATCCCTCGAGAGGTAAAACCTGTTGTAAGGTTGCAAAACCACGCATCATGTCCGATCTACCTAGAAGAGTTAAAGAAGAACAAAGCTAGCGGCGCTAGCACATCAGGTATCTTCACTATAGAACTCTATACTTTTCCTAACAAATCCTGGGTATATGATATAGGTTGTGGTACTCACATTTGTAATAATGTGCAGGGTCTTAGGGGAAGCCAGAAGTTGAAACAAGGAGCTTTGAATCTGTATGTTGGTAATGGAAATCGTGCAGCTGTCGAAGCAATAGGGAGCTTTGATCTCATCCTCCCTAATGGACTAGTTATTGTTTTGAATAATTGTCATTTTGCACCTACTATTACTAGAGGTGTTGTTTCACTTTCACGTTTGAAAGATGATGGTTACATTCATACTTTTACGGATTTTGGCATTTCGGTTTCTAAGGATAATATTTTTTATTTTAATGCTATTCCTCGTGATGGTATTTTTGAAATTGATATGCGTGATCCTATTTCAAACAATGGTTCTATATAAAATGTTAGCAAAAAGAAATACAAACGTAACTTGGATTCCACTTTTCTATGGCATTGCCGTCTTTGCCATATAAACAAGAAACGCATTATGAAGCTGCAACGCGATGGGCTTTTAGAGTCAACCGACCAAGAGTCGTTTGATAAATGCATTTCTTGCATATCTAGTAAGATGGCACGAAAGCCTTTTTCCCATGTTGGAAAAAGAGCTAAAGATCTACTTGGACTCATACATACTGACGTATGTGGCCCATTTAGAACAATGTCTAGGGAAGGCGCTAACTACTTCACTACTTTCACTAATGATTTCAGTAGATATGGTTATGTTTACTTGATTAAGCATAAACATGAAGTCTTTGAAACGTTCAAAGTTTTTAAAAGTGAAGTAGAAAATCAACTCGGCAAGACCATAAAGGCTCTTTGATCTGATCGAGGAGACGAATATATGAGTCAAGAGTTTTTAGATCATCTAAAAAGGTGTGGGATTGTCTCACAATTCACTCCTCCAAACACACCACAACATAATGGTGTATCTGAAAGGAGAAATCGAACTTTGCTAGACATGGTTCGATCTATGATGAGTCTAACAACATTGCCAACGTCCTTTTGGGGTTATGCTCTAGAGTCTGCTGCACGTATTCTCAACATGGTTCCAACCAAGAAGGTTGATAAGACACCATATGAAATATGGCATGGGAAAGTCCCTAATCTGTCTTACTTGAAAGTCTGGGGTTGTGAGGCTCTCATGAAACGAGACACACCTAACAAACTTGAGCCCAGATCTATCAAATGTATCTTTGTAGGATACCCAAAAGAAACGATGGGTTACTATTTCTACTACCCACCCGAGAACAAAATATTTGTTGCTCGGTATGCTGAGTTTCTTGAGAATAATCTCATTTCACAAGAAGCAAGTGGGAGCAAAGTAGACTTTGATAAAATTCAAGGGGAAGATGCACAACCTATTGGTGACACTAGTGAACATCAAAATGAGACTGAACATGAAAATGTTGAACCTCATCAAGATGTTGCTCCCATTCGTAGATCCGCAAGGATACCTCAAGCACCTGAGCGATATGGTTTCTATGTCGATGTTGAGGAACATGAGTTAGGGGATCATGGTGAACCTGCTAACTATCGAGATGCATTATCGAATCCTGAACGCGATAAATGGATCGAAGCTATGAATGCGGAGATGCAATCCATGAAAGACAATGATGTCTGGGTCGAAGTCGACCTACCTCCTAATGCTAAAACTGTTGGGAGTAAATGGCTCTTCAAGAAGAAGACCGACATGGATGGTAATGTACACACCTATAAAGCTCATCTAGTAGCAAAAGGTTTTACTCAAACCTACGGGATTGACTATGAAGAAACCTTCTCGCCTGTTGCAGACATTAAAGCAATTAGGATTCTTATAGCCATAGCAGCGTACTATGACTATGAGATTTGGAAAATGGATGTCAAGACAGCCTTCTTGAACGGCCACCTGAACGAAGACACATGGTGCAACCCGAGGGCTTCGTGAATCCTAAACATCCCAGTAAAGTATGCAAGCTTCAAAGATCCATTTATGGATTAAAACAAACATCCAGAAGCTAGAACAAGAGATTTGATGAGGAAATCAAAAGGATTGGTTTCACTCAAAATCTCGATGAGCCATGTGTATATATGAAAACTAGTGGAAGTATTGTCGTGTTCCTAGTCTTATATGTCGATGACATATTACTCATGGGAAACAACATTCCAATGCTACAAGATGTAAAATCCTAGCTTGGAAATTGTTTTGCCATGAAAGACTTAGGAGAGGTTGCGTACATACTTGGAGTCAAGATCTATCAGGATAGATCAAAGCGGTTAATCTTCTTGTGTCAAAGTGCATACATTGACAAAATCCTGAAGCGATTTAGGATGCAAGATTCCAAATGTGAAAGTCTTCCAATGCAACCAAATACGGAATTAAGTAAGACTCAAGGACCCTCTACACCCGCAGAGGTGAAGAGGATGAAAGGAATTCCTTATGCTTCAGCTGTGGGATCCATAATGTATGCGGTTAGGTGCACTAGACCTGATGTAGCGTCCTCTCATAACCTAACGAGTAGATTTCAACAGAATCTAGGAGAATGTCACTGGACTACTGTTAAGAACATATTGAAGTATCTGCGAAATACTAAAGATATGTTTCTTGTTTATGGTGGTGATATCGAGCGCGAGCTCAGTGTTACTTGTTACACTGATGCAAGCTGAGAGACAGATCGTGATGACACCAAATCCCATATAGGATATGTTTTCGTCACGAACGGAGGTGCTGTTGACTGGAAAAGTGCCAAGTAAAGTACTATCGCAATGTCCTCTATAGAAGCAGAATACATAGCTATTTCTGAAGCTGCAACTGAAGCGATTTGGATACAAAAATTCATTTTTGGGCTTGGCGTTGTCCCCAGAAATGAACGACCTATGGATATGTACTGTGATAATTCCGGTTCCATTATCGTAGCCAATGAACCAAGTGTTCTAAAGGGTGCCAAACACTTTCGTCGGAAGGTTCACTACATTCGAGAAGTTGTCGAAAGTGGTGATATTCGTCTTCTCAAAGTTCACACAGATGACAACTTAGCTGATCCTTTAACGAAACCAATGTCTTGTACCAAACATGTCGAGCATGCTAGGAACATTGGGGTTTGACCTGCTAGTAGTCGCATGTAAATCTGTTTTAGTATTTGAATAATTGGAATGTTGAACAGTTTATATTTATAATGAATTGATGTACTGGTTATGATCGTTTTCATTTATATCAACTGTATTCTATATTTGCATGTTTAATCCATTAATGATTTAGTTATTCTAAAATTGTCCATTGTCGGTTGACGATACGAGAGTATCATCAAATTAAGGCAAATGTGAGTGTGTTGGTGATTATTTACCAAACTCACATGTTGTTCATTATGATGAACATTGGACTGACCCAACCTACGAGTATTCACTGCATGGATCGTCGTCAATAGTGAATCTCGCAAGTGGTTATGTCTCTTATCCTTAGACTTGAGATGCAAGTAGGTCTTGTATGCGTGGAATTTCATTCCTTGATATGGTTAAACGCTGTCCTGAATAAGGTAGTTATAAAAACCATCTTCAGGAGTGATATGAAACACATGAATGATACGTGCAGTCAAAATAGGATTTGTTCCTCCACATGTTATAGAGTTAGATACTATTAGACCCCTCAATGAATTGAACAAATGTTTGTATGGCCGTACCCAAATGAGATTAAGATGAATCTTAATTTACTTGGTAATCATGTTTAATATCTATATCGAGAAACATAATAGTTGAACAATTAGAATGACATTTGATCCATGTCTAATGTTCAACATGGTATCTGTAACAAAAGGATGGATGACATATAAACCATTTAAATGAGACGTTTAAGAAACTATCCTCACATATTTCTAAGGGCATTGGCGTGTTGCTAGACGCTAACCTTTGCTTGTATAATTACTTGATTATTATGACGTCGCAAGTAGGAGCTGTTGGAGTATGCTCCTGTCATAATAAATAATTATATGGCTAGACATATGTGAGTCTATGGGGTCACAAACTTATACATAGAGATACCATTTTATATATTGTATTTATCGTATTTACACTATATATAATACTACGTAACTAGGGATCAATAACGGGCTACTAATAACTAAGCTAGTACTTAGTTTATTGGATTGGACCAACAAATGGGCAAGCCCATTTAGGGCCCCCATGTGGCCGGCCATGGTGGGAAACAAGAGGGAAAAGAGCAAGGGGTTAAGTGTAACATTTTCCTTATAACCTCCCATTGATTTGGTCATTAAAGGATAATCAATCCCATTAACCACTTACCATTTTTCTCTCCCTTTCTCCCTCTTAAAACCTACGGCACAAAAATACACCCTCCTCTAAGGTTTGTGTTTTTGATCCTTTCTTTGCTTAATCTATTGTAGGTTGTTGCAAGAATAAGTGTTACGAGGTCAAGACTAGCATTGGGTGGTAATCGGTGACATGTAGTGTGTTTCTATCATAGAAGTGATCAACCTCATTGATCATTTGGGTTTCTTATTTCATTCGTGGGTTTGGTGATTGTTAGAGACACCCGAATCACGCTACAAAGGTATATAATCGTTATATTTATTATTGATTGATCATATGGCTATATGGATCCGTCTCTAGGTGATGTTTCCGCTGCGTTTGATTATTTTAATATGTTTTTCATATTCATCATCACCTATACAAGGATGCTAAGATCTTGTTTGAAGCTATAACAATAAGGTTTGGTGGTAATGAAGCAACTAAGAAGACTTAGAAGACTCTTCTGAAATAGATGTATGAGAACTTTAGTGCTCCAAGCATTGAGTCTCTTGATTCTATTTTCAACAGGCTTCAGAAGATTGTGAGCCAACTGGCTGTCTTGGGTGTAGAGATTTCACAAGAAGATCTCAATTTAAAATTCTTGAGAAGTCTGCCTGCTGAGTGGAATACTCATGTTGTGGTCTGGAGAAATAAGCTTGATCTAGACACAATGAGTTTTGATGATCTCTACAACAATTTCAAGATTGTTGAACAAGAGGTGAAAAGGCCTGCAAGCTCAAGCTCAAGTGCTCAAAACATGGCATTTGTATCATCTCCTGGCACTAGCAGTACTGAGGAGCTTTTTTTTTAAATCTTTTTCTTGAAATCAACCTATACTGAACATGAATCGATGGTCTTTAGTTAGTCAGATAGTAACTGAGCTAACTCACTCTTTACCATTCTATCATTTGATAGTGTGTTAGTCTAAGGACATCTGGTTTAGAGAACAGCAAGCAAAAGTGAATCTAATACATTTGTGTTAGAGGTAACATCTGCCACGAGTTGGAAACCCTGTCAAGAAGGCTCTTTTAATGAGTATCTGATCATAGGCAGTATTTATACTGAAATCATTGGTTCTCACATAACCAGAGGTTAAATGCAACCGAAAATGATTAAGTGTCTTCCTTTACACTTAATCCCTTCCAAAGTTTGAGTGCAGTGTTGTTTTTGAAAGAAAATTGAGTTAATACTGCTGAGAAAAAGTTTTTGTAAAAAGTTAGTACTACTAGTCAAAAGTTTGTACTGCTAGACTAAAACTTAGTACTGTTGGGTAACCGTTAGTGCTGTTTGGGAGTAACCGTTTGTTTTTTTTTAATATAGACGTTGAGAGATTTTCATTACTTACTTTGCTTATAGGTTTCCTAAATTAGATAATTCACATAATTTCTTTAACTTAAAAGATTTCTTCACGATAACGAAAAGTTTTATTCAAGTCGGTCCAATCGAAACCTTAAGTGTTCTTTATATAATCTCAATTGGCTTTACCAAACACACTTTCTCTCTTCAAAGCACATAACCCAGCACTCTAATCCAACTTTTCTCAATCTCAATGACGCATTTGGCTTTTTGTGATAAACATAACATGGTTGCAGTTTCATCAGATATTGGATTTTCTTAATGCTAGCCACATCAGGTATGCTCTCACAGTGAATCCAACTATCTATAGTTCTCAAATCAAACAGTTTTGGCAGACTGCTATTGCCAATACACTTGATAATAGAGAACAACAAATAATTGCAACAGTTGATGGCAAAACCTTGACTATTACAGAATCATCTGTTAGGAGACATCTCAAACTAGCAGATGATAATGGTATTAGTTCTTTGCCTAACACTAAAATTTTTGAAACTCTTTCCAGGATGGGGTATGTGTCCACTTCAGATAAACTAACTTTTCAAAATGGATAATTTGCCCCTCAATGGAGATTTCCCATACATATCATTTTACACTGTTTAAGTCCAAATAAAACTGCTTGGGAGTAATTCAATAGTAATATTGCAACTGCTCTTATTTGTTTGGCCTCAAAAAGGACTTTTAACTTTTCAAAATTGATTTTTGATGGTATGGTGAAAAACTTGGATACCAAATACAAAATTTTAATGTATCCAAGATTTATTCAAATGTTTTTGGACAAACACAAGAATTTGCTTCTATCTCATAAAACTGTTTATCCAACTCCTTGCCTCACTCAAAAACTTTTTAGTAATATAAGGATGGCTTCTAAGGGTTACAATGGGATAGAAGTACCACTGTTTTCAACTATGCTTGTTCAACAAGAAACTGTTCAGGGTGAAGGATCAACAATCCCAGTTGAGTCCCAACACACCCACAATTGTTTCAACAACCTCACAACCTATCATTTCACAAACATATAGGAGAAGAATTAGAAAGGAGTATGTGGTTCCTCAGCCCAGATCTTCTACTCAGACTATTGTAGCAGATGAGGTTGTCTCTGACAGAATGGTGAGGGCTGCCACTACTGTCTCTGGCTTAGAAGCTGGACAGGCCAGTGGTAACATTCTTAAGACCCAAACCATGGAAACATCACATGGGTCAAGTTCTCATGAACATGATTCAGGTGATGGACACCCCGGCCAACAGGAAACTATGGGGGACATGCCCCATGATTCACCTCTCCTAAGAGTTAACACACTTGGAAGTGATGAGGGCAGTGTTACACTTAATGCATTGATGGCTATATGTAAACAATTATCAAACAGGGTCACTAGTTTGGAAAATGAACTGAAGCAGACCAAACAGGTTTATGGAGTGGCTTTGACTAAACTGATCAAGAAGGTGAAGAAGCTGTAGAAAGCAGAAAAGTCCAACAAAGCCAAAAGAAAGACAAGGATGGTGCTTTCTGATGATGAAGATGCTATGAAGGATTCTTCCAAACAGGGGAGGAATACAGAAAACATTAATGCATATCCTAATGTTACATTGGAACAAGATGCAGAAGTTCAGGGGAGGTTTGATCAAGATATGGGTTTGGGAGAAGGATTTGATGCTGCTGAGACTGGTTAGTAGTTGAAAAAGTGGTTGATGTTGTTGATACTACTGAAGCATATGTTAGTACTGCTGAAGCATCAGTTAGTATTGTCAGTGCTACAGATAAAGGAAAGGGCATCATGCAAGAAGATGAGCAACCAAAGAAAATCAGCAAAAGAGTTCAAGCTCAGATAAGCTTTGATGAGGAAGTAGCTCAAAGGGTACATGATGAAGAACAGGTGATAAATCATTAGAAAGCTCAGATTGATTAGTTCTTATCTAGGGATAACAATAACAAAGACAATAAGATGCACAGCGGAATAAGTAAGAACAATGTTATTGTATAAGGTTTCTCGTCATCATCTCTTCTATAACACAATTACAACCAACACAATAAGCCCCAATACTACATGATCAAGTGTAGTACGGTTACCTTATCTAACAGGAATCATAAGATCCTTGAGGCTTAACAAAACACTAACCCTAGACATTTTCTATGACCTACACGCCTAGGTTACACCCGCACACCTTTCCTGGTGTTTTACATCTTGACACACCTAAAACTAAGACCTGTATTCTCTTTATATAATAGAGAATTAGGTTTACAAAGGACTAATAAGTAAAATCTTCTTTATCAAGCAAGTCCCTTGTGTTTTGCATTGTCTTTATTCTTCACTTGTAGTTTTGTATTTATCAACTCAAATATAAAACCCAACAATCTTCCCCTAGTTGATAATTACAAAACCTTCGTCTTGATCTTCCATGAATGAAACAATCTTCCCCTTAAGCTCACCTCGTGAACTTAAAATAACGTGTACCACCAAGGATCTTCAAGTTGCAAAACATGCAAATACTTCTTCCCCTTTTTGTCATTATCCACTAGGAGACGCTAAGTAGATGCATCTTTGATCTTGACAACCACGAACCAATATCACACTTCAAATTCAGCCTTCTTGTCACAACCCGTAATTTCAGGTCATTTTCCTAACCCCGACAATTTACCATTATTCGTAAACCTATTTTCAGATGACTTTAATTCACGTAACCAGTTCAGTTTAGCTGTGAATTCATGCATTGTCAGTCAGGACACATCATTGTAGACTAGAGGAGTCTGCATATCATCAGTACATTAGTTCATGCACGGTTATGCATTAATTATTTTTACGGAAGGTTATTTAATTAATTAACGTTACCACTCAGTCAGTATTAGTAACAATTATGCCCAGTACTCCAGACAATGATCCTAATAAATTTTTATACTAATTTTAATAATATAAAGTTTATATTATTATTTTACCCGGTGTTATTACACCAATTGTTATATTTTTCGTCAAGAGCTTATAATACCGTCAAATTACGACAAATTAACCCGATAATTATTACGATACCCGATTTTTATCAGTAACATCATTTTACAATTTTTACAACTTCGTCGTATTTTATTTCGCTTCGTTAATATTTATTTCAAGATAACTCGGTACCCGATAACACCCAAATTATACATAAAATAAACTAACTTATACAATATTATACACTAACTTACACAAAATCAATTTTTGCTTCTTTTTCTCACCAAAACCCACGCCCCCCATGCCAATACCATGCCTAGTCTTTCAAAATTTCTTATCACAATTAATGTAGTTAGTATTCATGCCTTTTTCTATTATTTCACAACACATACTACTCATAACTAAAGGTGTAAAAATCAAAAACTCTCCCTTTGTCCCTCTTGAAACCCACGGCCAAACCATAATACCAAGGAAGATCCATAAAATTTTTGAGCTCAAATGTTAGATTAGTTCCTTATGTGTTTCTTGTTAAGGTTTTGAAATAAAAACCTCAAGAATCCTTCTCATTTTCTTTCCATCCTAACCCACATTGTAAGTAACTTCAAGATTATTAATTTTTCATGTTTTACTTTCATTTGATCTTTATATTTATGTATTTTCATATATTATTGGTTAAAAATGCAACATACTTAGTTATGATACCACTTTTCCTTTTAAAAACTCTTATAAACTTTAGATCTATAATTTTTGCTAACAATCTCATGAACCACACTATATTTAGTTAAGTTTAGGACCCCATGACACTTTGAGAAGTGTATGGTAGATCAAGGGTATTTGTGGAGTTGAATGGAGTATGTTTGAGTAAGTTTGGAACTAGAAAAATGTATTTTTGCACCACCTAATATACCTACTGCCACGAATTGAGTTTTCTGGAAAACTCAGATTTTTGTGAACTATTTTGGTTTCAATATTTAGAAAATACACTCAATAAGGAACACGTGGGCGCTTGAATCACTAAAAACCGACTTATAACGAAGAAGTTATGAAATATTTAAGTTACGCGACGAAATATACACTTTGCTGAAATAGCATGCTGTTGGACGCGTTTTCAGGAGCAAAACGAGCCGTTAACCATAATCTAGATGAGCCGAGACATTGAAAATACGTTAGTATAGGTTTATACGAACGCGTGGATACCTAGAACGTTAAAAACGAGCTTATAACGAACAAAATATGGACTTTTAAAGACTCGACGATATGTATATATTTTGACAGCACCCTTTTTAGTAGAAAATAGAGTGTTAAAAACTAGTATTTTCATAACTTGAAATATTGATAGCCGTTTACCAAATCGATCGAGGCGCGGTTGATTCGATGTCAAAAGTAGCGATATTGAAATATCGTTATAAGGTTTTTGAGAACGTCAAGTCGGAATACTAATATGTATACAAAGTATATAATTTTCGCGACTAGTTTTACACGGCCAAAATGGTTATATTTTCACAAGTCGTATAAAGTATTATTTTGCGACGAAACTGTTATATTTGACAATATAATACCAAATAAGGATCATGGAGTACCATTTTAATGTAATTACACGAAAAGTCGTTTATGACATAATGAGATATCAATAATGTATTTTTCGACGTTAAATGATATTTTCTAAAACCACAAGTGGTATCGTTAGCATAAGTATGTGCATTAGTTGAGTTACATCATTGCTTATACGAGTCATATCATTCATAATAGGTCCTGTTTAGAGACCGAGTTCCATTTCATCACTACTCATCATTATCATTGTGCTATCATACCAGGTGAGTTTTCATAGCCCCGTTTTTCAATTTATTATTTTCATTTCAAATCCCACGGGGGAGAATACATTGCAACCATTTTTATATGCGAGCCCTAGTATCAAATTCCTTGTACATAGATTAAGTTACCTTGTTGCCATATGAAAGTCCCCTATATCATGAACCGTTAATTTACCTGTAAGCGAGAGTGAGTGGATAGATCTATCGAGGGTGACGCCTCCATCCGTGTTGGCTTTGACCAACAACCGATAGCGGATGCATTTCACGTCTTTTTATTAGAGTGCCTGGCAAAACACTCTGAGGGGTACCATAGATTCAGTCATAGTTTCGGGGTCATGAGCTTAAGTCTATTGTACACCATTTTTATGTGACTTATGTCATACACTTTATACTTGTGGCTATCGTATACCTTCATTTTATTAAACCTATGATCTCTCACCAACTTTATGTTGACCGTTTTTAGCAATGTATTTTCAGGTAATTAGCTAGCGTGTGGACATGCATTTGGCTATTTTGGAGTCGCGGGGTCGACTTGCATCACTTATTTTCATGCACTTATGTAAACGTTTGATCTACTATGGTTTTGTTATATAAACTTGCAATATCATTTGGGACCTATGTTTTGTAAACTCTGATTTTATTTATGATCAAACGTGTATTTTCAAAACGGCACTTTAGGTCGTTCAATATATCCATTGTATGAGACGCCATGAAAGTCACACCAAGGTATTCATATCCGCTGCCATTAACAGGTAAATTCAGGGTGTGACAGATTGGTACCAGAGCAATGGTTATAGCGAACTAGGTTGTATCTTGGACCCTAGACTATAACTACCCCAACGGTAGCGTCTCATCATTACATCATAAGTGCACATTATTATTTACGAGGATTCATTACATGGGTTATTCATTTCATTTTGCATTGTTGCCACAGAGATATGTCTTCCAATTCCCACCCTATGGTTATACTTTCTGATGTTTACATCGAGGACACTATGTCTTCTACTACTCCCATTGTTGCACCTACTCCTCAGATTTCACTTATTGCACCACCTTTGGTTACTTGTGCACCTACAGATTCATCATCCCATACTATTCCGGTTTCCACAGAATCCAACTCTTATGTTCCGACGTCGCAAGACGATCGGGGGTCCTAGGAAGAGCGTACGTTTTGTTGCCTCTACTCCTAGGGTGCCCATTACTCATACATCACATCGTTCTTTCACCAGTTGACCTTACATCATACTCACCATGGATAACATCCGATGCCGAGACCGAGCCCTTGAGGAGGGTAAAGTCGCATCTACACCATCATTATCACCATTAAGGTATCTTAGGAACAGGGATGTCCCTATTACTTCAGCCCATACAGAGTATACCATTTGATAAGACGTACATGCTTAGTACTTATGGACCTATTAGGATGTTTATTACAAGAAAGATAGTATATCTTCATTCCCTCACTGTTAGAACACTCACCACTCATGTATTACCACCATTATCAGCTACTCATACCACTATTGGTCGTCCCATAGTGCATACTCCAGTTTTACCGCTTAGACATCGCAAGATAGCGTAAAAGAGGGTAGTGATTCCTTCAGTATTATCACCATCGACTTCATCATCATCATATGGAACCCCATTTATACCATCACATCTCAGGGACTCTACCCACATACTTAACTTACCGCTTGAGAAGCGTACGTGATTTGATACACCATTACCATATACCACTAAGGACACTACACCACCTTATAGACTAAGGTTGATGAGAGTTCGAGAGCCCTTACTGTTAGACAACCTACTACTCTTCATCGTTAGATGATGATCTCTAATTAATTGAGACTACACGTGAGGGTTTAGATGCCCCACAAACCAAACAAGAGCAACAACAAATCGCCAAAGAGTGGCATTCCTCGCAAGGACTCTATACTATCTCAGGTATAACCGACTCATACTTCCATGACATAATGAACCAACAAGATGCTTTGAGCAATATTACACCACCACAAGAGAACTCTTCACAACACCCTCCTCATTACCAAGTTTGATTACATCACATTCTAAGCCGATGAGTTGGATTTCATCATTGGTCATCGTAACAACACCCCACCAATCAGATATGACACCGAGACCTTCGAGATTCGGGAGCCTAACCTTGCCTTTCAGTACGACCATTGTCATTTCCCTTTTCCCATTCTCACTTGACATGAATTAAATAACATTTTGTGGATAACACCAAGATCACGGACTCAACAGGAACATCACTAAATTCCTCAAGAATGGATTGGAATCTACATTATCTCGGACATGAATCGATGCACAACCCCGGACCTCACTTCAGGACTCATCTTAACCTTATGACGCCACAACCCTGGATTCATTGAAAAGGACATCATCCTAGCTTTTACCTTTACTCGCTTTTACTATCATCCTAGCCACGGGAAGTGTGGCGTAGTTCAAAGAAGCTTGTGGTATTTTGATTGTTGTACAACGAGATCCCCAAGTATTGACTTTACTATATGGGTATGGTTGTGCTATCTATGACACCGGTCAATGTAGACCGAAATTTTCAAGTGTTGTATTCATGTGATATGAGGATATACGCATGATTGTGGCGGTATACATAGTGAACAATGATCGTTGCTATTACGAGTACTCATGGTTGTATTCTTTTATGGTTTTGAAGAAACATGGCACCAAGGAAAGTTAAGACTACATCGGCTACACCGAACATGACGCAAGCAGCTATCCAAAAGCTTGTTAAGAATAGTATTCCTGAAACACTAGTGGTTGAAAGAGCCGTTGAGGCTGCTCCTCAGATAGAGACATCTGGGGAAGCTAGTAATGGAACTAATGGAAGAAAGTGTACGTATAAGGACTTCAAAAGTGGTAATCCCATCAAATTCAAAGGTACTGAAGAAGCCATTGCTATGATTCATTGGTTTGAGCATACCAAATCTGTATTTCACCTATGCTATTGTCCTGAGGAAGCTAAGGTAAAGTTTGTTGCTAGTATACTCCCTGATGAAGCTATATCATGGTGGAATTCCTACACCGAGCTCATTGGAAAGGATAATGCATACAAGCATACATGGGATGAATTCAAGAATTTGTTGACGAAGAAGTTTCGTCCACGCACGGAAGTGAAGAAGTTGGAGGTCGAGTTTTATGAACTAGTGACATTGGGTAATGACATTGAGACATACCTCAGAAGATTTTAAGAGTTGGCTGCTTTATGCCCGTCTATGGTTCCTAATAATGAGAAGTAGTTGGAAAACTTCATTGGTGGTTTACCTAAAAACATCTGTGGAGATGTGATCTCTTCTGACCCGCAAACACGTGATGAGGCAAGCAGGATGGCTCAGAAACTGATGGCACAGGTTCTAAGGAAAGGAATTCCTGCCTTATATCATAAACCGTATTTCGAGCCCTTAGGGTCGTATCTATCCATTGTAATTTTCCGTTGGTACGTTGACCTGACCTAGTTGTATAAGCACTCTTCTATCCAATGTAATAACTATCTTTTGCTATTTCCCTGATACTCACAACCTTGGGTTATTCCATTTCTATTTCAATTGCTCCATTTTCAATCGTTCCACAACAACATACCACTATCCTATTAGGGATTAAACTGATTTCACTCTTGGCAGATTAGTAGACTATTACCATTTCGAAAGATTCATCCATGTATCCAATGAACCATTCAACAAATATAATGCAAGTTATTTTACTACCCTACGGGAGAATTGTTTTTCAGAATTTTCAAAATAAGCCATTTTGTACCACCCTATAAATGGATTTTCTGTCATTTTATCAAGTATTTACTACCGCTACGCGAGACAATTTTCATGTTACTTTCAAAGGAAATATCTAGAAAACCATTTATCAAAACAACACGTTGAACACCATCTAAAACTTTTGGGAAAAAGTAATACCGTTTCAATTTAACCAAGCAACGCATCGTTGGTCCTCAACTATACATAGCCTGATCACCTATGTATAATTCAGGAGGAATTATGCCGTGAAGAAAATAGTCACATTTTCAGGAATTATTAATAACAATCTTCATTCAAAAGCTTTGTAAACAAATGGAATCTTTCATGAACCCCCTTTTTAACAAACTTCCACCGGATACTTACACCACTCATCACTCACTCAGCCATTAAGTTGAATTTTACCATTGATTTCTCTAGGAGAGAC
Organism: Artemisia tridentata subsp. tridentata; assembly: GCA_021014915.2. NCBI lineage: Eukaryota > Viridiplantae > Streptophyta > Magnoliopsida > Asterales > Asteraceae > Artemisia > Artemisia tridentata. Next base: position 308,857,241 of record CP139508.1, read on the forward strand.
TCTACATTATGAAGGATATTTCATGACATAGAAACGACGAAAGGATAGACGATACCCCTCAGATTTCTAGCAATTCCTTTAAGATATTCCTTTTCTAATCAGATATACACGCTCTACCATCGTTAGCCCGACGAATCCTTAAGAGAACTACCTGAGCACTATAGGATGTATTCAACACCACATAACCAACTTTGAATGGATTAGGATAACCTTTCGATTATTGACGAATTTCATCATCAGCAAAAATAGCCATCACGGGAATATATAAAGGCACCATTTAAGACACCCTATGGCCGAAGTGACCATGTACACATTTACATATCGAATTTGGAAAGTTAAATTCACGGGCCTAGAACTAAACCGGGAAACAACAAAGGGAATTTCACAAGTCAAGAATCAGTTACAAGGAATGAGAAAACAATGGAGGTTAGGTTGGTGCATGATGCACATCATTCGAATTTGATATCCTTGAACAATGAACCTCCTAGATTCAAGTGGAAGCACGAACTATGATTGAAAGCCTTGCCTTGGAAAGGCATGATACAATTTTTTTTTTGGTAACCCGATAGATTGAGCTCTCAGTATTGGACCATTTCAGATTCTAGTTAGAACCGATCAGTTGGCATACAAACCTAAGTTTCCGCCAGAGTTCAGCAACATATATGCTACTCATCTCACCTTTCAGACCTCAAGAAGTACTTTCCTAATGAAACACACAAAGTCGAAGTACTTTATTTATCCAAGTTCTAATAAGATATATCAGGACCTCAAGAGGTTTTATTGGCAGCCAAACATGAAAGTAGAAGTAGCTACTTATGTCAGCAAATGCCATACTTGTGCTAAAGTAAAAGCCGAGTACCAGAAACCAACAGGATTACTTCAGCAACCAGAAATTTCACAATGGAAATAGGAACACGTTACAATGGACTCTGTTACTAAACTCCCCAACATTTCAGGTGGTTACGATGCTATTTGGGTTATAGTAGATCGTCTCACCAAATCAACCCATTTCATTCCAATCAAAGAGACTCATTCCATGAAGCAGCTTACCAGACTTTGTGACAAGGAAATAGTCTTAAGGCACAGTGCACCAATTTCCATCATTTCCGACAGAGATAATCGCGTACTTCAAACTTCTAACAGTCATTGCATGATTCTTTTGGGTCTAAGTTAGACATGAGTACTACGTACCATCCTCAGATCGATGGTCAGAGTGAGAGAATAATTTAAACACTGGAATATATGCTTAGGGCATGTGTGATCGACTTTAGAAATGGTTGGGCGAACCATTTGCCATTGATCGAGTTTCCTTATAACAACAAGCTTCCTCAATGGATATTCAAGATAAAGCAAGGATATCGATGTAGATCCTTCCTAAGGCCCTACTACCTGTAGAAATTTCGGATAACCTCACTTCCATGTCAAGAACAGCAACATGCCCGAACGAATTCCCCCATCCGCATATGAAAACGAGACAGGCATTCCCCGACGTATTATCAGCCGATACCTACATTTTTGCCATCATGGTAACAACTTCAATGATGAACCATTTCAGGACTTAAGTAAGGTTGAATACCCATGCCGTTAGTTTTGCCTATTGTCAACCAATGGACGTCATCCAACATCAGAAACCATGGACCGCGAGGTCAAGCTATTAAAGCAAAGTCGAATTCCTATCGTGAAGGTTCGCTGGAATTCTCGAAGAGGACCCGAGTTTACTTGGGAACGAGAAGACCAAATGCGACGCAAGTATCCACACCTTTTTCCCGAGCCTGCTTCTGAAACCAACAACAATTGAATTCAGGGACTGAATTCCCTTTTGGAGGGGCGACTGTCACAACCCGTAATTTCAGGTCATTTTCCTAACCCCGACAATTTACCATTATTCGTAAACCTATTTTCAGATGACTTTAATTCACGTAACCAGTTCGGTTTAGCTGTGAATTCATGCATTGTCAGTCAGGACACATCATTGTAGACTAGAGGAGTCTGCATATCATCAGTAACATCATCAGTACATTAGTTCATGCACGGTTATGCATTAATTATTTTTACGGAAGGTTATTTAATTAATTAACGTTACCACTCAGTCAGTATTAGTAACAATTATGCCCAGTACTCCAGACAATGATCCTAATAAATTTTTATACTAATTTTAATAATATAAAGTTTATATTATTATTTTACCCGGTGTTATTACACCAATTGTTATATTTTTCGTCAAGAGCTTATAATACCGTCAAATTACGACAAATTAACCCGATAATTATTACGACACCCGATTTTTATCAGTAACATCATTTTACAATTTTTACAACTTCGTCGTATTTTATTTCGCTTCGTTAATATTTATTTCAAGATAACTCGGTACCCGATAACACCCAAATTATACATAAAATAAACTAACTTATACAATATTATACACTAACTTACACAAAATCAATTTTTGCTTCTTTTTCTCACCAAAACCCACGCCCCCCATGCCAATACCATGCCTAGTCTTTCAAAATTTCTTCTCACAATTAATGTAGTTAGTATTCATGCCTTTTTCTATTATTTCACAACACATACTACTCATAACTAAAGGTGTAAAAATCAAAAACTCTCCCTTTGTCCCTCTTGAAACCCACGGCCAAACCATAATACCAAGGAAGATCCATAAAATTTTTGAGCTCAAATGTTAGATTAGTTCCTTATGTGTTTCTTGTTAAGGTTTTGAAATAAAAACCTCAAGAATCCTTCTCATTTTCTTTCCATCCTAACCCACATTGTAAGTAACTTCAAGATTATTAATTTTTCATGTTTTACTTTCATTTGATCTTTATATTTATGTATTTTCATATATTATTGGTTAAAAATGCAACATACTTAGTTATGATACCACTTTTCCTTTTAAAAACTCTTATGAACTTTAGATCTATAATTTTTGCTAACAATCTCATGAACCACACTATATTTAGTTAAGTTTAGGACCCCATGACACTTTGAGAAGTGTATGGTAGATCAAGGGTATTTGTGGAGTTGAATGGAGTATGTTTGAGTAAGTTTGGAACTAGAAAAATGTATTTTTGCACCACCTAATATACCTACTGCCACGAATTGAGTTTTCTGGAAAACTCAGATTTTTGTGAACTATTTTGGTTTCAATATTTAGAAAATACACTCAATAAGGAACACGTGGGCGCTTGAATCACTAAAAACCGACTTATAACGAAGAAGTTATGAAATATTTAAGTTACGCGACGAAATATACACTTTGCTGAAATAGCATGCTGTTGGACGCGTTTTCAGGAGCAAAACGAGCCGTTAACCATAATCTAGATGAGCCGAGACATTGAAAATACGTTAGTATAGGTTTATACGAACGCGTGGATACCTAGAACGTTAAAAACGAGCTTATAACGAACAAAATATGGACTTTTAAAGACTCGACGATATGTATATATTTTGACAGCACCCTTTTTAGTAGAAAATAGAGTGTTAAAAACTAGTATTTTCATAACTTGAAATATTGATAGCCGTTTACCAAATCGATCGAGGCGCGGTTGATTCGATGTCAAAAGTAGCGATATTGAAATATCGTTATAAGGTTTTTGAGAACGTCAAGTCGGAATACTAATATGTATACAAAGTATATAATTTTCGCGACTAGTTTTACACGGCCAAAATGGTTATATTTTCACAAGTCGTATAAAGTATTATTTTGCGACGAAACTGTTATATTTGACAATATAATACCAAATAAGGATCATGGAGTACCATTTTAATGTAATTACACGAAAAGTCGTTTATGACATAATGAGATATCAATAATGTATTTTTCGACGTTAAATGATATTTTCTAAAACCACAAGTGGTATCGTTAGCATAAGTATGTGCATTAGTTGAGTTACATCATTGCTTATACGAGTCATATCATTCATAATAGGTCCTGTTTAGAGACCGAGTTCCATTTCATCACTACTCATCATTATCATTGTGCTATCATACCAGGTGAGTTTTCATAGCCCCGTTTTTCAATTTATTATTTTCATTTCAAATCCCACGGGGGAGAATACATTGCAACCATTTTTATATGCGAGCCCTAGTATCAAATTCCTTGTACATAGATTAAGTTACCTTGTTGCCATATGAAAGTCCCCTATATCATGAACCGTTAATTTACCTGTAAGCGAGAGTGAGTGGATAGATCTATCGAGGGTGACGCCTCCATCCGTGTTGGCTTTGACCAACAACCGATAGCGGATGCATTTCACGTCTTTTTATTAGAGTGCCTGGCAAAACACTCTGAGGGGCACCATAGATTCAGTCATAGTTTCGGGGTCATGAGCTTAAGTCTATTGTACACCATTTTTATGTGACTTATGTCATACACTTTATACTTGTGGCTATCGTATACCTTCATTTTATTAAACCTATGATCTCTCACCAACTTTATGTTGACCGTTTTTAGCAATGTATTTTCAGGTAATTAGCTAGCGTGTGGACATGCATTTGGCTATTTTGGAGTCGCGGGGTCGACTTGCATCACTTATTTTCATGCACTTATGTAAACGTTTGATCTACTATGGTTTTGTTATATAAACTTGCAATATCATTTGGGACCTATGTTTTGTAAACTCTGATTTTATTTATGATCAAATGTGTATTTTCAAAACGGCACTTTAGGTCGTTCAATATATCCATTGTATGAGACGCCATGAAAGTCACACCAAGGTATTCATATCCGCTGCCATTAACAGGTAAATTCAGGGTGTGACACTTCTAATGTCTCAAATTACCCGCCATTAAGTTTTCCGCACTAATAATGAATCCAAGACAATAGAAACTTAAACCATAAGTAGTAATAACGACTTACCGTTGTTAAAACCTTCCCCTCAAATGGTGCATGTAAATGGTTAAATATTTTAACATTAAGCTTCCCCTGAAACCCATATGTTAACCATTTCTTGAATCTTCAATGTTGTAAGCTCGATGTAATGATCACGGATGAAGAAAATTAAATATTACGAACTTGATGCTGAATTAGAACAACCCAAACTTATGTCTTATGTCTTGCACTATCCATATGACTTTGAACTTATATTAACACCATATAAGTAGACCGCAATCTCTTGAAAAAATCCTCATCTTCAATGAGACACTGAGCACTACAATGTAACTCCTTTAAGTGATAGCAAAGACCTATTGCTAGATTTGACAAGTCATCGTCACAACATTAACGCACGAACAAGTTACCTTTAAACGTAGTCAGCCGTTTAAAAATATGATAAGAACATAAACCTGTGAAACTCCACTTCAACTTCAAATAGATGATAATCAATCGTCTTCACAATCAAATATTCCAATAAATACGAGCCTTGAACCTTTTAAGAACAAATAAACCAAAACCAAAAAAAAAATCCAACTTGTGTGTGTCATTTGAAATCCGAATTAGGGTTTCGAACAACCCTCAAATCATTTTCAAGCATGTCGACAATGAAAACCTGCAATTATTCATCTCTTAAACTTGAACGCAGACCTGAATAATAAGCATCATCCCTCAATATCAGATCGCACAATGAAGCTCTAAACCATGTTACTCATCAGCATCAGTTCTGCTGCATTAAGACATATTGATTGAGCAGCATGAATATTTAACTGGCAGTACAAACACGTTCGAGCAATACTAAGAATCTGAAGCCAGCAGTACTAACTGATAAATCCCATTAGCGGTACAAATAAACATAAGTAGTACTAAATAACTTCTCAGCAGTACTAAACATGAAAAGTAGCAGTACTAATTTTCTTTGTCGAGCAGCTTAAGTATCGAACAGCAGTACTATATTCAAACTAGCAGTACTAACCCGTGAATAAGTTGGGCAGTACTAAGTCCAAATGACCAGCAGTACAAAGTGAAAAATGCAGCAGCACTGTTCTCAATATCAGACCCTCTATACTCAGATTTCAAGTTAGGCTTTCACACAACCCCATCAGCCTTTGCGTTCCTAACAGTTTATCCATCCAAATAGTTGCATCTCAGTAACCACAATACACCATCAGTAACTCCATTCAACCAAAAACACTCTACCTCACAACAACAAAGTTAACAGCAACAGTAGAAAACCGAACAAGCAGCAGATTTGTAAAGGTCAAAACCCTAGTTTAAGGTTCATTCAACAAGCTATATCAAGCCCTAATCAATCTTTATACTTTGAATAGTAATGTAATCATCACACCAGCAAAAGATTGATCCATTCAGTATATTATAAACCCTAAAAACAGTTACCAGAAATCTCTATTCCAAATCTGCTCTAATCCGATTAAAGTTTTTGAACCAATTACTTTTGATGATATAATTAATGAAGCATGTAGTGGAACATCATCAAATAACCTATAAACAATTGATATGCCAATCTCCATGATGAATTAAAACGAGTAAAACACGAATTCATGAAGTTGAATATCATAAAAACCCTAAAAATCAACTTACTTCCTTTTCTGCAGCAGACTTTTAGAAAATTCACATCTTTTTACAGAGAGCTCAGATTGAAGATCCCTCCATTGAAAGTATACCTTGATGTATAGAGAACCTTCAGTAAAATTTTCGTTAAGATCCAATGGTTAACGAATGAGATATCGCTTTTTAAAAACAGCTCTGCAAAAAGTTGCGAAAATTGAAACCAAATTTGAATTTTTTTCTTCCTTCATTCGAAAAACCTTGTAGATCCCTAGATCATGAGTTCCCCGAGCTCTGATACCACCTGATAAATCGTTTGAAAGCTCAGATTGATTAGATCTTATCTAGGGATAACAATAACAAAGACAATAAGATGCACAGCGGAATAAGTAAGAACAATGTTATTGTATAAGTTTTCTCGTCATCATCTCTTCTATAACACAATTACAACCAACACAATAAGCCCCAATACTACGTGATCAAGTGTAGTACGGTTACCTAATCTAACAGGAATCATAAGATCCTTGAGGCTTAACAAAACACTAACCCTAGGCATTTTCTATAACCTACACGCCTAGGTTACACACGCACATCTTTCCTGGTGTTTTACATCTTGACACACCTAAAACTAAGACCTGTATTCTCTTTATATAATAGAGAATAGGTTTATAAATGACTAATAAGTAAAATCTTCTTTATCAAGCAAGTCCCTTGTGTTTTGCATTGTCTTCATTCTTCACTTGTAGTTTTATATTTATCAACTCAAATATAAAACCTAACAATAGGCCAAATTGGAAGAAGAACAAAAGATTGCAAGATTTATGGTGGAGCAAAAGCTTGCAAGTGAAGAAGAAGAGAGACTAGCATAGGAAAAAACAGATGAGCTTTTAGCTCAGAAAATTTATGAACATGAAAGGGCAACTATTAATGAAGAAGAAAGAGAGGATGCTCTTAATGATCTGCTTGAAGTAATTAGAAAAACTCAGAGTGCAAAGAAGGCTGCTGCAAGAAGAAATAAGCCTCCAACTCAAGCACAAATGATGAAGTATATGAAGGAATATCTAAAGAATCAAGATCATTGGACTGCTAATCAACTGAAAGGTATATCCAATGAAGAAATTGAAGTTATATACAGCAAGGCTTACAAGAAGGTTCAAGCCTTTATTCCAGTGGATACTGAAGAAGAAAGTAGAAGTGTTAAGAGAGCAGGCATATCTTTGGAATCTGAGATAGTTAAGAAACAGAAAGTAGATGTGTCAGAGCAAGAGCAAGAGGAAGAGCAAACTGTTGAAGAACAAGAAGAAGAATTGACTGAACAAGATTTACAACAGATGATGATCATAGTCCCAGATGAAGGAATGAATGTAGAAGCCCTACAGACCAAATATCCTATCATTTATTGGGAAGTTCAAGATGATGGAAGGATAAAAATTTGGAAGATCATCAGGGTTGGTAATCACATTGAAGTGTATCAACACTTTGATGACATGATCAAATCATTTGATAGAGAAGATCTGGTAAAGCTGTGGAGTTTAGTCAAAGAGAAATTCACTTCATCAGAACCACGGGATAACAAAGAAAGAATGCTATGGGTAGAGTTGAAGAGAATCTTTGAGCTAGATGCAGATGATAGATGGTGGAAATTTCAGTCAAGTCATAATTTGACATGGAAATTGTATGACTCATGTGTAGTTCATCGTGTATCTACAAGGGCAGGAACAGATATATACATGCTTGTGGAGAAAGACTATCCATTGTCAAGGGGTATACTTACTTTGATGTTGTCTGCAAAGCTATTAGTGGATGAGCAGACTGAAATGGCAAATGAACTGCTAAGGAAGATCTTCATGCAGGCTGAAAGAAGATGAAGTGTTTAGAAGAATCCTCTCATGGTCAAAGATTTAATTCAAGAAACTTTATGATTTGGAGGTTAATCACAAGTTTAGGGGAGGATTGTTGGGAATTACAAGTCTACACACTTTGTACTGCTCAAGATATTTAGTACTGTCAAGTCAAACAGTTGGTACTGCTAAAGATTACAACTGCCAGTACTAACCAAGTTAGTACTGCTAGAAGAAAGTTAGTACTGCCAGTCTAACTTGATGTTGCTGAAGACTGTTGATGAAGATTGGTACTGCCAAAGAGATACAGACGAGTGAAGAGTTATGTATAGAAGATATTCAGTGTATATCTTATATAGTTAGAAAGATATGTATATTCTATACGTTTAGAAGATTTGTAGTTATCTTGTAAAGAACTCCTTAGCCTATAAAAGGAGGTTATGATGATAGACGTATGTTTTTTATATAGCTTCAAGGTTGTAAACCCTAGTACTACACAGAGTACTCGTATTATTATTCTAATAATATTGAAGCGTTTTGGTTATATTGTTCTTAATACAGTTTACTGTTCTATAAGTTTACTGCTATATTAATATTCTTCTAAGTGTTGAAGAGTACATACCGTATACTCTTTAGCATTCTCAAAGTTTCTAACAAGCTCAGTAAGATCGTGTATTTGGGATCAATAAACAGATACATGCCCTTGTAGATGGGCAGGAAATTCTCATTACTGAATCATCTGTTAGGCAAGTTCTTAACCTAGCAGATGCAAATGGAATTGAGAATCTTCTTAATTCTACACTTTTTGAAAACCTTACACAGATGGGGTATGTAAGGAAAAATGATTCTCTAAAATTTTCAAAAGGATCCTTCTCCCCTCAGTGAAAATTCTTGATTCATACCATCTTACAGTGTCTTAGTCCAAAGACAACTGGCTGGAATGAGTTTAGCAGCAATGTGGCTTCTGCCATAGTCTGCTTGGCTACAAACCAAAAATATAATTTTTCAAAAATGATTTTTGATGGTATGGTCAAGAACTTGGATAAATCTGCAGGCAAAATTTTCTTATATCCAAGTTTTTTACAATTACTTATGGACAAACAGTTTTCTGAAAAGAAAACTCACAAAAAGATTTATGAGGCTCCCTTTCATACAAGAAAAATTTTTGCAAACATGAAAAGGGAGGGAAAAGATTTTTCAGGCATAGTAACACCATTGTTTCAAACAATGTTGGAACTAGGTCAAAATCAGGGTGAAGGTTCAGTAATCCCAACTGAAACCCATCACACACCCACAATTTTACCATCCTCATCCCAACCCAAAAAGACCTATACCCGTAGGCTCACACAGAAAAACGGCACTCAGCTTCCTCAGGCTAGTGCTGGTATGAAAGCAGATGAGGCTACCAATAAGGAGTGGGAAGGTAGTTTGGAAAGGGCTGCTACTGGCTTAGATGCAGTGCAGGACAGTAGTAAAAGTTCCCACGGAACTGACTCAGGTGATGGAAGCCCAGGCGCCAAGAAACCATGGGGGGCTCAGAAGCTCAAACTAGGTTTAAGGTTGAGTCTAACATTCCCAATGATGCACCACTCGGGGGAGGTAACACACTCCGAAGTGTTGAGGGTAGTATGCAACTAACCAATGAATTGATGGCTATGTGTACCACACTTCCTAAAGATGTCTCTGATCTGAAGGAACTAACCACCACTCAGCAAAAAGAAATTTAAGCCTTGAAGAAGATCACTTCTTCTCAACAAATCACTATTACAAAGTTGAGAAAGAAGGTCAAGCAACTTGAAGGGCAAAGAAAGGCAAAAACTCACAAGTTGAAGAGGTTATTCAAAGTGGGTACAGCTGCTAGGGTAGAGTCCTCTGACTCTGATGATGTTCTCAACATGGCTACAAATAAGGATGCTCCCAAATAGGGGGAATAATGAGAGCATGGTTTCAGGGGAGGCTATGGTGGATGAGCAGATGGATGAGCAGGTTGTGTATGAGAGTGATGAATTTGTGGTAGCTGATCAACAAGGAAATGAAGTGGTTTTGGATGATGCTGCTAAGTCTGTTAAGACTGTTGGGCTGAATGTTGATAAACTTGTTGAAGTGGCTAAGTTAATGGAAGAAACCGCCAGTGTTAATGCTGCTGAAGTTAATACTGCTAGTATACCAGTTTCTGCTGCTAGTGAGAAAGTTTCTACTACTGAGCCAGAAATTAATGCTGCTAGAGCAAAAGTTACTGCTGCTACTACAACAAGTTCAGAAGATGATCTAACTACATTGGCTCAAGCTCTAACTTCCTTGAAGAGCATAAAACCACCAGTTAAAGGTGTAGTGATCAAAGAACCATCCTCTACAAAAATAACAACAACAAAACAATCACAACCACCACCACAGGGTAAAGACAAGGGTAAAAGTATTTTGGTTGAAGCTGAAAAAGATCTTGTTCTGCTTTCAAGAAAAGAGCAACTTAAACTGGGAGTAGAAACTGCTAAGAAATTACAAGAAGAATATGATGCTGAACATCAAAGAACCTTAGCAGAAAGAGCTCAAAAAGAAGAAGAAGCCAGTCTCGGTCTTATTAAACAATGGGATGAATGGGATGATACTCAAGCCAAGATTGAGGCAGATGGTTTATTAGCTCAGAAAATGTTGCAAGAAGAGCTATCAATGGAAGAAAAGACTAAGTTATTTATGGAGCTCTTGGAAGAAAGAAGAAAACATTTTCTAAGAAAGAAAGCTGAATCCAAAAGGAATAAACCACCCACCAAAGCTGAACAAAGGAAAGTAATGGGTACATATCTGAGAAACATGGATAGTTGGAAGCCTAGTCAGCTGAAGAATCTTAGTTTTGAAAAGCTAAAAGATCAATTTGACAAGGTATTCAAGAGGGTAAATACATTCTTTAATATGGATACAGAGGTGGTGGGTAGTTCATTAAAAAGAACTGGAGCAGAGTTAGAATCTGAGGTTATTAAGAAACAAAAGGCAGACGTGCCAATAGCAGAGCAAGAGCAAGAGATTGAGCAAAAAGAGCAAGACCAAGAAGTAAATGATGACCAAGACAGAGCTAAAAAGTTAGAATTGATTGTAATTACTTCTGATCATGATGAAGAGGTAGTTGATGTTGTTCCCTTAAAGAAAAAAGTTCCTATCATTGATTGGAATTGTGGCTTTCATGGAAAAAGTTCTTGGTTTGATATAGTTAGAGTTGGAGGAAAGTCTCAAAGGTTCATTACCTTTAGTCAGATGCTGAGAAATTTTGATAGAAATGATCTGGAGACTTTATGGAAGCTGGTCAAGAACAAGTATGGATATTCAGTGCCAGAGGATATCTTGGATAGGGTTCTTTGGTGTGACTTGAAAGTTATGTTTGAACCTCATCATGAAGATAAAGTTTGGCATGATTAGTTTCAAAATAGAGTTGTAAGTTGGAAGCTGTATCACTCATGTGGAGTTCATACAGTGGCTATAAGTGGGGTTCAAGTACATATGCTGGTTGAAAAAGATTATCCTTAGAGTCCTGCCATAGTTACTCAGATGCTGGATACATCTAAGGTTAGACTTCAAGTAGAAAGATGGGATGTGATGACTTATCAGCTCCTCAAGAAGATGGAGTATATACTTAATCCCAAAGAGAAGAAGAAGAAGTAAAGTGTTTGGAAGCATCCTCCTAGTGATTGTTCAAGCTTTGATTGAAACTTGATGATTTTGGGAGAAAATATCAAGTTTAGGGGAGGATTTTTGGGATTTAAAGGCTTCAAGGTGTTAATGCTACTCATGATGTTAAGACTGCTCACATGATTAAGACTGCTTAGGTACTTAAATGAAAATACTCTAAGTATGTTTCTACTACTGGTACAAAGATTAAGACTGCTAGTGTATATTACTACTGCTGGTAATGTTGCTGAACTTCAAAGAAATACACTAAGTATGTTAGTGCTGCTAGAAGAAAAGTTAGTGCTGCTAGTACTAACTTACTACTGCTGAAGTATTAATGCTGCCAGAGTTAAAGTTTAGTGCTGCTGGAGTATTGATTAGTGCTGATGATGTATTAAGTCGGTTTATGTGTAAGATAAGTATAGTAATACCGTGTAACACGTTTAGATAAATATAGAAAAGATTTATCTTGCATAGAAAGTTATTGTAAGCCAACTACGAGTCCTTAGTCTATAAAAGGAGGTCCTAGGGCATAGAGATTGATACGTATTCATTGAGTCATAGAGTTATGGCTTCAAGGTTGTAAAACTCTAATACTGTTGAGTATTCGTATTATAGTCAATAATATTGAAGCGTTTTGTTTGATATAATTGTGTTCTTTGTTTACTGTTACATTGTTACAAAGTTCTTCTTAAGATCAAGTACAAGATTCCGCATTGTATTTGATAAAATCAAAGATAGTTTCTATACTTAGTTGTGTTGAATTTATTCAAGATAACTGTAACACCCCGACCCGACAAGGTCAAGATATCACAGTATGGTGTCATACAAAGCAAACATAAACGCAAGCGGAAGTCTTTTATTAATTAACTAAGTCTTGAACATCAAGACTAGAGTTCAAAAGATAATCCAAAGTGCATAATGGGTTAACCAAACAAACCAAAGCAATAAATAATATCTGAAGTACGGAAATAAATAAACGTCCGAAATAATGGACAACAAATGATAAATAAATGGGTCTCTCAAATCCTAAGCTCTCTCATTCCCAAGCCCGTCGCCTCGCTTATTACCTGCCGCATAAGAAAGAAACATGCGGCTGAGCTTAAAAAGCCCAATGAACAGATATATATACAAAGCATAACATAATGGTAAATAAGCAAAAGCAACAAAGGAATAAGAAATACAAAACGAATAGCATAAACATGAAAGATAACGAAATCAAAATAAGAGTGCATGAGAAACTGAATAGCAAACGAATCAGAAATGAAATGAAAGCAAAGGAGGGTTCATAATAAGATGTGCCATAAGAACTCCATACATAATCCGTCAAATAAAATCTAGAGCACATATAAGTATACGAAGAGGGGAGACCTCTAAGTAATCATAAAAGTGTGAGAGGAGTGCAAGGCACACACCACCTGGTCACCATACATATACATATTCATAAAACCTAGGATATATCCATACGCTCCCAAACATAAGCATGTGTGTCAGCTCTAGACTAAGCACACATAAGGGGTTGGCCAATAGTGCATGCAAATACATATTCATAAAGGGGAACGCTGTAGATCTATCACACCTCTACAGGGGTGTCATGACTAGGGTGCCATCCTAGACATGGTCCTAGTACCTCTAGAACTAGTTAAGCTCAGGCACGGAATATCATATCATACATAATCAAAATCTAACATAGCAAGAGAAACAGAAAGTAACTCAAAAAGCATGGCAAACAAATAAGCATAGCATAGCAGAGACATTTAAATTAAATGTCAGAGAGGATCATAGGAATGACAAACATACAATGAATGTCACGAAGCAAATAAGGGAAACATAGCAATGGCTTAGGATCGAAAGAAATATCCCTACTGAGAAGGGAAAGAATATATGTACCTTAACAAACACGCAAGCAAAAGAATGAAACGAAAAGCAAATCAAGCAGGAGATCACTCCCTCTTCACCCGATCTACAAATAATCATAATGGTACTTATAAGTTTCATATAATCATAATGCTTCATTTTAGTTGTCTTTCTATTTTAGGTAACTTTCCAAAGATAGTAGGTTTCTATATTTAGTAACGTTAAGTTATAACATTCCCGTTTGTCCATTCAAAGTATTACAGATGATCGTATTAATAGTTTAGGGTTCATGATGTCTTTTACAAAAATCTAGGGTTCATAAAGTATGTTTCCATGATTTAGGGTTTATTAGGTAATCATCATAAGTTTAGGGTTTAATATGAAATTCTCATAACTTTAGGGTGTAGAGTGTAATTACTATAAAGTTACAGGTGTTCACAAGTTAGGTCCATTAGTTTTAGCAATTAACCATTTAAACCCTTTAGTTTATAAAATAAACACATCACATCTTTTAATTCCCTTTTTAACCCCTTTTTATTTTTCACAGTTTTATATACGAATTTGTTAAGATTTCTATAAATTGTAAACCGTATAAGAACTCAGTAATAAAATTCCCAAAAATTCCAAGAGATGCTCAAAGGTCTTAAGTATTTTATCTAATTTTTCCTGATTTTATTAAGTAGCATAGCTATGGATTAAAATTCACTTAAACCAACTCGTCCAGATTTCTGATTAATTTTACTATACGAAAAGTTATTAATTAAAAACCTTTTAATAAAAATTCAAAAAAATCTAAAAAAATTCCAGGAAGTAATAGACATCCAAAATATTACTTAGTTCAAAGGAAACCTCCTAATTCGACACAGTTTGGAAATTAAAATTCAAAAATCCGGACTGATTTTCCAGACTCACAAATCCGATCAGACACATAATTTTCCAAAAATCAAAAAGTAACCTTCCAGGCCTCCATAAATTACAAACTAAATTTTCCCAGGTAGCCATTTCATTGAACTTAGTTTTAGACTCTTAAAACACCAAAATATACGTTCACATCATTTAGTTACAGCCGGTTAAAGTCGGACAAAATTCCAGGTCAGTAGCAGTTATTCACAGAACCATGCATAACTTAGGGTTTTCTCATTTTATTTCATTACTTCTTAACAAACAATGATTATAGGTTGATCCAACACATATTTAGGTCGATTAAAATAGGTCTTAACATAATCAAGTCGAATAATTTCACCATATAAACCCTGGTTCGATTCATACATAACAGATTTTTAGGGTTTTCATAACTTGTCATTTTATGTATCATTTTATGTACCATAATTCGACTAGAACAAAAAGACAAGAACAAGGATTGAGCAAAGACGATACAATAACCTTGTAGACCACGAAGAACATGAACACAAGATCAAATCACCACACGAATGGGTCTTTTCTCCTCCTCCTTTTGATCGAACAGCAGCAGCCAAAGGGAAGGAAAAGAAACGTTTTTAAGACTTGTATTAACACACGAATGGATCAATGATGAACATGTTTACCTTATGATGGATGAGACATGAATTAAGAATAAGATTGCACCTTCCTTGGGTTTGTTCTAAATCGGCAGCAGCAGAAACAAGAGGGAAAAAGAGAGGCCGAGTGTTTTTGTTTTGTTTTTGATAGTTAGGGTTTTTTTCCAATTTCGGTTTTATGAAAACAAGAAAACGTGTTGTGTGATTTGTGTAATGAGGGAAAGGATCAATCACATTATGGGCTTAACAAATATTTAGCTATCATGTATTTGGACCACATTATGGTCAAGGGGGGGGCGGCACATTACATAGTTTCTTTTTTTTTTTTTTTTTTTTTTTTGTACAAACATTATAATGTAATGTTTTTATTTATATTAGAACTTAGGTTAGTGTTACTTAGTTAATATTTGTAAGTTCTCAAAATTTAAATTCGAGGGTATTTTAGTCTTTTCGGATTATATAAATTTCGGGGTTTTACAATAACTAAACCTTTACAAGCTAAGGGATTCGATCAAGTACATAACTGGGATCAATAGGCATACGACGTATGAAACTCTGGCCATACGTCGTATTGAAGATCTTATCCCCAGTCCAAGTATTTTGAAGATTTGAAGGTATGCGGCGTATTTAACTCTGGCAATACGCCGTATTTAAAAGATACGCAGAATATTCTTGGAATATGCTTTCTACGTCAGCAATTAAGAAATCCAAAATACGTCGTATTCACTATGGAATACGCCGTATTCCAGCCCTGACAGAAGACTATAGATACAAACCCTATACAGGAGTTTTTGATATCATTCACTCACCACACTCAACCACAGCTGAATTTCACCATTCCAAGGCCCCAAGATCAGTCTCAAGAGCTAGGAAATCAAGGAAAGAAGGTCTCGTATCATCACATTAGGTTTAATCATTCGATTTACAGATCGACTTCATTATGATTTCCATTTGTTTATCGTTTGAATTATCTTCTTGTGCTTTTACATTCATTATGGGCTAACAACCTTTTTGTTAGCCATGTTTATGAATATTTCATGATAGTTATTTCCGTTTGTTAAGATTTAATGTTTAGTATTGTTTAGTTTATGTGTTTATCGTTCAATACATGCTCGTTTATATGTCTGAGTCTTTTAAGTCTAGTATCACATGGACCAAGTGGGTATTAGATGTATATTAAGAGAACACTTAAGTTAGCAAAGTGCTCTTCTCACATGGACCAAATGGGTAAGTGTAGGTGTTACATGTACCAAGTGGACACAATAGATAAATCACATAGATTAGTTGACACGCCTTAATGCATGCTTGTAGTCTGATAGGTACATGGACCAAATGGCCTAGGAGATTACCTGTGTAGAGGGTAGATACATGGACCAAGTGGTCTAGTCTAGGTTAGATAGGAGCATGGGAGTATTATCTGGACCAAGGAGATACTTCCCATGTATCCAGTTAGTGCAAACGCTACGACATTTAATCTACACAGTCTCTTTGTATTTTAACGATGACAAACATGCAACTTGTAATACATAACGTAAAGTGCACAAGTTACTCGTTTCCACAAATCATCAACGCATACACGCATCAACATCTTTCGACGTATCAAGTCTGAATCACTTAAGGTATGTACAAACAAGTTACCAAACTAGTTAAGTGATCAAAGAAATATTTTTTTCCTTAAACCTCACATTTTTATAAATGTGACAAAACATTTTTACAAAAATAAATTAGGCAAATTATTTTTATTTATAAAAAAATGTTTTAATAAGAAAAATACATTTGAATTTGAAATTCAAATCTCCAACAGCTATTTTTCCCTCCTAAAGAAGATAGAAACTTCACCAGATAAACTTTTCACCACATTAGGACAAAAAGAGGAGCGTCTTATGGACGGTCCCTTATATATATGGGACCGTCCCTATTTAAATGATCGTCCCCCGCTCCTCGAGCTGGCTATAAATACTGGACCATTTCCAACCATTTCCAATGTGGCACTTCACTTCCCGGGTGTCCAAGACGTTGATGCCACGTATACTGACTTACAAGGAAGGCTTGAAGAGAAGATTTTGTTACAAGTTAAAGATCTCCCGTACTATCACATCTAGAAGAACCCGACGGGTATTGAAATCCTTAACAGAAAAACCAAATTCTTCAAATTCAACCGTACACTTCTTATCACAAACAAATTGACGAACATAAATTCAATTTTTTACAATGTTAGGAGAGACAAGAACATTATGTAAATAGAGAAGTTTATGAAATGTTGGCAAAATGCTATGTCCTGTGTTGGTAACGGGAATAGACTTCCCGTCACCAACATAGACATAAGGATAAAGGAATTTAGTTAAAAATAGTACGAAGACAATTAGTAGATGAATTAATGTGAAAGGTGGCACCTGCATCCTAGGGTGTTATCGGGTCGGGTTATCGGGGTTATCAGGTTTGTCGGGTTGGGTTGAGTCCGGTTTTGAATTTTTTAAAAGTGACCTGCAACCCGACCCGATTAAGAATCGGGTTATCGGGTTCGGTGGGATTCGGGTCGGGTGAGTCGGGTTATCGGGTGACCTGATTAAGTAACAATAAGTAAAAAAACATCAATTATATGATATACAAACTTTCGTAGTTTCACAATAATAAAACCTTCATGAAAGTTTCAAAATAATAAAACTAATCAAGCACGCCATTTAGAAAAAGAGTTTGAGAAAAGTAGGCATTAAAAGATCACTAGAATTGCCACTTCCTCTGTAATGAGAGTGTGTGACAAATTTTCACCTTGGAAAATTTTGAAATATATTTATTCATTGACCAGACAAAAAAAAAATCAAAAAATGTATACTTACATGGGATAACCAAACGCTTTTTCATGCATAGAAAATTGATAGTTACAGACATTGGGCTTCTAAAAAGTATTAACTAAAAAATGGAAAAGTGATTTTCGGGTCTTATCGAGTTGACCCGATAACCCGATAGCATTATTTTTTTAACCCTAACTCGACCCGATAACACTATCGGGTTATCGGGTTCGGGTCAAAACAACCCGATTAGATTTTTTGACCCAATTTGACCCGACCTGATAAGCCTTATCGGGTTCGGGTTCGGGTTCGGGTCAACCCGACCCCACTGACACCCCTACCTGCATCCATATTCCATCCTCCATTGCTAGGATGCTGTAAAGTCATGGTACTGAAAGCATGAGGCAACAAAGTCTCTTATCCCGAACTAGAGGTAAACTATGAAGTATTAAACTGTGGAGCAAAAAGAAGTGCTAAACTGTGAAGTAAACATCCCTGTTGGGCTTTGAACTGCCGAACCATTAACATTTGAAGCTATTAATCCAATTGGGCCTGGGGCCCCAAAACCAGGCGGATCTTTAGGAGAATTAAGGAGAATTAGTGAATCGTGGAGTAGCCTGACTAAGCTGAGGTTGTGCACTAGCCATATTATACTTAGTGATAATCTCTTGTTGGGCGTGTACCAAGGCAAGCAGTTGGGCCTGAGACATATTAGCGGAAGAAGTAGCATGAGGCCCAATAATTCTAGTTGTGGTAAAACGAGAATTAGTAGACTAGAGGGAGGAATTATGTACTTTGTTGTCACATGAAGGATAATATTCATGCAAAAAATGACAAGTAGTTCCAAAACGACAGTGACCTTTATAAAAATTGTGACAAGCCTTATTTTTCACGAGTGTCCTTGCAACGGATGGTGTTGCCTTCAATCAATAGAACCGTAGGAGAGGAGGATGTAGCATTGGTGGATAAATTTTGAGTCTTTGACTTCAAGCACATCTCTTCGGCAGTAACCAAAGACCAAACCTTATTTAGATCCGGGAATGGGTCTTGGTGAGCAATTATTCCCGCAATTTGTTCATATTTGTCACCTAAGCCATTAATAGCATAGGGTGACATAATCATCATTGGTCATTGGAGAACCAAGAGTAGTCAAAGCCATGGTGAGGGACTCAATTTTTCTAAAGTAAGCATCGACGGATAGATCACCAATTTGTATCATTCGTAATTCCCACTTTAAAGTAATTGTTTTGGTCCTTTTATTGACAAGAAATATTTTTTCAAGATGATCCCAAGCCTTCTTGGCAGTTTTGGGATCAGCAACAACGAGACATTCTTGAAGAGCATTCGAGAGGGTTTGAAAAATCCATGACGTAACAGTGGAGTCGGCCTTTAACCATTCAGAAGTAGGAGGAGGTATAACAGGTTCACTAGTGGATTCATAATGTTAGGAATATAAATATTCAGTTGAAGACTCGGTCACCCCGAGCACTCTCTTGTATCAAATAGCTCGTAGTATTACAAGTAATTTTAGTAGTAAAGTAGTTAATTAATATTGTGGAGTGAGTCGAGTCTTTACCCACTGTCAGCTCGCTCCACAGTCCACTAGGGACAAAGTAAGTAGGCTAAGTATAAATACCCCTCTCCTCATGTGGAGAGGGTTGGACCTTTGCAAGCTTTCAATTCATTTTTTTTTTTTTGGTTTATCTCTCTAAAGGTTCCATACTTCTTTCTCTCTCTAGCTTCTTCCTTGTTCGATCCATATAGCCACCCAATCTTGTGTTTATTAGTTCATGAATATCCTACAATTGGTATCAAGAGCCATGGTTAGATTCGTGTAGTGCATATTCAGATTCGTGTTTGGTTTTTGGGTGTTTTTTGGTTCGAACAAATAGGTAAGAAAAGACCCTTGTTTGATCTTGTTTTGTGGTTAAAGTAGTGTAATACTTGTACTTTTAGGCTCATAGAGGTGTCTTAGATCGTTCTTGATAAGTCACAACAGTGTTGGTGAGTTATTTGTGGAAGATCTGTCGAGTTTCTTGCTTGCGGGTTGCTGTTCGTACAAAGCTTCTTCGCAGCGGTTTGATAGTCTGCTTAAGTTTCTTGTTAGCGGTTTACCATATTCAGTTGTTCTGATCCAGCGGCTTGGCTAATAGCAGTTTGTAGTTTATCCGTTTCTGGAAAAGGACAAACTGTACTGAAAAGGACAGTTTGTCAACTAGTGGCAGCGGTTTGTCAGAAATTGTCAACTAGCGGTTTGTCGTTTTGTGGCAGAGGTTTACGGTTTGTCGATTTGTGGCAGTGGTTTACTGGTTTCAGCGGGTTAAGTATCAACGGGTTAAGGTTCAGCGGCTTTAGTCTCAGCGGGTTAATCATCCAGTGGGTTAAGTATCAGCGGGTTAAAGTTCAGCGGCTTTGGTCTCAGCGGGTTAGTTGTCCAGCGGTTTAGGTTCAGCGGGTTAATTATCAGCTGGTTAGATTGTAGCGGGTCTAGTCTCAGCGGTTTAATTTTCCAGCGAGTTAGCGTTCAGCGGTTTAATCCTCAGCGGTTTAACTGTTAGCAGTTCGACCTTCAGCGGCTTGATACTTCTGGTTCAGCGGGTTGATACTAGCGGTTTAGTCTGTGTTCCAGAGGTTTGAGTTTAGCGGTTTAGTTAAGTATTTCAGCGGTTTACTTTAGCAGTTTGACTTGTGATAGAGGTGTGGTTCTCAGCTTTAGCGGTTTGTGTTGAGTTGCACTTTAGCGGTTTAAACTTCTGACTTAATGACGAGCACAGCTTCAGATGATATTCAAGCAGCTGGATCCGATACCCGTCCACCTATGCTTGATAGGACAGACTATGAGTCGTGGGCACAAAGAATACGACTTTATTGCTTGGGAAAAGAAAATGGGTCAAACATCCTTAAGTCCATTGATGAAGGACCATTTCAGATGGGTACTACCAGAGATGCTGTAACAACTGGTGAAGATGGCACAGTCACACTTGGTATTGACAGACCTCGCATTTACAATGATCTTACTGAGGAGGAAAAGAAGAGGTATGATGCTGATATTAGAGCCTTAAATATCATCATTCAAGGTCTTCCAAAGGATGTCTACAAACTCATCAACTTCAATACAGAAGCCAAGGCAGTATGGGACAATGTGAAGATGCTGTTGGCTGGGTCAGAACTGACAAAGGAAGACAGGGAATCTCAATTGTATGATGAGTTTGAACATTTCAAAATGAACCCAGGAGAGAATATTACAGACTACTATGTGAGATTCCATAAGTTGGTAAATGACATGAGGATAATTAGAATGACTATGCCCAACATCCAACTTAACTCCAAGTTTGTGAACAATATGACTCCAGAATGGGACAGATTTGTTACTGCTGTCAAACTCAACAAAGGTCTGAGGGATACCAATTATGAACAGCTGTATGCCTATCTTCAACAACATGAGAAGCATGCTGTCTTTGATCGGGTGTTAAGAGAAAAGTTGAATCCATCCACTTCCAATGATCCACTAGCATTTATGGCAACTGCTGTACCAAACTTTCAACCATCATCCAACCAAGGACATCCTCAACTTCTATCACCATCATCTGCTATGAGTCCTCAACTTGACTCAGGCTATACTCAGACTGATAAAGTGCTTGATAACCTCACCAATCAAGTATCGTTACTTGTTCAACAGTTCAAAGCTTCTCTTCCTCAGACCAACAATCAGTTAAGAAATTCATCCAACCCGCGAAATCTTGCAATGGTGGAGGATGGAAAAATTGTGGTTCAAAATGTGCAAGGGAGAGCTGGCAGAAACATGGGTCGAGGTATTATGCAGAACAGGGCTGGGAATGCCAACCAGGGGCAAGGAAAATAGATCAAGTGCTATAATTGTGGAGGTCTGGGACATATTGCAAGAAACTGCAATCAACCTAAACGACCTCAGAACTCAGACTACTTCAAGGACAAGATGCTGTTGATGCAGGCTCAAGAGAATGGAGCAGTATTGGATGAGGAAGAATTGTTGTTTCTGGCTGGTAATGGGGGTAATACTTTTGATGCTGATGTGGATGAGCAACCAGTCCAATATATGGCACTCAATGATCCTAATATCTTCCAAGCTGATGATTGTGATGCATTTGACTCTGATGTGGATGAAGAACCAACTGCTCAAACTATCTTTATGGCCAATTTGTCGTCCTTGGCCTCTCCATCTCAACAAGCTGGTTCTTCAAATGCTTCTGTGATATCTGAGGTACTAAGATTATATGACACATATGAAATAGTTGATAAACAAAAGTTTCCCATCGAAGTACAACAGGCAATTGTCTCTGACTTAAATAATGTTGACATGGATAATAGCAATATGATTCCATATGAACAATATTTGAGTCAGAAAAATGTGCATGATGTACAAAATGTTGAATCTTCTGTTGTAAATGATGCTTGTGTTGTTAATAACTTGTGTGCCGTAGAAATTACACGTGAAATAGATAATGCATGCACACGTGAAAGTACAGTACTTGCACCTGATGATAACTTGATCACTAGACTAAACATTTATAAAGAACAAGTGGCTATGTATGAACAGCGTGCTAAGTTTGAACTTAATGAACGTGAGCAAAAATTAAAAGGTCAAATGAGTACACTTATTAAAGAGTCTAGAGTAAGAGAAGAAACATTAAAACAAGAGTTGAATTCTTTGAAAAGTCAGCTAGAACAGTCTGTCAAACAGAAACAGGAAGTACAAAGGTGTATAACTACACTTAAGCTAGAATTCAAAGAAAAAGAAAAGGAACTCTTAAATGATTTCTCTAGGCTCAAAACCTTAAAAAATAAGCTTGAGGATAAGTTGTACACACAAGACCAAACCAGACAGACTGCCCAAATGATGTATAAGCACAGGAAGTTAATTGACAAGCATAGTGAAAGCAATGTAGGTAGATCTAAATTAGCTATTCATGAGATTGCTAAGATAGCCCAACCTGCATTAAATGATTCTAATGTGATGTTTATGCCTAATCATGACCCGCCTGAGCTTATCTACACTAAAGAGGAGGAGGAGATGAGTAAGAGAACAAGGGAAAGAATGAATGAGAAAATGAGGGATCCCGAGTGCATAGCCAGACGAATAATAATCAAGCCCCATGACTATAGTGAGGAAAATCGTTTGGCTGTGTTTGCTCCTCAAAAGAAGTTAACACCTGAACAGATATTCTGGAAACAAGATAACGAAAAACTTAAGGAAGAAAAACTTAAGGTCAACACCCCTCTCATTAGAAAAGTTGCGTCCATAACGGTGTATCCTCCCAATACACCTAGGAATTTGGTGCCATTGTCTCTTCCCACTGAATGCAAAACCTTTATTAGCTTATATGTGCTTTGGCAATTGTTTGCTGATTTTGATAAAACATGTAAGAAGAGAATCACACCAACCGGCATTACTGAGGGGGAAAGGTGTTTTGAACATGCAAAAAGGTGTTACTTAACTGAGGTCATGCCATTCTTTAAACTACTCAAAGAACATTTTGAAGGGCTGCAAACTGCCCTCAACACAGAAATAAAAGAAATGAAAGTAGTGTTTAAAGATATGGAAAATGAGGTGAATGAATATGCAATAGAACTTAAGAGTCGTGAGATTGAAAGAAAAAACATACTCATCACTAATGACAACTTGATTGCTAAATGTATTGCACAAGATGTATTTTACACTGCTACTGATTCTGCTTTGTCTGCTTGTCAATTTAATGAGTATGCTATTGCGTTAAATGTCACCCAGAATCGTGTTGTTGAGCTTGAGGGGGAGAATTTAAAATTGCTTGAAAAAATTCAAAATGATGACCATGATAACATGGTTAAACACTTTTCAAAATTAGAAGTTGATTATCTAAATTTGCAAATGAAATATCAACACTTAGAAGAAAGATGTAAACTATCAAATACCAAGACATCTTCGGATGCTCCTGAGTTTGATACGTATTTTGAATTAAGCAAACGGGATGAGAAAATTCAAGCTCACACTAACACGATTCGTCTGTTGAGGACTCAAATTGCCCAATTGAAATCCAACAAGTGTGATGTGTATGGCACCAATAAACCTTCGTCTTCAGATTCTCAGAATTTTCAATATCAAAACACCATAAATAAGTTACGTCATGAAAATGAGAGTTATCGAGAAGAAAATTCAAAGGTCAAACAACATTTCAAAGAGTTATATGATTCTATTAAAGTTACAAGAAGCAATCACAATGATCAAATAACCTCTTTGATAAATGAAATTGAGAATCTTAAGGCTCAGGTGAAAGGTAAAATGCCATGCGCCACTTGTAATTGTGATGCACCAAAGGCTACTGCTAGTAAAAAGTATGATGTAGATGTTGGGCGTATTCCATTTAACCTTAGAAATAATAGCTTTGCCCATCAAACATATCTTGATCATCTTAGAGAGGGCCTTGACACCCTTCGTGAGGTAGTTGAAGAGGATAGAATTGAAAAGCCACTTGATAGGGCAGTTGTTTATGCCTGCAAACTCACGAAAAGGATTCAGGAAAACTTAGAATTTGCCATAGGCTCAGTTCCTAAGTTTAACAGCCATAGAGATAGATTTGTTGAATCTTCATCCACTGTTAAGAACAAGCTTGTAGCCTTTGATCTACCACCTAAAACATCAGAACCCAACACATCATTTTCAGGAAGGCATGTGACAGAAAAACAAACTAATGTTCCCTTCGATGCTTCTACAGGAGTAAAAAGTGACACCCAAGCTAGCGGGTCAAGGTCTAGAGGAAATGCAAGAAAGGATAGGACTACGCCAGCTAAGAATGATCACTTGAAGAAAGTAGAAGCCCAACCTAGGAACAATAAGTTTTCAATGAGTAGAATGAATCGTATTGATTCTAGTATCAAAAGTACTGTAATTAATTCGAATTCTAATGCTGTCTGTAAAACATGCGACAATTATTTAATTTTTGCTAATCATGATGATTGTGTTGTGTCTTCCTTGATGTCTTCTGCTTCACCCCATGTTAGGATAACTGAAACATGCAAAAAGGTTTGGAAAGCAACAGGAAAAACATTTGCTAGCGTAGGCTATCAATGGAGACCCACTGGAAGGAAATTCAATTTAGGAAAACAGTGCACATTACCTAAAATGAATAAGCATAAAATTGTGAAGGTTAAGGAATGGAGACCAACTGGTAGAATCTTGCCTTTAGTGTCACAATGCCTTCCACCTAGGTCTTGTCCTGCCTCTAGTACAGTCTCCACTGTAAAGACAGTAGCATCTGCGAACTCTGTGGTTCCAGAATATGTGTGTGCTGACCAAACGGACCCCAATTGCACGTGGGGATCCACATATTTCAGTTATCCATTGTTGTCTGGTTTCAAATGCAGGTCGTACAAATCGTCCTTTGGTATTTGGACTCAGGCTGCTCAAAACATATGACTAGGGATCGCTCACGGCTCAAGAACTTTGTGAAAAAGTTTATCGGGACAGTTAGATTCGGGAATGACCACTTTGGTGTGATTATGGGTTATGGAGATTATGTGTTTGGTAACAGTGTGATCTCACGGGTTTACTATGTGGAAGGATTAGGGCACAATTTCTTTTCTGTGGGCCGATTTTGTGACACTGATCTGGAAGTGGCTTTCAGAAAACACACATGTTTCGTCAGAGAATTGGATGGTATAGATCTTCTCAAGGGTAGTCGGGGTACAAATCTATACACCATATCAATTGAAGAAATGTTGAAGTCCTCTCCCATATGCTTGCTTTCAAAAGCCTCTAAAACAAAATCTTGGCTGTGGCATCGTCGTTTGAACCACCTGAACTTCGGTACCATCAATGATCTTTCCCACAAAGATCTTGTTAGAGGAATGCCCAGATTAAAATATAAAAAAGATCATCTCTGCTCTGCATGTCAACTGGGCAAAAGCAAGAAACAAACCCACAAACCCAAAACCGTCAACACCAACTTGGAAGTTCTTCATACCCTCCACATGGATCTATGCGGTCTAATGAGAGTACAAAGCATAAATGGAAAGAAATATATTCTGGTGATAGTAGATGATTTCTCTCGGTTCACATGGGTAAAGTTTTTGAGAACCAAGGATGAGACTCCAGAGGTGATCATTAAGCTGATTAAACAGCTGCAAGTAAGGCTTAACAAGACTGTCAGAATCATCCGCACTGATAATGGAACTGAGTTTGTCAATCAACAACTCAGAAGCTTTTATGAAAATATTGGCATCACACATCAGAAAAGTATACCTCGCACTCCTCAGCAAAACGGAGTCGTTGAACGGCGAAACCGTACTCTAGTAGAAGCTGCAAGAACCATGCTTATATTTTCAAAGGCACCGATGTTTCTCTGGGCAGAGGCCATTGCAACTGCATGCTACACCCAAAACCGATCTCTGATTCATCCCATTCATGAGAAGACTCCCTATGAGTTAATTCACAACAAGCAGCCAGATTTATCATTTCTTCGTGTGTTTGGTGCTCTTTGCTATCCAACTAATGATAGTCAAGACTTGGGAAAGTTAAAAGCTAAAGCAGATGTAGGTATTTTTGTTGGATACGCACCAGACCGTAGAGGGTACAGAATCTACAACCAGAGAACCCGACAAATCATGGAAACCATCCATGTCACGTTCGACGAGCTAAGTGAGCAAACTGTTTCAGGACAAACCAGTTCTGGACCTGATCTTAAACTTTTGACACCTGGACCAATTAGTTCAGGGCTTGTACAGAATCACACGCCTGCAGAGTCTTTCATTCCACCAACGAGTGAGGAGTTGAAGAAGTTATTTGATCCTATGTTTGACGAATACTTTGAGCCAACAAATGAAACAATCACAAATGCAGTAGCTGCACCTGACGCTGCGGATGTTCAAGTTCCACAAGGCTCAGAAAACCATCCAGCTTCAGTCTCAATCAGTATCAATGCTCCTGCTGCAAGTCAATCACCCACAACGTCAAATACTCAATCCTCTCCGGTGCAACAAGAATCTGCAGATGATCATTCTTTGGAAGTTAATCCTCTTGCTCCTATCGATGATGTTCCTTTTGAGAACATATTTGCTCCTGAACCCTCATCAGACATGTCCTCTCACGAAGAAAACAGCACGGCAACATCAATCCAAAACCCTCAACCTCATGACCATCTCAGAAAATGGACCAACGATCATCCAATTGACAACATCATCGGCAATCCCTCTCGTCCTGTATCCACTCGTAAACAACTGGCAACAGATGAATTGTGGTGTTTCTTCAATTCTGTACTGTCTAAAGTCGAACCAAAAGATGTCAAAGATGCAATGACCAAAGACTGTTGGTTCGAGGCCATGCAAGATGAAATCCATGAATTTGATCGACTTGAAGTGTGGGAATTAGTGCCTCCTCCAGAGTGTGCTATGATTATCGCTCTCAAGTGGATCTTCAAAGTAAAACTTGATGAGCATGGTGATGTTTTAAAGAACAAGGCACGTCTAGTTGCCAAAGGATACAGACAAGAAGAGGGCATTGATTTTGAAGAATCATTTGCTCCAGTTGCTAGAATTGAAGCTATTAGAATCTTCCTGGCCAATGATGCAAGTCAGAATATGATAGTATACCAGATGGATGTCAAAATAGCTTTCCTGAATGGTGACTTAAAGGAAGAAGTCTACGTGAGCCAACCTGAAGGATTTGTGGACGCTGAACATCCCACGCATGTTTATCGCTTGAAGAAGGCTCTTTATGGGTTGAAGCAGGCACCTAGAGCATGGTATGATACATTGTCCAAGTTTCTTCTAGCCAATGGATTCTCAAAGGGTGTAGTTGATCCAACATTGTTCACCAGGAAGACAAGCAAACATCTACTACTTGTTCAGATTTATGTAGATGACATCATATTTGCTTCATCTGACCCTAGTGAATGTGATAGATTTTCAAAAGAGATGAGCTCCAAGTTTCAAATGTCGATGATGGGACAAATGTCATTCTTCCTAGGATTACAAGTCTCTCAAAGTCCCGGAGGCATTTTCATCAATCAGTCCAAATATGCATATGAGATCTTGAAAAAGTTTGGATTCGATTCAAGTGAGCCAGTTGATACTCCCATGATTGACAGATCTAAGCTAGATGAAGACCCGTCAGGGATTCCAGTCGATCAAACGAAGTACAGAAGCATGATTGGGTCCTTAATGTACATTACTGCAAGCAGGCCAGACCTTCTATTTGCTGTATGCATGTGTGCGCGATATCAATCCAAACCCACCAAAAAGCATCTAGAAGCAGTAAAAAGGGTTTTCAGATATCTTCAAGGAACAGTTCATATGGGTCTCTGGTATCCTAAGGACAGGGCTATGGAGTTAACGGCTTATGCTGATGCAGATCATGCGGGGTGTCAGGTGATGCGCGTGTGCGTATGCTCTAATTTATACCCAAGGTATGTCGTTGTGGTTTTAGCAGTATTCAAGTTTTAAATTTATATTTAGCCGACTTATCAATAACACACACACTTTAACGAGCAGTGTACCCGGTCAGTATGAATATAATGGTAAGTAGAGTGTCGATCACTAAGAGTGGAACGTATTATCTAGTTATCCTAATCAGTATTTTAATATCTTAAGTTAGCTATACAACCTAATCTAACGCAAGGGGGTTCATCCTGAGAGACTGGCACGGTTTGGTTGCAATTAAATAATATACTAAACTAATAAGCACGAATCAGCGAATAGCACACACGTACACAGATAAATACTCGAGACAATAAGAAGACCTGTCTTGATAGTTAAGTAGCTTGTCACTTGTTTTATTGCTAGTTTTATATGAAGTGTATAGTTCGATGCAACGCACCGAGATTAAGTCCTTTCTCGTTGGTTCTAATCTTATCGGCGAGTAAACCCTTAATGATTACTTATGACTATCCTATTTATCTTTCTTCCTACTTTTCTACAGATGATAGAATGCATAGGCGATCTAATAAATAGGCGAGGGCAGAGGCATGGCGACCCGATCAACGCTCAACTAGACACAGAGGTTATCAATGCACTAATAAAAGTCACCAAAGACATCAACATATAAACTTTAATTAATGGGAAAGCAGTTTTAAGGGAGTGCAACCTTTCCGTTGTCACATTACACAAGCCACCAATCTTGATGAATTAAAGTGTACTAATACAATAAAACAAAACTACTTAATGAATTAAATACATGCAGGACCTTCTTACAGCTCTTGTATCTTCGTTCAAGGTGTGTCTTGTGCTGCTACTTCGACTGAATTCGTCCTAGGGTTTCTGTCTTCTCGTACTTAGCTAAATGTCGAAACCTTCCAACCTCTCGAATACGTCTGGTCTTGGGGTATTTATAGTTTCTGTCTGAGGGTAAGATGCGGCGCATCTAATAAGTAGATGTGGCGCATTGACTTAACTTCGCGTGGGGTCCAAGATTAATATATTCAGGAATATTCGTTCACCGCCAGAAGATGCGGCGTAACTCCATTCTTAGATGCGGCGCATGTCTTCTTGTATCTTGGATCGTATCTTGTGAAATCTTGATAGTGATGCGCCGTATGTAATAAGTAAGATGCGGCGTATCTGGAGCAGAATGTCTTGATCTTGTACATTTCAGTAGACTCTTATCTTCTTGCTTGTTTTGCTCCATAATTAGTCCAAAATCGCCAAGTTTCACATAATACTTGTTTTTACCTGAGAATTACAAAAGTAAACATTAACGTATCAATTCTCATACATAATATAATAAAACAAGTCAAATAAGTTGGATAAATGATGGTAATAAAATGTACTTATTTGAGTTCATCAAATATCCCCCCACTTGAACTTTACTTGTCCCCAAGTAAACCTTAGAATTAATCTTATGAAAATGTATCCTAAAAGATGTTAGGATTTATTTTTATATTTAAGCATGTATTCATTTTTGTCATAATCACACAACCAAACACTTAACGAATTAGAAGTAAAATAAAATAATTTGATAAAAGCAAATCTAATCGTTTAACTGTCCAGTCGTGACGAATATTCTATCATAAGCTTGGCAAGTATACGCATCTCCCCCACTAAATCCAAGGAATAACAAGTTTAAAGCGGTAAAAAGGGTTTTGAGGTTTAAAGGTTAATCATTCTCCTTAATCTCTATCGATCTCAAATTCCAGAAAAGGCGACAAAATCACAAATACATGATCGAATCCACGAACACGATACTTGAAATTGCTCAAATCCTTAACTCGAATAGGCTAAAGATAGGACCAAGTAATCTTCACCAATAATATTATATCAAAAAGGGCGACAAAAATCATAAATACATAGCCGAATCCACGACTACGATACTTAAGATTGCTCAAATCCCTAATCTCAATAAATCAAATGTTTGGATAAAGAATAATATAGGGTATGGATAATATTTGGGATAAAAATTGGTGTAAAAATGAAAAATAAACAAAACAGATAAATTAAAATCCTAAGTGTGGTTAATCACTATCCCAACCATCCCATGAATAAGACTCATATCATAGAATAACTCATGCTTTAACACTTGAAACACACGCTTTAGGTAGACACGAATTATACTCAACAAGATCTCAATCAAGGTATAACCTTTAGTTGGCGTTCCCATAACGTTCAACTCCCATTCAATCCATAGATATAATATACAACAAATAGTGGTGATATCGACCACTTAATACAAAACTTTACATAAGTTGGT
Organism: Artemisia tridentata subsp. tridentata; assembly: GCA_021014915.2. Taxonomy (NCBI): domain Eukaryota; kingdom Viridiplantae; phylum Streptophyta; class Magnoliopsida; order Asterales; family Asteraceae; genus Artemisia; species Artemisia tridentata. The sequence goes on from CP139508.1 coordinate 308,888,032, forward strand.
AAAAACAAACTTCCAACTTTTCCTTTTTCTTTTTCTTTTCTTATTTTTTCGATTTTTTTTTTTTTAATTCAAACATAAACATAGATGTGTAAAATTTCACCACATCACTATAACGATAACTCTGGATAATTTTTCCATACTTTTCATGACTTCAGAAATAACGGTAGTAGTGAAAGTAGTAAACACACGAAAAATAAACTCAAAGATATACAATATTTACTTTCACTCCAATTGCATTGTGCAATTTCCCGACCTAACCATAGATAATGAATTACGCACGCGAACACAGGTAATGTAAGGAAACACACTTTGCCTAAAGCAATTAACCAACCACGGATTTTAATCTACAGGGTAAGCTAAGGTGTAAGGGTGTAACGAAACATTATAACAAAGGTGTAAGAAACGAAAGGAATGGCTCTGAGTGTTTTTCTAGGGGTATCTTACTCTAAAAGTGAGAGTAACAAAAGGGTTTATACGGGGGTTAACTAACCAGTGTAGTTAGTTAATAACACAAAACATATAATAGGCTTTTTGGGTGTAATCCTAGAATTTTACCAATTTAGACAAGTCATTCCAATTATATAAAAATAATACTTATTATGGTGGTCTCGAATAGTATACAAGCCAAGTTCTAAAGTTTACAAGTCACCGGCACACTCATAGATTTGTGAATTTTGAAAAATGACAATTTTTGAAAATAACGTCATGTGTGCAGCTATGCAACTTAGACTTAAACAAAAACATGCTAAAAAATTTAAATTTTGATATATTAAGCACATTTTAAGCATATTTTTGAAAAAGTTTAGGACAAGTAAGTGTTCTAATTCTCCAATCCCCCCACTTAAGTTAAACAACGTCCTCGTTGTTTGTATCAAAGGTTAAAAACTAGAAAATAAAAGAATTAGAACAGAAAAACTCCCCTGAGATTTGCTCGGTATGATCCTCCATTATTTGTATAAGAGCAAAAATCATCTTTCTTGTGGATGAGAACGTTTAAGCTTCATATTTGATGTATCCACAGGAAATGCAGGAATCTATAATACCACCAAGACTTTAACACACCTAAGTTAAGAAGGTTCAAACTTGCATAATACATTAGTAGTTAGCAAAAATAAAATGTAAAAATTAAAATAAAAATCATCAGGTCAGTCGATGCGCCGTATCTTATGGAAGAAGATACGCCGTATCGAGCCTGGAACAAATACGAATCAGAATAGAAGATGCGTCGCATCCTTAACCAGGGATGCGCCGCATAAAAATAAACTGACAAAAAGTTTTAAAGTTAAAAATAAAAATGCAAAAAAATAAAGTAAGATATGACCAGTGCAGGAGATGCGTCGCATCTCAGGACTGAGATGCGCGGTATCCTCTGCGGGCCTGACTGACTCGACACAAAACAGAATAGTAAAAATTTTCCGGGTTGTCTCCCGGTCAGCACTTGTCTTTATTCCAGAGTCTTCAAGTTAGACTCACGTTCAGCTCTTTAATATCGATCATTGAAGGAGTCGGAAACATCGCGCTCCCTCATCGCCAATTCAGTAATATTGAACACTCCTTGCTCGTCCTTAATTTCCACGCTGTTCTTCTTTAATATCTGTATAAATAAAATTCTGTCCCTTTCGGGCAGAGATGACAAAATGATAGACGGGAAACTCTTATTATTTAATAGGCACAAATATGCAAGGTGAGGTGGTAGTTCAATAAACACATCATTATTCAAATTCGTTTTCTCAACTATTCTCCTACGTTTGTTAATTACTACGTAATCATACCACTCATCATCAGAATCATTAACAATATTGCGTCTAAGTTCTGTAGGTACATTAAGGTCAATAAATTCCTCAAAGTTCTCATGATTAGGATTAGTTGAGTTGTTTTGAATCAATGTTTCTCCCATAAGCCTAGCTTCAAGATCGAGGTCCATACGCTCTCTTAATCCTAGCACATAGATGCCTCTAATTATGCTTTTAACAGGATCTTGGCACTTATAGACTAGTTTATTATTCCCTACCCTTAATGAGATTTTTCTTTTAAACACATCAATCTTAGCACGGGCGGTAGACAAGAAAGGTCTTCCAAGGATTAAAGGAATCTTAACATCCTCGGGCATATTTAATATAACAAAGTCTACAGGGAAAACAAACTTCTCAATCTTAACTAGCACATTATTAGCAATCCCTTCAGGTCGTTTTACCGTTTTATCAGCCAATTCAATAAGTAACTTAGTTGGTGCTAATTTTCCTAGTCCTAGGGTAGTGAATGTCTTAAGGGGCATTACACTAACGCTAGCTCCTAAGTCAGCTAACACATTATTGAAAGATATATCATTAATTGAACAAGGTAAAGTAAAACTTCCTGGGTCCTTTTCTTTATGAGGCAAGGCATGTAAGTCGGTTGCAGAGCTCTCTTCTTTCATTGTAGCCTTGATCTCCTCTTCAATCTTTGTCTTCTCTTTTAGTAGTCTCCTTAAACTGATTGAAGAATTAAAGAAAAATTCGGGTCTTGCACCATCATTACCATTCATCAGTCTTCTAGGAAAAGGAATGTTAGGAGTGACTTCTTCAGTGGTGCTTATGGCCTTGACATGATCTCTTGGGTTGGTTGAGGCTCCTTGATTTCTTGTAATAGTGTCCGTTGAAGCTCGGATTTCTTTGATCATAGCAGTATTCTCTTCATGTCTTTTAGCAGCATCGGCCATAATTTGCTTTAGAGTGTCATCTAAAGTCTGCCTCCTTTCTTGATAAGCGGGATTAAAGTTGTTCTTTTGATAGAATCCCGGGGTGGCTTCCCTAAATCTTCCTGAAGGTCGGAATGGTTGTCCAAATTGGGTGTAATATGCTTCTTCAAACGTCTCACTTTCATTCTTATTCGGGCAATCTTTAGTGTAGTGAGGTCCTTCGCATTTTTCACATCCAACTTGGGCAGCATACACTTTTTCATCACGCTTCTTCATCTCTCTACTAATTTTATCCAATTGAGCTTGAATAGCAGCAAACCCGTCAAAATTAGTGCTGCTCTTAGATCTAGTAGAGGTCCCATCGTGCCATTTTTGAGAATGATCAGCAGCTTCTTGGATAGCTTTCCTAGCATTGGCTGCACTCATTTGAGGCACAACTCCCTTAGCGTCCAAGATTTGTCTAGTAGGCACGTCCAATCCTTGATAAAACAATATTATCTCCTGCATAGGGGTTAGATAGTGTTGAGGACATTTTACCAGTAAATCTTTAAATCGTTCCCAAGCTTGATAAAGAGTTTCATCAGGCTCTTGCTTGAAACTGTTGATAGCCTCCATCTTTTTAGCGGTCTTAGCAGGTGGACAATATCTTTTCAGGAATTTGCTCTTCAAATCTTCCCACGTTGTGATTGAACTAGCAGGTTCATTCCTTAGCCACTTATTAGCAGCTCCTTTAAGCGAGATTGGAAAGATTCTTAGCATGAGTTGATCGTCAGTGACTCCTTCTGAAGTAAACAAATCCGCAATCTCAAGGACCTTTTCAACATGCTCATTAGCATCCTCATGTTCCGATCCACTGAAAGCATTTTCTCTTAGCTCCTTGAGAAACTGACCCTTCAATTCAAACTTTGACTTATCATCAAACTTTGGTCTAGCAACTCCTGAAGTGTAATCAGCACGGGTTTTGTTCATGTATTCCTCCATAGTTGTGTTTTCGCCCATTGCTTCTGTTTCTTCTTCCTCTTTCTCTTCAGAAAAATAATCAAGCTCGAATGAACTTGAAATATCAAAGCTTTTTGTGTTGAAAAGCCTTTTTAGCGAATGAAAGGCTCGTTCAGGATCTTCGAAAGGTTGAATCAAGTTCTTCGTAGAACTCCTGGTCATGCACTTCCTGAAACTATCACAAAAGCATCAGTAGGGTATGTTCAAGAAAGTAATATATCAGAAAATCAACAACGAAAACGGAATACGAAAAATAAAAGTTACTGATATCTGCAGACGATGCGCCGTATCCAAAAAGTTGGATACGCCGTATCTTATAATCGTTAAAATTTAATCAGACTTTTACTAAGAAAATAGATACGCCGCTTATAAATTTAGAATGCGTCGTATCAGTTTTAATTATCAAAAATCGATATTTATTTAAAATTAAATGCGTCGTATTAACAGAAGTTAATGCGTCGTATTTTCGTTACGTTTCAAAATACAAGATTTTTTATTCAGAAGATACGCCGTATCGATAAAGATCGACACGCCGTATCTGTTTAATAATTCGAAAACTGTTTTTAATTAAAATAATAGATACGCCGTATCTGCAAAAGCAGATGCGTCGTATCGCGTTATCGCTTAGAAAAAATTTCTTATTAAAAACAGATACGCCGTGTCTTGGGGAAAGATGCGTCGTATCGAATTAATTAAACGCGTTGTATTTTATAAAAATTAAACGTAATACGCCGTATCTAAGAAAATAGATGCGCCGTATCGTTTGAATAAGCTCAGTACAACGATAGCAGAATACAGAAAATACGAAAAATAAAAACAAATAAAAACAAACCAAAATAAACAAAAATTAAACACACAAAAACAGAAAATATGCAAAATAATACAATGAATGCAATTTAACTAATATACAACAGAGTTAGCGGTTAGATTAAAAATTAAAAAGAAAAGCCTAATTAAAATACTAATCAAATTAACAGATAATAACAATTCATTCCCCGGCAGCGGCGCCAAAAACTTGATGCGCGTGTGCGTATGCTCTAATTTATACCCACGGTATGTCGTTGTGGTTTTAGCAGTATTCAAGTTTTAAATTTATATTTAGCCGACTTATCAATAACACACACACTTTAACGAGCAGTGTACCCGGTCAGTATGAATATAATGGTAAGTAGAGTGTCGATCACTAAGAGTGGAACGTATTATCTAGTTATCCTAATCAGTATTTTAATATCTTAAGTTAGCTATACAACCTAATCTAACGCAAGGAGGTTCAGCCTGAGAGACTGGCACGGTTTGGTTGCAATTAAATAATATACTAAACTAATAAGCACGAATCAGCGAATAGCACACACGTACACAGATAAATACTCGAGACAATAAGAAGACTTGTCCTGATAGTTAAATAGCTTGTCACTTGTTTTATTGCTAGTTTTATATGAAGTGTATAGTTCGATGCAACGCACCGAGATTAAGTCCTTTCTCGTTGGTTCTAATCTTATCGGCGAGTAAACCCTTAATGATTACTTATGACTATCCTATTTATCTTTCTTCCTACTTTTCTACAGACGATAGAATGCATAGGCGATCTAATAAATAGGCGAGGGCAGAGGCATGGCGACCCGATCAACGCTCAGCTAGACACAGAGGTTATCAATGCACTAATAAAAGTCACCAAAGACATCAACATATAAACTTTAATTAATGGGAAAGCAGTTTTAAGGGAGTGCAACCTTTCCGTTGTCACATTACACAAGCCACAAATCCTGATGAATTAAAGTGTACTAATACAATAAAACAAAACTACTTAATGAATTAAATACATGCAAGACCTTCTTATAGCTCTTGTATCTTCGTTCAAGGTGTGTCTTGTGCTGCTACTTCGACTGAGTTCGTCCTAGGGTTTCTGTCTTCTCGTACTTAGCTAAATGTCGAAACCTTCCAACCTCTCGAATACGTCTGGTCTTGGGGTATTTATAGTTTCTGTCTGAGGGTAAGATGCGGCGCATTGACTTAACTTCGCGTGGGGTCCAAGATTAATATATTCAGGAATATTCGTTCACCGCCAGAAGATGCGGCGTAACTCCATTCTTAGATGCAGTGCATGTCTTCTTGTATCTTGGATCATATCTTGTGAAATCTTGATAGTGATGTGCCGTATGTAATAAGTAAGATGCGGCGTATCTGGAGCAGAATGTCTTGATCTTGTACATTTCAGTAGACTCTTATCTTCTTGCTTGTTTTGCTCCATAATTAGTCCAAAATCGCCAAGTTTCACATAATACTTGTTTTTACCTGAGAATTACAAAAGTAAACATTAACGTATCAATTCTCATACATAATATAATAAAACAAGTCAAATAAGTAGGATAAATGATGGTAATAAAATGTACTTATTTGAGTTCATCATCAGGACACTCGTCGAAGTACTTCAGGAGGAGCTCAGTTTTTAGGGGAAAAGTTGGTTAGTTGGTCTTCGAAGAAGCAAATGAGCACATCCATATCTTCTACTAAAGCGGAATACATTGCTATGTCGGCTTGTTGTGCACAAATTCTATGGATGCGATCACAACTATCAGACTATGGATTCTCATACAACAAAATTCCTCTATATTGTGACAACAAAAGCGCCATTGCACTTTGTTGCAACAATGTTCAGCACTCCAGGTCAAAGCACATCGACATCAGGCATCACTTCATCAGGGAACAGGTTGAAAAGGGAATCGTGGAGCTGTATTTTGTGAGGACAGAGTTTCAGCTAGCAGACATCTTTACCAAAGCTCTCCCAAGAGAAAGGTTTCAGTTTATTCTCCCACGCCTTGGTATGAAGAGCATGACACCTGAAACCCTCAAGTGTCTTCAGGAAGAAAAGGAGGAGTAAAGGATTGTCTTCTTATATCCTTGTACATAGTTGTATATATCTTGAAACAAAAAGAAAATACAAAAATATAAAACCTATAAAAACCATAAAAATCGAAAAATCAGAAAATACCAAAAATAGTCCTACTTAGGCATGTCTTCTGTTTATCGATAACATTTACGGATCTAGAAATGTCATTAAACAATGACACGGATCTTTAAATGAAGCTCGAGCAGAAGTTATACTAATCAGTTAAAACATGTCTTAATGGCTTGCTATTACTTCAGATAGCAACCCACGCTATAAATTGAGGAAAGCTTGTCGCTAAAAAGACAGCTGTTCCTCCAACTGGGTGATGTTCACCTGGGCATGGATTACTTTATAGGGTTAATACACAAATATGTTACTAAACTTTCCATAAAAGTTCGCCTAAGTTACTGAACTTTCATTTTGTTCACTTAGGTTACTGAACTTATAAACCATGACATTTTGGGGTCACTGAACTTATAAAAAATATTCATAAACAACACTGAACTTGTAAAAACATGACATTTATGTTACTTAACATATCAAAAAATATACGATTAAGTCACTCCTACCAACACTAATAAATTAGGCGAACTTTTTTGGTAAGTTCAGTAACCTAAGTGAACAAAATGAAAGTTTAGTAACTTAGGCGAACTTTTTTGGAAAGTTTAGTAACATATTTGTGTATTAACCCTTACTTTATATCCATGTTTTTCCTGATTTGATGTACGTTTCAGTGCATCATTTCTTGTATAAGAAGAGAAGTCTTCTTTACATCAGACTCTTTATCTTGTTTGATTCTTCAAGAGAGTCTTGATGATTACACAAGGTGGTAAATTGAATTAAATTTTCACAAATACTCGTCGCTTAATTGAATGACTACAGCTCTTTTAATAGAAAACGGGTCATTAATTAAGGGGGAGAGTACTTGTTCAAATTTCTGACACCTTGCCAAATTTGTGCAACATCAGCAGTGACACTCTCTCGTAGTTTAAGGGGGAGCATAGTATGCTCCTAAATCAGAATACATTTAAACCTGACCACATTTTCTCCCAAATTTTCTAAACTTATTTAAATCAATTGGGATCACAAATCCCAAATGGTTTGAAATTTTTGATCGGGGGAGAGAATGTGATTTAAATATGAAATTCTGATAAAATGTGATGATTTGGAAATAAATGTAAGCTCTCCCGTATGTGCTAAACTGCTTTGTATATCAATGCACATATTGAGGGGGGGCAAAATGTTTTAGACGTAAAAGCAAGCTCCTCCATATGTGCTAAACTCTTTCGTATATCGATGCACATATTGAGGGGGAGCAAATGTTTTGTGGAAACAAAAAGGATTTGGCATCGCAAGAGATCGTGACTCAGACTTGACAAATGAATTGACGATAGCTAAAGTCAGTAGTCGAAAGGACATGTCCTGGACGGGTAATAATTTCAAGCCAGTTTATCTGGTGATGTAAGCGTGTCTCGCAAAGGACGTATCTGAGTAGAATGTATCAATTTCGAGCGATTTTCCTTGAATGTGATCTGGACGGGTAATAATTTCAAGCTAGTTTACTAGTGATGTAAGCGTGTCTCGCGATGATCATGTTCTTGAAAAATCAATCAATTCAAAAGTGCGAGCTTCACCCGACATGTGCAAATTTATAATTAAAACACTTGAGCACGTGTTGAGGGGGAGCATTTGAAAAATTCAAAACTCTCAAGGTGTTACTAAAATGTGTTTCTTAATCATGAACACTTTCAGAGATTTTTCAAAGATTTGGTTTGGCAATCGTGGAAGTACACCAAAGACCGACCATTTTATTTAATGCATGGAGTTATAAGGATGGTAAGGTTAGGTTCAAGTTCCCACGATCCCGCCAGAGCCGGAGGGATCTACCCAGGGACAATCCACTAGATAGTGTAGAAGTCCTTAGGTATGATTAAAAAGGGAGAAATGTGAATTAGGGAAGAGTGTCGACTGAGATGGAGCTAGTACTGGAACAAACCCAACAAGGTTCTAGTAATGAAGTCTCGGTAAGCACTGAAGGGGTTGAAGAATGAAAAAGAATTGTAAAGATAAAGGGTGAAAAGAAAGAAGCCCTCCTTACAACTTAGGCAGAAACCGGGTCAATACATATGCTGTCAGAATCACTTAGTTGATTGCTGGCATTGAAGACAAAGTATCATGGACCCAGTGATACGCTGCACAACCCTCCCTAGCCACTCTAGGTCCCTCAAAGGACTCTTGTTTCAATTGTCACGAAGCTCAATACATTTCTATCGTCTCTCTCACTCCGAGTTAGATGATATTGAAAAGGTGGCAGTCCTCTCCAGCCTTCAATTACCAAATCAAAACGCACAATAGAGTCTAGAGCCACGAGATGCATTATAAGATCTCATAGGGACACGAATTATTTCTACACTGGTAGTTTAACATTAATGACACCAGATGTAAACTTATGAGTCCTACGCAGATCTTAGCAATCTGCCAGAACATTTATGAGAGAATTTACTAATGTAATTCTCAATGATTGAATGGAAATTCCTGCCAGGGTCAACATCAAACAGCCCTGAAAGCAGGTCACTTCGGTAATTCCTCGTGGATTACGCTTAGTGGCTGCGGCGGTTTCAAACGGTCTACAGTCGTGGAGTGATCTCCAGCGACTCACCTAATCGTTGATATACTACGGTATGATCTTAAAAAGCCCTCTGTGGGTTTTCGATTAGGAACGGTCTTGGTAAGGATTAGAGAGAGTTTTCACACTATGCTGTTAACAATCTCGAAGTCCGAACCTGTAAGTACCGGTCGATTTGTTGCTAACTGTCGTATGCAGGAACATCTGGTGATTGTAGCTGTGGAATGTTGTAGCTGGTTGCTGTTGTAGCTGGTTGCAGAAAAGATGCCAAACATCTACCACATGTTCACACTACATCATCATTGTAACTCAACAAAGTCATGATCAACCTAAAAGACCTTTAACATGGCTTCTGCAAACTCTGATGCTAAAGATCATGACACCAAATAGTGTGAGCATGTCGGCTCAAAGAATACTTCATCACTTGGGGACATACTGATAAAAGATGACTTGAAGATACATGTTGGATGATATTTTCGAAGACTGCTCTAAATCATCCAAGACAAAGGAAAAGTCATCAAAAGTCCACTGCTGAAGGCACAATGATTACTAAAGTCTGAAGAATCAACGTCTACAAGCTACAAAGACAAGTTTCATAGATAGAGTGCTTGAATTAAGAACATTGTTATCGGGGTGACCTCCCTTAGGGGGAGATTGTTAGGAAAATAAATATTCAGTTGAAGACTCGGTCACCCCGAGCACTCTCTTGTATCAAATAGCTCGTAGTATTACAAGTAATTTTAGTAGTAAAGTAGTTAATTAATATTGTGGAGTGATTCGGGTCTTTACCCACTGTCAGCTCGCTCCACAGTCCACTAGGGACAAAGTAAGTAGGCTAAGTATAAATACCCCTCTCCTCATGTGGAGAGGGTTGGACCTTTGCAAGCTTTCAATTCATTTTTTCTTTTTTGGTTTATCTCTCTAAAGGTTCCATACTTCTTTCTCTCTCTAGCTTCTTCCTTGTTCAATCCATATAGCCACCCAATCTTGTGTTTATTAGTTCATTAATATCCTACACATAACATCATAGCCTTGACAAAGCTTTTTAAAAAAATAGTACCAAGATGAATAATTCAATTTGTCAACATCCAGTTTGACAGGTACAAGAAAAGTGATGTTAGCAACAGTAAGTAATTTGTCACTAGTAGACAAAGTAGGTGTGGGAGTTGGACCGGTCATTGTGATGTGTGGAGGGGCGGATCGACTTGTGACTAAAAAGTAGGGAGGATATGTCGACGGAAAAAAAAAGAAAAATAAAAGGGGATCAGTTGTTATTGGGTTTTTTAAGGTTTTTGAGATTTTGGCTGTGATACCATATTAGGGTGAATGATTGATTGATTACTCAATATTACAGGATTATAATATAAGGTATAATAATTGGGCTAGGTCACCCAATAACATACAATGGGCCTATATTAATAAGGGCTAAATATACGAGTAGCCCGGTCTCTTAAGGTGTTGGGCTTTTTTGGCCCCAAAAAAGTCGCTTTCTCAAAATAGCCCAGAAAATAAGCGACTTTCAAAAAGTCGCTTAAAGCGACTTTTTTTTCAATTAAGCGACTTACTATTTGTGTCCTTTTGCAGCCAAAAAGTCACTTTTTAAGCGACTTTTGCTAGATTTTAAGCGACTTTTTGACTTTTTAAGCGACTTTTCGCTAGGGGCCAAAAAAAATGCCACGTGTCGCTCCCACATTTAGTCGCTTATTCCTTGGGCTATTTTGAGAAAGCGACTTTTTTGGGGCTAAAAAAGCCCAACATTTTAAGCTCCGGGCTATTTGTAGAATTGGCCCTATTAATAATAATATTACTGGGCTAGGCCACCCAATAACATACGATGGGCCTATACTAATAATAATATTAATGGGCCAATATTATTATTTGTATAGGCCCATTATATGTTATTGGGTGGCTTAGCGCACTTATTATACTTTATATTGTAATATTGTATTATTCAATAATCAATCAATCATTAACCCTAATAATTAGTCCTTTCCAAATACTAGTAAATGTCTTAAACATCAAACATAGATAAGCATAATAAAATAGCAACAAAAGATATAGCTACTTTGTTGGGGTGAGCCCGTTTGTTGTTTTCTTTGTTCTTCTCACAGGACTTGCAATACCAGCTTGACTACTACTTGCATTTCCAACAAATCTACCAGTTGCAGCTGCTTGACTTCCACTTGCACCTGCTTGACTTCCACTTGGTTAGGTTAGCCTGCTAGCTTGACTTCCACTTGTATCTGCACCAGTTGCACTTCCACTTGCAACATCTTTTTTCCCACTTTGTTTTTCCCACCACATTTTTTCCCACCAGCTTTTTTACCAACAACCTCTCTTGCATCTGCACCAACTGCACTTCCACTTGCACCAGCTTGAGTTCCAACTGCTTGACTTTCCCTTGCACCTGCACCAGCTGCCCTTTCCCCTGTACCAGCTTGACTGCCACTTGCAGGTGCACCAGCTTGACTGCTACTTGCATCAGCTTGACTCACTCCTTGCCTTGGCATCTTACAACCTCTCTTGTTGTGCCCCTTTTGCTTGCAATTTGTACATATACTAATTCCACCCTTCCTTAACAGTTTTTCACCTCTGACCAATTCATCAACTTTTACTACACTTTTCTTTCCCTTTTGGGAGGCCTTCTAATCAAGTTCACTTTCATACATATCATAGTCAATAACCTCTAAGTCATCTTCATTGATATTCACTTCAGGTCTTTGAGGATCACCATCTGTTTCCCTTTCATCATCAGAAGTAATTGTAAACCTAAACCCTTCCATGTTGACATGTATTTGGTCTATAATGTGCTCATCATCCACAAATTTCACATCATTCTCATCATCACCTATATCATTATCATCACCACCTAGATCAGTCTCATTTCCACCTACATCATTATCATCACCACCTACATCAGTCTCATCTCCACTGTAACACCCCCAAAAGTATCGTAACGAAAGATTGTGTCATTGGGGTATTACTTCTTAGCACACAGTACAAGTTACAGAAAACGACTATAAATGAGACATTTTGAAATAATTTATCATTCGATTAAATAAAACATCAGAGTTTAAGAGGTCCCAACCAGTTTATAAGAAATAGACATAAGAGTTTAAAAGTTTTATCTAATGATAATGATGCACTGTCTTCAAAAATTATTCGTGCGCCTTCACATGCCAGCTATTAGAAACCTGAGATAAACATGCTAAAGAGTCAACACAAAGGTTGAGTGAAATTCATAGGTTTATAATAATTAATGGCCCACAAGATTTCAGAGTTAAAATAATAATTGCAACGAATACAATTATGGGTAAATAATTATTATTGCTTTAAGCTCATGGCACGCAAACTGACTGAAGGTTCATAAAATGAACCAATGCCCTGAAGGGTAAATTGCCATTTTACCTAAAATTCAAATATAGTGCATTTGTGGCATCTTATCTGACCGCAGAAACGGGATTCGTTAATCCCAATAGGCATATTCACAATATTCGCGTTCACTCGCAAGTGATTAATGGTTCATGATTCGTTAGGGACTTATTTTGGCAATATTGGTACTTTGGCAATAATATGTTCCGATAAGCATACAATTTAAAGCACTTGTGTCTAAGTTGTAAAATAGCATGTATCTCCCCCAATGGGTTTATAAACAGTTTAAGAGTTAAAGTGGGGCTATGAACTCACCTCGAAGTGAATGAGCAAACAACATGAGCAGATTATCAAGGAGCACAACACAACAATAATCGGACGGCTCGATCTAGAAGATAAGGTTTATCTTAACGGTTATGACACGTTAAGAATAGAATAATGAAATTGAGTCTTTCGAAAGGATGGTTACATCAACGCGATACGTTGATAAAATATTTAGTTTTCAATTTGTAATAATTTGGTGGTTGGTTAAATCAAGAGAAAATAGCAAGGTATGTAATATATACCCGTATATATATTACATACGGAAAAATAAGTACATATATATATATATATATATATAATACACGATGGGTGTTATATATATAAGAAAAAATGAGGAAAAAGAAATAAAATAGTTCAAAGTATATAATACATCGCATGTATTATATAAGAAAAATAGAAAAATAAATAGGTATGTAGCAAAGTAGTATTACTAGGTAATGTAAGTAAAAAATTAGATACTATAACAACAATTTTCTGGGCAAAACAACTATTTTCGAGCAAATTCAAACCAAGCAAATCACCAACATAATCCATAATCGTAACTTACAAACATTGCTATTCTTTCAAATTTCTATGAAAATCGGTTATAACTCTAAAAAAAATATTTTTTTTCCCGTTTTGACCCATTTGGCTATTGTGACAGCAGCAATATTCCGGGCAAAACGCCATTTCCAATCAATCTAAACAAAAAGTGTTTTAGCTACCTGGTGTCTTAGATGGTTGTTATATGTGTTGTGATCGGAAATTGAACTGCACTTATTTTCACCTTTCTTGTCTTGCACGTGGTGGTCACCTGTAAGCCCACAAATACGTCAATAAATATCGGATAAGCACAAAAGCAAATGATCAATGTTTGAACCTGTTATTGTAAAAACTAAAGAAACATTCAATAAAATCGATAGAATTTGGGGTCTTCATAATGCAAAAACAACTGATCAAAACCTCATGGCAGAAGAAAAAGAAGTTCAGCAATTCCTTTTTCAAGTCAAATTGTGAAGTGCAAATTCATTAACAGAGAGAGTATACATTCTACCCGAACGTCTATAACAACGTTATTTTATAATTTGGCGCAACTTCATTTTATATCACCACTTCATAATATATAACCCCAACATTCTACCCGAACGTCTATAACAACATTATTTTATAATTTGGCGCAACTTCATTTTATATCACCATTTCATAATATATATAACCCCAACATCTCTAGCTTATATCACTCAAGGAATTAAAAATGTGACCAATATAAAACAAAACCTCCAATACAATATTGCTAAACCCTTTACCAGCTACAATAATACCAAGATACTCATTTGAGCAGTAATAAAAATTTGCATCAGTCCTTATATCATTACTACATAATTCAGTATAAAAGCAGCTATTCAAGTTAATATATAATAAAATATATAATAAAATTAAAATCAAACAAACCTTGCTAAGGATTTAGACTTAATTGTATCCTCACAACTTTAATTTCAATCATCATATGGTGGCGGTGTTTAATTAGATCTGAGTGATAAATACTGGATAATCAAACGAAATTGTTGTTATGCAAGTGATAAATACTGGATAATCAAAGTCAATGTTCCTTATGTTCATCTATTATGTATATATTCTGCTTATACTAAAATGTAGCTATGTGAGAAACAGGTAAAAAGTTGAATAGGATAGGAACTTAGTGGCAGGAATCGGGTCTGTATTTAAAGTTAAATATAAAGCTAACTCGCGTAGAAACATTCAAGAAGAAGCATCACCTATATATTAGAGATGTTGTCGCGGTTCCAGAGTGGCTAGAAGAAACGATTGGCAAAACGAAGTACCATCTGCACATTTATTAACATAACACATAAGTTCAGGGAGAAGCAATATATGAGGAGATCACAAGAGTGTGTAATTTCAGTATTGCTATTAGAAATTCATTTGACACACGTATAATTTCAATTTTGTTTAGACAGTAAACAAGAGCACAAAAAAGGTTTAAAAAAAATGTTTTGGGGTTGTTTGGATAGACCCTTTTAATAGGTTGTTTGGATAGCAAGTAAGCGCAGAAAAAAGGTTAAAAAAAATTATGGGATTGGGCTATTTGGACTGAACTTTTTCAGGGGCAGTTTGGACTGCAAATAAGTGCAGGAAACCTTGACAGAAGTTGGCTTTAAAACCGCATTAGGTACCTGAGACATAACCATATGTTACATGTACATGTAATAGATTCTTCACATGTATATTTTGAAATCTATATATTTAGAGTCATCCTTACTCCTGCAACTGAAACATTTTAGTTTCCTCACACATATATCTAAAGTACTCGATAAAGCTGAAGACACAAATATCCAAACTAAAAACCACACGTAAAGTAGGTGTGTATTCATTTATCCAAATATTAGTGGGCTGTTTGGTATTGCTAAATATATTTATAAGTAGAGGTCTATTCATTTTAATTCAATATTTGCTAAGTTACATTGCTTATTTATACCTGAAAAGCCTATATGCTCACTTTTAACAGCTTATGAGTCCCATAATATCGAAAATAAACACCCTGTTATTTCATTGTAAAAATAGTCTCAAGCACCCCTTTAATTCAATTATTAACACGATCCCAAACACCCCGTTCATTTGGCTATTAAAAAGGTCCACAAAACCCCTCAATTCAACCTGACATGGGTAGGCAAAAAGAATTTGACAACGCATATAAAATCCAAACAACAAACCGGTTATTTTTTATAAGAACATGCCTAAGTGACCCGTTAGCCACATACTCAGTACCTCCTGGACTTGTACAACATATAAAAGGAGTTTATGTGTCGTATGCATGTCGTGTCGAATTTTAAAAGTCCTTATTGTAACAATAGTTTACTCGCTTAGGCGTGCATCTACGATAGTCCCGCGGCTAACAAAATAATATTATAAACAATATTAGATGTGTTAATATTAACATATTGTACCTCAAGTTGCTCATGTAGCCTTCTTGAACTTCAACATGCAGTTGCATTGCTTCGCTTAACTGCAAGTTTTTTAACGGTATTTTTTCCCGTTAGAGTCAATATTGGAGGGTTTTATTTCTCAGGCGATCCAGTAAGAAGCTAAATAATCTTGACATTGAAATAACTGATTCACAGATGCTTATATAGTACTATAGTAGAAATTAAATTGGTAATCTATTTAGAGAAAAATTCCGTGTAGAGCAATCCCAAACACACTTTTATATGTTCCCTACATGGCTACATTACACATTTTTTTTCTTCTTCATATGCATCTAAACATATTATTTGATTGTACACAAACATTATAACCTCCTTTGATCCCTGAGTTAAATTCAGTAACAAATTATCTTGTAAATTAACATAACTCGTAACAAATTAGAAACATAGCATAATTACAGAAATAACACTAACCTGGAAGATGGATTTGATCATGGATTTGTCATCCTCTTCAAGCTTGTCCTCTTGCTGCAGAAAGATCCAGAATCGATGTAAACATAACAGATAAACACCTAATAGTAATCACATAAAACTAAAATCGATTTAATAAATCACGATTCATCAAAGCCATGGATACTGGAATCAAACATAAACTGATTGAATTAATCAAAATTAAATATTCAAAATTACAATAAATGAGTTCATAAAGCACAAAAAGTCATTATACCTAGTTAAAAAAACAAAATGCATTAATGGAAACTTACAACAAACGGATTATAGCAATTCATTTAGACGATGCATAAGAGTGTTTCTACAACTCCAACACCTGATTCTCTTCGTCTCCTACAAATCCCTATTACACAATTATCAAAATAAGCATTTGTAAACGCTTGCTTTAGAGAAGTGACATCAAGCTTAATTTCGTACATAAAATAACAATTTTTTAACTTTCTCAGTTTAATATTAAATAATCTCACCAAATATCGCCTCGTTGAGGCTTGTGACTGTGAGATCGTCTCCTAACATAGCACAAATAATAAAAAAATGAATAATTAAAAATGCATAAATGGATACAAAACATATACGTAATTCATCATACACCAAATTTGATCGGCTAACCTAATTCATTTAATCAGATCAAAATAAAAAAAACTGAAACGATTAGCACAAAGAGATTGTAGATTTAATTGTAAATAAAATATATAATAAAATTAAAATCAAACAAACTTTGCTAAGGATTTAGACTTAATTGTATCCTCACAACTTTAATTTCAATCATCATATGGTGGCGGTGTTTAATTAGAAATAAACCCTAATTAGAAAAGATACCGATCGGTTGATGATATTACTAGATATGTGTGCGTGTGTTTTCGAGTCACATAAAAAAACACCATGATAGTGGATCAAATAAGATGAGTTGATTGTTTAGGATTTGAAAACTGAATTGAAGATGAAAGTGCCGTGATTTTTGGTTTATGAGTTGATCGCCTTGTGTTTTTGAATTACATGATGAAAAGTGTTTTGTTATTGAGAGAGAATGATACAGATTTTTTGGGTGTGATTAGTGATTTGAAAAACTGAATCGTGATTTTAGGTTTCCTTAATATCTAAATAAGCATGTATATTTTGTTTTAAAAGCTTTCAACACAAACACTCTAGTTCTCTAGTGGTTGAGTGTTTGTTGGTTGTTCAACAGGTCGCGGGTTCGAGTCCCGTAAGTTACAGTTTTTTTATAAAAATCCGGGTGGCATTGAGGTGGCAATTAAGTGTACAACATGTAAAGATTCAGTAATGAGTGGTAAAAAATCATGTTTGGCAAGTTGATTATATTTGAGGGTACTAGAATGCATTTTCAAATATCACGTGTAGGATGAGATGCTTTACCATCCGTGACAACACTTAAGCGACCAATCACAAGAGTTCCTACTAAGCACACGGATCACCATCTAACGGTTCTCCACAAACATTACCGTCTGTAATCCAACGATCAAAAGACTTTCAACCACCATATAAAAGACCCACACCTTGGCCCCAAATTCAAAAAACTCAATTTCATTTAACAAAAACAGAAAGATAAAAAAAAAGAAATGTCAGGACGAGGAAAGGGAGGAAAAGGGTTAGGCAAAGGAGGAGCGAAACGACACCGTAAAGTCCTCCGTGACAACATTCAAGGAATCACTAAACCCGCTATTCGTCGTTTGGCGCGTAGAGGTGGAGTGAAGCGTATCAGTGGTTTGATTTACGAAGAGACACGTGGCGTGTTGAAGATCTTTCTAGAGAATGTGATTAGGGATGCTGTTACGTATACTGAGCACGCCAGAAGGAAGACTGTTACTGCTATGGATGTTGTTTATGCGCTTAAGAGGCAAGGAAGGACCTTGTATGGGTTTGGTGGTTAAGGGGGTGTTTGGTTGGGGTTAGTGTTTGGATTTGTGTTTTGGTGTTTGGTTATCTGAATGTAAAGATGTTTGATTTGTGATGGAATGAAATGAATGAAGTTTTAATTACTTTAATCTTTGTTTCATTGGTTGACTTGTGTTTTATCTGATTGTTATATGGAAATGTCTGTAGTTCTGTACACTGTATATTAGCTTAAGTATGGGTTGCTTGGGAATGAGATTAAAAGGTTTAAATTAAATAATTAAATGGTTAATAAAATCTGAGTGAAGTTAGCTTTACTTTCAATACTAATCGAAAATAAGTTGATGGTTTTTCAATTTATAGTTTATTGATCATCTGGAGTAGTTTGTTATTGACAAATGATCAAGGTAATGAAGGTGGGTTCACGTTGCTATTTAGGCGCAGATGCGACTAATGATCTAGTTGTAAGAAGCTGATTTGCTTTTGATTTCACACGAGCCCTTTATTTGTTGAAATATTCAAGCTTTGATTTTCCTCAACTATGCAACAAGCTCGGTCATTTTTCTTAGACACTTACGTTTGCAGTTTATAGGCTCGTGAATCATGATGGAAACTAATTCTACCTTAGCCTAAACTGATGATCTTGATGTCACAGCTTTTTTTTTACATCCTACAATTGACCCATCAATATGAGTTCACCCATTGCTAGCCAAACATAGACTGTTACATGGGTGAAATGGTCTATGCATTGTTGCATGGGTGGCCCGAAATTGATGGGTCATAATTGTTAATTGAGCCGAAGTTATATCTTTCTAGCTGAAGTCTCTTGATATACCTGGTATGAACACTAGGGTCAAAGTGTCGAACCACAAAATGCAATAAACACAGGGTATGAACACTAGGGTCAAAGTGTGGGGAAGTTGGCACGTGAAAAAACTTTACTTAGGTAAACATTTGCAATAAGACGATTTTGAGTCGTGTTACATTTTGTGAGGATCATAGAGAACACTCGTTGGACTGTGCTATTGACTTCATATATTTGACATTCTTTGTTTAATTTGGAGAGTTTATGCCGTTTTTAATGTGCTTGGAAAAATATTGTCAAGCTAGGTTTGTGATAGAGGAGTGGTTATATCATATGTGTAATTTTATGCTTTTGCCTTTTAATCAAATTCGTTTTTATATAATACGTGAAGGTTTCTTCTTACTCTTTTGCAACAAAATGTTCATGTTCTTAAGCACTCCAGTTTTCTTCTACTACAGGATGACGATTCATACATATTCCCTGTTCTTCTGCCTTTTGATGGTCAACCACAAGTGGATGAAGAGGTATACATAAGACATACTTCATGAAAAGTTGGATTTTTGTTGTAAGGACATAATTTTGTTAGCCTGACCCGTTCTAAAAGATAGCCTCTTGTGACATGTTACCCAACCCGCCCGATTTGCCCATTTTGCCACCCCTAATAAACACAATATCTATTTCCAGCAGTCTCATTCGTCTATTGATTTATGTCAGTAAGGTTTGCAGATGTATCTTTCTTCTTTATCTGAATCTCACCTGTCTGTTAAGGGAACATCCTGTATTGGTTTCCATCACTTCAGCTTTACAGCTGCACAAACAAGTGGTAGGAAGAAATATGCACGGAGAAGATTTAGTGAATGGGTGGGAGAAGATAAGTACTTGAAGGAAAATAAATGGGATTTCAGGTCTTATTACTTTCTAAATCCCTTCTATAGTTTATAGAGATGGCATGGTTGGCAAAGTTGGCTTAGTTTTTGTTACGCGTATCGTATGTTAGGAGGTTTGTTTGAAAATGAAAACTATTAAATGTTATTTTACCTGTTAGACCCGTTAAAGAACCCGAAGAACCCATACATAAGTAAAAGGGTCGATGTTGTCACCTCTATCTCTTACCTTATTGTGTTTGCCTTTAGCCTCTTGACATTTATTATGCAGTAAAATAAGCAACACAGAGAGGGCCATGGTTTGTGGTCTGGGCGCGCTCAATCTCTTTGGGGTAATTGTTCTTGGAACCATGTTAAAGTGCGCTTGTTATCAAAATATTGCTACCAATCCATTATATATAATCTTCCCATTTCTGACTTCTTATCCGCGACTGTATTTGACGGAATATGACAGTCTCACCAAGAGGGCCTATCTTAACTCATTTAAATAAACTTGTTGATTTGGATTATGTTTTATTGTTAATGGGTCAAATGTGAAATTAATTGTTTTAGCTAATATGGAACTAAAGTTGAAACGGTTTGTGCTAGCCCTTATAATACTATAGTGTTTACTACCTCCTAAATTGCTTTACTTAAATAAAATGAATCATTATTGTAACGATAGCTTCGGTACTCCGTACTCAGTTATAATGTAGAGTATTATTTTTTTTAAAGAAGACAAAAAGCGTTGGTATGTAAAAAGTCAAAGGGCCATGTCAACAAATTAAGCTAATAGGGGCATGGGTAAAATGCGCTGAAACCTCCCAAAGTCTGTCTTTACTATGGTTTTTTTAATTATCATAGCTAACACATAATCTTTTGTCTAAATAGTGTTAGAATGTATAAAAATGGTCAAGAAAGTGTTTGCAGGTCAATGTAACCCGGCCCAGAGTAGCCCTTTTTGACCCGTACTATAAATTGACCATTTTTGACATGTTACACATCCCGCCCATATTGCCACGCTTAGTTTCTACTTACCAATCTTTGATGAGGCTCTAGTGTTTAGCTCGTATGTGTATTATAGGGTTTAACTTTTTTTTGTCGACATGTTCTTTAGCATTATTAACTCGATTCTTGTTCAATGTATACAGGATTATGAGTGCCCGGGACTGTACAGTGTATACAGATTCTGAGTGCCCGGGATATGTCTCAGAGGACTGTGATTGGTCATGATCAGAACGTGTACACCACCGAAAGAGACATATTCCAGCAAGACTATGATACACAGGAATGGGATAGGAGATTCAAAGAGATCAAAAAGTCTGATTAATAGATAATTGTTATTACACTTATGGAATATGATTAATGAAAGTTTATGTGGATACCGGGCTACAAGAGAAAGCGTTACACCTTTCTATCAGATTTTCATTTAAGTGAGTTAGCATACCGGACATAAACAGTTTGCGTTGCGTACTAAGTGTGTTTAAAGGATCTTTATGGACTAAAAAATCATGTGCAGAATCAGATGGTGTTTCGAAACCTGTAGGTAATATTTTGCCTAATCAAGTCACTCTGGTTTGAATTCAGAAGCATATATGTATCTCAAGTCAATGACCCAAGATTATAGAAACTGAGACCGAGCATTAATCATGTCTCGTTGATGCTCATGGTTGAGATGGACGTGTACAGGAGGGAGGCTTAGAAGCTAATTACATCTATTCCCCGGCCTGGAAACTTACATATGTTTGTTGCAGATGAAAAATATATGATAAGGTTTACGATTTGGTAAGATTCGTACATCATTGATTCAGGGTCTGTGTTGCTGTACGGATAGAAAGATGAAAATAAACAGGCGTTGCGCAAACACAGGTACACGGAACTAATTGTACTCTATATATGTTGAATAAATGTGTGTTCAAAGTCTAGTCTTTATCGTTTACATTTACTTGTAAGATACCGAGTGTTGGAAATAAACACTTTTGACAGAAACAAATCTAGTACTGTTCATTACCAACCATGTGCACATAAACAAATTTCGAAAAAAAGAAAACAGCTAATGTAATATATGGAACAATGAAAGAATTGATATTCATATTACATCTACAAATGACAGTGTGATTACAGAGTCGGTAATAAATGATACAACAAAAAAGTTATTAACATCGCATGTTACTGCATCTTTTGAGTTGTTTGTTAACAGGCTTAATGGGATGATTTTGTGGTGGGAGTTCATGAAGATGTAACACTTGTATCTTTCGCCTCTTCTTCATGTATTCGAATTCCTTATAACTACTTTGCAGCTTTCTCTTTGACGCCTCTAATTTCTTTTCAATAATATCCTTTTGATCCCCTGTTTTCACATCAGAATCCTTCGGACGTTGATCACAAGTGACAGAACTCTGTCGATTTTTTGCTCTTTCAGAAACTGGTTTTGGAATGCTTGATTCGGTCTTTAGTGATTTATCCACCATATCCTTCCATGCATTGATCAGTTTCCTGGCAGTCTCGCTAACATCTTTTGATACGTGCTTTTTAAGAAGTGAAACAGTTTTTCCTATCCCGGTTTTTTCCAATGTTTCCATAGATATCTCCATGTTTTGCAGCTTCTTTAAAGAGTTGCACAATACTAATTCATCTTCGATATTCTTTTCAATAACGCCTTTGATCATCAGAACATCATCAATCACATTAGTATTATTTTCAACTTTCAGATCAGGAGTGATTGGACCCTTAGCAACATTATCTTTTTTTGAATCAGTTTCTGCCTTTTTCAATTTAATCCTAACTTTCAATGATTGTTGTGGTTTGCTCGTCGGCATGTCTTGCTTCTGCTCTTCTTGATCCACAAGACCCGTGTCTTCATTAGCAGCCACATCATGTCTCCATTCTCTATTTTCTTGATCATCTTTGTTTTCAGTACTACTTGCATCAAAGCACTGGAGTTTGTTACCGTTAATCAAGTCACAGTACCTGTACAACAACTCGGCAATGTTGCCTCTCTCAGTTCGAAAATCATCTAGGCGATCAGCTGCAGCAAACCTTATCGCCATCTTAATGAAGTCGAATATATCGACATTCGTAATGTGCAAGTAATTTCTCAAGTCATCCAGCAGTAAGTTAGACATGGATTCTTCCATCGAACTAATTAATGTTTCCTTGAAAGATTAATGATTTGGATAATACCCACAAATTAAATCAAGAAGCTGAATTTGTTACTATAAAACTTGATCGAAACTTGGGATACAAGGTTATGAATTTGTTTTTTGTGAGGATGAATAATAAGATTACAAGCCATTAAATAGATATTCTAATTTGGTCATATTTGAGGCGGTTAACAGATTTAGATGTAATCATTGTTTTTCATTAATTGATAACTAGTTAGATGTTTATTTTCAGTCCGCGTATTAACGGTCATTATGAGTTTTTTGTTAATCAACAAAATTTTATTAAGAAAAAAATTAAATCAAGGTTTGAACTTTGGCAACTGACAAAAAAATCATGGAACTTGACACTTTTGTAATTGTGTAGGAACTATTTTTTTTTTCTTATTGTGTGTATTGAACTTTCAATTTCGTCATTGTGTATTTGCATTCTGCCATGTATTAAATGACCATTTACCTTGAAATTTGTAAACCTTAAATTGAAAATACAAAATACCAAATGGATCGAAAATTTGAAAATTTCAGTAAACA
Source organism: Artemisia tridentata subsp. tridentata (assembly GCA_021014915.2). Taxonomy (NCBI): domain Eukaryota; kingdom Viridiplantae; phylum Streptophyta; class Magnoliopsida; order Asterales; family Asteraceae; genus Artemisia; species Artemisia tridentata. The sequence continues at coordinate 308,911,556 of CP139508.1, forward strand.
AATAAGATAAATAGAAAAAAATGCTGGCTACAACAAATTACAAAAAGTGTCAAGGTGATGATTTTTGTCAACTTGCCTTTTACTAATTATAGTCTTTCAAACTTCTCTAAGGGTTTCCTTTTATCGAATTTATTTAACGTACATCTTTTGAAGAGAAATATGTTATTCAATTCAATGGAAACAAACAAAATTCATTAAGATGTTTTTTTTCTGAGTATAAACCACAAGGATTTTTGTAAATTTTTTAAAAGAATTCCAAATGGAAGAGGCCAAAATTCCAAACTTATGTTTTGTCATTTGCACATATTTATCTTCAGTTCATTTTTCAAACACAGAATACAAATTTAATAGCCTAAGACCGGGCTTAATGGTCACAAACACACGGTGGTGGTGACCTGTCGTGAGGTCCATGTTATGACCTTCCATACATCTGCCCGGGTTGGGTTAATAATAAAACGTTGACATCGAAAGTTGTGCCAAACATCGATTTCAAATTCCCATTCGTTCTTCAATCGAAAATTTTCGAGACCCAATTTGTTTAAGAACACAACACCAATACAACAACATCAATTAACCACATTCGACTACTATATAAACAAAAACTATGGGTATAAACGAAAATAAAAACAAAACCAATGTATCAATGCAAATGTTTAACACTGTCACCTAAAACGTACACGATTCTTACCACCACCTCCGAACCAATATAACTATTTCATTTATCCATTCATGTCGATTTATCCTTTTTGAGTCGAAACCACAAGCATTAATTCCGCCTAACTATCGTTATGTGTACTCTCCCATGAAAAGTCAATCCCTAAAAGACGTTGTCAAAAGAAGTTATAGAAACGGATTTAAAACCGGAATCGTGAATCGTACGTTTCATTGGATTTGTAAAAGAATTTTCGTGAACAGAAGGGTTTGATACATCTGAAAATAGCGCAAAGGTAACACGAAAGTGAAAGGTTTTGGGTGGTATTATGGTACCTTAGGTGAGGAATTGAAGGTAACCTTCCATGTCGTATATGTTATAAAGATTACATCGGACATGTAGAGTTAATTGGAAAAATGTAGACTGAAATATTGTGTTGTTTGTCATTAAAGTTGTCAATTTTGTAGTTTGTAGTTTTTAAGTTTGATGAAGAATAAATGTGATTTAAATTGTAGTGTGCTCAAAGGTCACTTGATTGTAAATTGGTTGGTTGAGTATATAATTTTTCTGCATGTGAGGTTTAAAGTATGCCATAGGAAGAAGAGTGAAATTCCGAAATCTAGCACATAAACAAATGCAAGGCTTTGAAATTAAGCCTATAAGCCAATCTATAAAAACATTTAGTTCAGCAGAATGTGGTTTCAATCTCAACAATCCAATGGACGAAGAAGAGGAGGTGCAAGAAGTTTGACTGATGCGAGGGACAAAGCGAAGAAGAAAGTGCCATCATCATTCATCCCACCGGCATCTTTAGCTGCCGGCGGTGATGAAGCATTGGTGAAGTTGTTGGTAAATGAATTTACAAGTGCCCAATTGTCGTTTTTTCAATGAAGAAATGAGATCGTAATGCCTTTTTGAAGACTAGATGAGTACCCGTGCATAGCAACGGGATTTTATAGCGGCAGATAGTTTTAGTGATAAAAAAAGTTTATGGGTTATAAGCGAAAAATAATAAAACTTTGAGGATTTTAGGATTAAACATAATGTTTTGAACCTGGTTCGACCCGGGTGGTTCAACCGGTTGAACCGCTCCGGTCAAAAAACGGGTCAATTTAACCGGGTCATCCCGACGGGTTGGGTCGAAAACACGGGGCAAATTAAACCGGCTCAACCTGGTTTTCGATGTGTATTAATAGCAAACATTTCAACACTTCAATACTTTCCAAATGCATAGCTTAATTTCAATACTTTCCAAATGTGCTAAAAGTTTGACCATTTTTCAACATTTCAATATTGACTATTTTTACTTTGTATATAGTAGGGCTGAGCATCGGTCTAAAACCGACCCGACCCGAACCGAAAACGGAAAATAATGAAAAACCTAAATCGAAACCGAACTGAGTATGGTCGGTTCGGTTCGGTTTTGTGTCGGGTCCGTCGGTTCGGTCCGGTTCATGTGTGTTTGTGCTGGTTTTGGGCCGAACCGAACCGACCCGAAACCGAAAATCATGAAAAACCAAAACCGAAACCGAACCGACGGGCTGTCGGGTCGGCTCGCTTTTTTGTCGGTTCGGTCGGTTTTGTCGGCCCGGTTCGGTTTTGAACCTTCCATGCTCAGCCCTAGTATATAGTATAGATAAAGAGGCAGGAAATAGAACAAAAGAAGTTTGAACTACAACAACAAATGTTCAACTTATAACAACAAAAACAACAACAAGAAGACAAATTGTTCTATATGAGTTACACAAATCACTTGAGTGGAATCCACCTCGAAAAATGTTGTAGATGTAAAAGAACATTGAGGAGAAATATATATTAGTGTATGTTTTTAATTTCATAAGTTTATGTTTTTTATTTTTAATGTAATGTTTTTAAGATTTGATGAAAGTTTAATTTAGTTTTTATTTAAATTTGTTTAAAAGAAAATAGGTTTGGTGGTCACCTAGGTAATGTGCTAAATAGTGATGTGTTGATGATGTAAAAGTGATGGGTTTGTTGCCATTACACCCGGTCTAAATAGGCCATTAGAGCACAAAAATACAAATAAACGGCAACTCTACCACATAAACATAAGTTGTCATATAGTTTGAACGTAAGCCCTAATAAGCCACAAGACTATAAAGAAACCATTCTTCTGTGATTCGTTTTACGATACATACGTAACATAAATGAATTAAATGTAGTTTAGATATCATGCACGGGGTTTTTGATATGTTAAAAGGTTGTTTCTATGTACATGTTATAAGCATGTGTGATGATTTATAAATAGTAAATTGCTAAATAATAGTAATTTACAAGTCATTGTTACATATAAAATTTTATGTGTTTATTTGCATATTATAATAAGCCGTATATTTATTTTGATAACAACAACAACCACGATAAAGTTAAAAAAAACAACAACCATGATAGAAATATTTTCTCTTCTAAAATATAAAGTCAGTGGTGTATATGTGCAACTTTTTTACTTATTAAAAATTATGAAAACTAACAATTTTACATTTATGTTCATAAAATTAAATTAAATGTAAATAGTTTTGAAAATTCTATTAACAAACTAGAATATAACGGTAAATTTTTACATTTACCTATAAAGTTTTATAGATTACCCTTCTTATTTTTTTTTTTTTTTTTTTTTTTTTTTTTTTTTTTTTTACCTTTTTTTCTCATTATCTTTGTTTGAGCAAATTTTAACCAATTACTGTATTTTTCTAAATATAAAAACAATAGATACAATGCCAATTGTTGATGTTTATTTGAGGTGATGTTTGGTTGATGCTTTTGAGGGTATCACCAAAAGAAAAAATAAAACCTTGTTTGGTTGTTATTGGGCTCACAATTTTGGGAATGAAGGAATGAAAATTTGATAGATTTCATTCCACCAAAATTTGGTGGGTTTTTCTCAATCCTTTCAATCAATTTTTTTTTATTTGATAGAATTTTTTTCCTTCTTATTTTATACTTTTTTTATTTCAAACAAATACATAAAACTTATTAAACATACATATAATTTAAATATTAATTAATTTTCTTTCTCCTTCTTTTCTTTCAAACATTTCCTAAATCCAAATCCAATTCCGATCCCACTTACGAACCAAACGCACCCTGAGATGTGATTGTTTGAATTATTCTCGCCACCTGTTTGATACAATGCCACAACGAAAACTTGTTACATAGAAATCGATTTTGACAGCCTACACTTACACCAGTGATTCTAAATGCACAAAATGTAGCAACGCAGATGTGGGTTTTCGACTTTTTATGCTGGTGCTTCAGAATGTATGGGTATGTATGCTGCATTAGAAGTGCTTGTTTCTAGAGCTCTTCTTAAACTTTACATTAAGTATGGAAAATTAAGAGTGGCGACGAGACTGATGTTTGCATATATGCTTAATCTAATCAAGATGTGGTTTTATGGTATATGATGCTGAAAGCTTGAAAGTTTATGTGAAAATGGGGCTTTTTATAAGGAAGTACATGTTCCATCTCTAAATCAGTTTTTCATAGGAGTGAGGTAGTATATCAGGATATTAGCAGTTTGCATAGTGTTCTTATTGTGTTAACTAAGGATATTGATGGACTATAAGTTAGCGTTTTTGGGATAAGAGTCATAATTTGTCTGCTATCAAGTCTGACTGTGTGACATTCATTATGTCTCTTGTGATGGTGCCATTTGGTGATCTTAGATTGGGGGAACAGATTCATGTATGGCATTGAAACCAGGTTTAGAAAACATGAAAGAGTAGCTAATAAGACCTGATCTTTTTATATTAGTGCGTTTCTTAAGAAGTAAGAACATGCTTTTGAATGTCTGCCCAGTTATATCTAACTGAGCAAACACATGGTCAGGATGTTTCAATATATAAATGGTTGCAATAGTCACAGAACATGGGATCTCTTTACTGTGATGCACAAAATGGAGAAAAAGTTTGCAACGACGGTTAAAGCTTGTGGATTTTAAAAAGTTTGAGACTTTGGAGACAAGTCCACGGATGTGTTCGTGCTTCACTTAAAGATTTTTATGCTAAATGTTCAAGATATTGTTCTTTGGAACACGATGTTGGTGGTTTAGCTCAATATGCATATGGTAAAGAAACTTTTAGTGTCCAAAATTATGTTCTTTCTGTGGGTGTTGTTGATGCTCTTGGTCGGCTGAGAAGTTAATAACATCTATGCCCTACGAAACATATATTTCAATGTATCGAGCCCTGCTTGGTGCTTTTAGGTTTCAAGAAGGAATGGAAATAGGAAGACGTGTTGTGACATAGCTTTTGAAGTTGGAGCCATCTGAATCATCAATTTATGTACTTTTATCGAATGTTTATGCTACCAGTTAACAGTGGAGTGAAGTGGCTGATGCTAGGAGAATTGTGAGGAGTAAGAATGTTTAAAAGGACCCATGGTTTAGTTGGATAGATATAAAAACAGAGTACATATATTTGTCAAGGATGAAAGATCTTTCCCACAACGTGAAATAATATGAGATAAGGTTGAGGATATGGTAAGATCAACACGTCTTGTTCGAGTATGTGTTGCATGGTGTTGCAAGGACACATGTACACATATCTAATTATACTCTATGTGCTCAGCAATCCACAAATGTGTGTTAATATTTAAATTGTTTATCGTTTACTTTTACTTGTGTGATTTTGAGTGTTTGTAAATTAAAACTGACAAACAAATTAACATTGGAAATTACTATATATGTCGTTACTCACATGTTTAACCCTTTTAACAAAAACTGATTTACCATCCAGATTTGTACATAGAACACAATTTTAGGGAAAAAAAAAAAAAAAAAAAAAAAAAAAAAAACTACTGTAATAAATGGAACAATCAATGAACTAATATTAATATTTAATAAAACATCTACAAATGAATGTATGATTACAGTGTTAGTAATAAATGGGACAATCAAAATGTATCAACATCGTATATTAGTTCATCTTCTTAGTCGCTTGTTAACGGGCTTGATTTGATGATCTTGTCGAGGGAGTTCATTAAGCTGCAACAGTTGTATCTTTCGCTTCTTCTTCATGCATTCAACTTCCGTATAACTCGCTTGCATCTTCCTCTTTGATACCTCAAAATTCTTTTCAATAATAGTTCTTGTTGGACCCTTATGATCCCCTGTTTCCACCCTAGAATCCACTGGTTTACACTGTTGATAACAAGTGATTGAACCCTTTTGATTTTCTGCTTTTTCAAATATTTTTTTCACAATGCTTGATTCATTCTTCGTCGTTTCATTCACCATATCTGTCCATGCTTTGACCAATGTTTTTGTTGTTTCGCTTACATCGTTTGATACATGATTTTGAAGAACTGTAACAGTTTTTTCTATTGCTGTTTCTTTCAGACTATCCCTGTGTTGCAGCTTATATACAGCTTTAGAATATCGCCTTTGTGGTTTGCTTGTCGGCATGTTCTGCTGTTCTTGATTCACAACAGTTGTCTCTTCAATAGCAGCCACCCATTCGTCAGCTACACGTCTCCACTCTTCAATAAGCATCCTCGCAACTCGGGAAACATGCTTAAAATCATGCTTTTTAAGAGCACTAACAGAGTATCCTATCATGGTTATCTTGAGAATTTTAACAGATAACACCATCTTCTGAAGCTTCTTTAAAGAGTCATAAACTACCCATGATCCATATTCAACATCTCCTTTCTTTTTATCAAGAATCGACTTGATCCTAAAAACCTCGTCAACCAATTTCCTTTCATCTTTGTTCTCGATACACAAATCCATGCACTCAAGTTTGTTACGGTTATGACACTCACTCGAGTACAATGTCTCACTGTTGTCTCTCTTAACTCGAGCCCGGTAATCCATCTCTGATCTAGATTTCGATTCTTCTATCAAACTAATGTTTCTTTAAAAGAATTATGATTTTAAATTTTTGTTAATACCCACGAATCAAGAAATAAAACTTGTTACACAAATTCTAACTTGGGAGTTAAGGTAAGGAAGAGAGTGTGTTTTCTTTTTACTCTGGTGAAATATATGTTTTAGTAAAAACTACGCTACTAAATAAAGATTCGTAATGAGGAAATTGGAATAGGATTGAGTCGGTTTATCGTAATGATTGTTTGTTTTGAAGCCGCGTTAGTTATAACGGACACAATTTAAATTAATTGTAACAAGTAATTTTTGCAAGAAAAAGGGTTTCTATCGACATATTACTGAATAGTCCTCGGTCTTTTTAGTCGAAGTGTTGTTTCACTTTTAGAAAAATCAATGTTGACTCTGATGAAAAGGTCAAATACTTAAATAAGTAAAAGTTTAGTTATTATTAAAAAAAAAACACAATATAAAAGTCTATAGAGTTTATAAAAGTGATCTATTAAAATAAGAATAAGAGTTGGGGATAAAATGTAAAATTTGGCAGAGGCTTTAGGTGTAATTTAGTGTAGACAATTACTTTAATTAGTATCGTTATAAAACTTAGAGTAAATTGCAAAAACCGTCCCTGTGGTATTTTCAAACCATAGGCGTGGTTTCTACCTTTTCGAAAATGCAGACGCCGTTTTTGTAGGAAACCTTTAGTGCATATGTCGTCCTTGCCCCAAAGAGAAATGACAAAGTTTCAACGAAGACAAGGGCATTTTAGTCCCTTCAATTTAGGGTAGGGACAATATCCATATGTAAGATTTCCCACGAGGACGGCTCATTCACTTTCAAAAAAATAGAGACTTTGGATATACCACATAGACGATTTTGCAATTTACTCTAAAACTTATATCAAGAATTACCATTTCTAGTCTAAACTATTCAATAAGTAGTTCTCTATTGAGCTTCGAATATTATACATTCACCAAGCTATCGAATTTTCCTGGCCAGGGGCGGAGCCAGGATTTGAAATGAAAAGGGGCCGGAATTAACGGAAAACTTACAACAATCAAAATAGAATTTATAATTCTTTTAACGCATGATTCAACTGAACACTACAATAATTAGAAACTAAGCTAAATTAGAAAAGAATAATTCGATAATTAAATTTATTTTGATGTTGTATAATTCAAAATTTCAATAGGAATAAGGGGGCTTGATGCAAATATTATTAAGAAACTAGATTATAGGCTATATAATTAATGAATAAAGTGGGCTGATTAGGAGTGACCGAGCACCTACTAATTACCCTACTAGCTCCGCCCTTGAAAGTTACGGGCCTAAGCCGCTAACCTCTCGTAAAAAAATTGTGTGTAAAAAAAAAGGAGCCAGGGGAGGGGGGGGGGATGGGGATGTAATAGGTGATGTTAATTGGGATGGTTTATTTCTTTGTTGTTGTAATTTGTAAAAAGAAGTGTTAGGAACACGTTTTGTTAATATTGGAAGTCTTGTTCATTTCGTTTAATAGTTGCTCAATATGGACTCTAAGTTAGCTAGTAAGGGACGGTCCATTAGGAGTCCATGGGCCGGCCTCTTTAGTATTAATTCTTCTAGAAACATTATTGTAAGAGTTGCCCTAATCCCTTGCCTATAAATAGAAGGGTAGGGAGCTCATTTTACTTGTTGGTTATTCATGTATGTTGCGTAAGCCTTGTCCCTTTATCGTATGAAATGAATTACCTTCCAATTCTCTTCACTTCATCTCTTATTCTCTTCTCTTATTAGCTTATTCTCTTTTCTCCTTATCGTAGCTTATTAAATAAGTAGTAGTACGTGTTTTACTTTATTATACGTGTGTGTGTTGTTGAGATATACACGACCTACAAGAAGGACGCTAGAAATGAAAAATATGAGCCTTACTTTTTATAACAGTTGACTATTTATTTATTTGTTTGTGTTTCTTTTATTGAAAGCTATAAGTCTGTTGTCTGGTTATAAAATTTGTATGGTGAGTTTAGTAACATGTGAAGTGTGGCTCTGTTGGTAATTGAACAACAATTTGTTCGCAAGGTCTGTGGTTCAATTCTCAAGGGAGTTCTGCTTCAAATTTTATTTTCATTTTAATGAAACATCAATTTGAGTTGTATTTTCGATAAATGTACAAAACTGTTTTTAGATCATTTTCCATTTTTTCATCATTGGTACGTTCCAAGATAACAAAAGTTAAAAATTAAAGAGTAAATTGCAAAAATCGTCCCTAAAGTTTGTGTGGAAAACTAGAAAGGGGGGTTGAATAGTTTTACGTCTTTTTAATTTTATTATGAAAACTTTGTTTCCTTTTAAAACCTTATATTTGAGTTTATATGAAAAATGATACTTGAACAATATTATTAATTATATGTGTATCCTTTTAGATTTGTTATAAAAGTTTTCTTTTTATGAATGGAGTTTTAAATTGATCTTTATGTGAAATCAACTTCTAATTAATACTAACAGTTATATATGCCTATATGTATGAAAGTAATGACGATATAAAGAAATAAGTAAGAGATGGAAAGATCAAACCGAGACACGAGGGATTTATAGTGGTTCGGCTACAAGGACACCTTCCTTGCCCTACTCCACTCCCCGAGCACACCTTGCTCGAGAGTTTTCTTCACTACTTCAACAAGCTCCCTTATGGCGGAAAAAACCTTACACACTTTCGCTTACACCGGTTTAACGACACAAAGCTAAATGTCGAGTTCTAATCGTAGCTAGAACCAATCTCACAACTTCAATCACAACTTGTTCACGAATTCTTCACGACGGCTTCACGACTTCAACACAACGGCTTCACGACTTCTACAAGACGACTTCACAACTTCTAAGCTATGGCTTCACGACTTCTACACAACAACTTCACACCTTCTAAGCTACGGCTTCACGAATTCTACACAACGACCTCACAACTTCTACATGAGGACTTCACGACTTCTAAGCTACGGCTTCACGACTTCTACATGACGACTTCACAACTTCTAAGCTACGACTTCACGACTTCTACATGACGACTTCACAACTTCTAAGCTACGGCTTCACGACTTCTACATGACGACTTCACAACTTCTAAGTTGTGGCTTCACGACTTCTACATGAAGACTTCACAACTTCTAAGCTACGGCTTCACGACTTCTACATGATGACTTCACAACTTCTAAGTTATGGCTTCACGACTTCTACATGACGACTTCACAACTTCTGAGTTATGGCTTCACGACTTCTACACCACGGCTTTACAACTTCTACACCACGGCTTTACAACTTCTACATGACTTCTTTACACCACAACTACTTATACACCTTCTTCACTACTTACACACTACACTAATCTAATCACTCATGTTCACACCTACTATACACACCTTATACACAAATGAATGAATGATTTACAAACTTTACTAAACTAACAACTTAAGTAACAAGATGACACTAATTTGTAATACTTCTAGTCTTGATTGATAGAAGTATTCTTCTTTTGCACAAGGATGGTGGAAGCTTGGATCACTTGGAAACCAATGCTTAAGAATCTATGATCAAAGGATTTTGGAAAGGATTTGGAAAAAAAGAGGAGATTTAGAACAGAAGGTTTGAGGTGCAAAAGGTAAGAAAAAGTCCAGGGGAAGTCCAGTATTTATAGGCAAAAATGGACAGGCTGGAGGAGCGTGCCGGTCCCCTTAAATAGGGGGGCGGTCCCCTTAAAATTAAGGGGGCCGCCTTGTATATCGAGATGCATTATCGAATCCTGAACGCGATAAATGGATCGAAGCTATGAATGCGGAGATGCAATCCATGAAAGACAATGATGTCTGGGTCGAAGTCGACCTACCTCCTAATGCTAAAACTGTTGGGAGTAAATGGCTCTTCAAGAAGAAGACCAACATGGATGGTAATGTACACACCTATAAAGCTCATCTAGTAGCAAAAGGTTTTACTCAAACCTACGGGATTGACTATGAAGAAACCTTCTCGCCTGTTGCAGACATTAAAGCAATTAGGATTCTTATAGCCATAGCAGCGTACTATGACTATGAGATTTGGAAAATGGATGTCAAGACAGCCTTCTTGAACGGCCACCTGAACGAAGACACATGGTACAACCCGAGGGCTTCGTGAATCCTAAACATCCCAGTAAAGTATGCAAGCTTCAAAGATCCATTTATGGATTAAAACAAGCATCCAGAAGCTGGAACAAGAGATTTGATGAGGAAATCAAAAGGATTGGTTTCACTCAAAATCTCGATGAGCCATGTGTATATATGAAAACTAGTGGAAGTATTGTCGTGTTCCTAGTCTTATATGTCGATGACATATTACTCATGGGAAACAACATTCCAATGCTACAAGATGTAAAATCCTAGCTTGGAAATTGCTTTGCCATGAAAGACTTAGGAGAGGTTGCGTACATACTTGGAGTCAAGATCTATCAGGATAGATCAAAGCGGTTAATCAGCTTGTGTCAAAGTGCATACATTGACAAAATCCTGAAGCGATTTAGGATGCAAGATTCCAAACGTGAAAGTCTTCCAATGCAACCAAATACGGAATTGAGTAAGACTCAAGGACCCTCTACACCCGCAGAGGTGAAGAGGATGAAAGGAATTCCTTATGCTTCAGCTGTGGGATCCATAATGTATGCGGTTAGGTGCACTAGACCTGATGTAGCGTCCTCTCATAACCTAACAAGTAGATTTCAACAAATCTAGGAGAATGTCACTGGACTACTGTTAAGAACATATTGAAGTATCTGCGAAATACTAAAGATATGTTTCTTGTTTATGGTGGTGATATCGAGCGCGAGCTCAGTGTTACTTGTTACACTGATGCAAGCTGGGAGACAGATCGTGGTGACACCAAATCCCATATAGGATATGTTTTTGTCATGAACGGAGGTGCTGTTGACTGGAAAAGTGCCAAGTAAAGTACTATCGCAATGTCCTCTACAGAAGCAGAATGCATAGCTGTTTCTGAAGCTGCAACGGAAGCGATTTGGATACGAAAATTCATTTTTGGGCTTGGCGTTGTCCCCAGAAATGAACGACCTATGGATATGTACTGTGATAATTCCGGTTCCATTATCATAGCCAATGAACCAAGTGTTCTAAAGGGTGCCAAACACTTTCGTCGGAAGGTTCACTAAATTCGAGAAGTTGTCGAAAGTGGTGATATTCGTCTTCTCAAAGTTCACACAGATGACAACTTAGCTGATCCTTTAACGAAACCAATGTCTTGTACCAAACATGTCGAGCATGCTAGGAACATTGGGCTTTGACCTGCTAGTAGTCGCATGTAAATCTGTTTTAGTATTTGAATAATTGGAATGTTGAACAGTTTATATTTATAATGAATTGATGTACTGGTTATGATCGTTTTCATTTATATCAACTGTATTCTATATTTGCATGTTTAATCCATTAATGATTTAGTTATTCTAAAATTGTCCATTGTCGGTTGACGATACGGGAGTATCATCAAATTAAGGCAAATGTGAGCGTGTTGGTGATTATTTACCAAACTCACATGTTGTTCATTATGATGAACATTGGACTGACCCAACCTACGAGTATTCACTGCATGGATCGTCGTCAATAGTGAATCTCGCAAGTGGTTATGTCTCTTATCCTTAGACTTGAGATGCAAGTAGGTCTTGCATGCGTGGAATTTCATTCCTTGATATGGTTAAACGCTGTCCTGAATAAGGTAGTTATAAAAACCATCTTCAGGAGTGATATGAAACACATGAATGACACGTGCAGTCAAAATAGGATTTGTTCCTCCACATGTTATGGAGTTAGATACTATTAGGCCCCTCAATGAATTGAACAGATGTTTGTATGGCCGTACCCAAATGAGATTAAGATGAATCTTAATTTACTTGGTAATCATGTTCAATATCTATATCGAGAAACATAATAGTTGAACAATTAGAATGACATTTGATCCATGTCTAATGTTCAACATGGTATCTGTAACAAAAGGATGGATGACATATAAACCATTTAAATGAGACGTTTAAGAAACTATCCTCACATATTTCTAGGGGCATTGGCGTGTTACTAGACGCTAACCTTTGCTTGTATAATTACTTGATTATTATGACGTCGCAAGTGGGAGCTGTTGGAGTATGCTCGTGTCATAATAAATAATTATATGGCTAGAAATATGTGAGCCTATGGGGTCACACACTTATACATAGAGATACCATTTTATATATTGTATTTATCGTATTTACACTATATATAAGACTACGTAACTTGGGATCAATAACGGGCTACTAATAACTAAGCTAGTACTTAGTTTATTGGATTGGACCAACAAATGGGCAAGCCCATTTAGGGCCCCCATGTGGCCGGCCATGGTGGGAAACAAGAGGGAAAAGAGCAAGGGGTTAAGTGTAACATTTTCCTTATAACCTCCCATTGATTTGGTCATTAAAGGATAATCAATCCCATTAACCACTTACCATTTTTCTCTCCCTTTCTCCCTCTTAAAACCTACGGCACAAAAATACACCCTCCTCTAGGGTTTGTGTTTTTGATCCTTTCTTTGCTTAATCTATTGTAGGTTGTTGCAAGAATAAGTGTTACGAGGTCAAGACTAGCATTGGGTGGTAATCGGTGACATGTAGTGTGTTTCTATCATAGAAGTGATCAACCTCATTGATCATTTGGGTTTCTTATTTCATCCGTGGGTTTGGTGATTGTTAGAGACTCCCGAATCACGCTACAAGGGTATATAATCGTTATATTTATTATTGATTGATCATATGGCTATATGGATCCGTCTCTAGGTGATGTTTCCGCTGCGTTTGATTATTTTAATATGTTTTTCATATTCATCATCACCTATACAAGGATGCTGAGATCTTGTTTGAAGCTATAACAATAAGGTTTGGTGGTAATGAAGCAACTAAGAAGACTTAGAAGACTCTTCTGAAATAGATGTATGAGAACTTTAGTGCTCCAAGCATTGAGTCTCTTGATTCTATTTTCAACAGGCTTCAGAAGATTGTGAGCCAACTGGCTGTCTTGGGTGTAGAGATTTCACAAGAAGATCTCAATTTAAAATTCTTAAGAAGTCTGCCTGCTGAGTGGAATACTCATGTTGTGGTCTGGAGAAATAAGCTTGATCTAGACACAATGAGTTTTGATGATCTCTACAACAATTTCAAGATTGTTGAACAAGAGGTGAAAAGGCCTGCAAGCTCAAGCTCAAGTGCTCAAAACATGGCATTTGTATCATCTCCTGGCACTAGCAGTACTGAGAAGGTTTTTTTTTTTTAAATCTTTTTCTTGAAATCAACCTATACTGAACATGAATCGATGGTCTTTAGTTAGTCAGATAGTAACTGAGCTAACTCACTCTTTACCATTCTATCATTTGATAGTGTGTTAGTCTAAGGACATCTGGTTTAGAGAACAACAAGCAAAAGTGAATCTAATACATTTGTGTTAGAGGTAACATCTGCCACGAGTTGGAAACCCTGTCAAGAAGGCTCTTTTAATGAGTCTATCTGATCACAGGCAGTATTTATACTGAAATCATTGGTTCTCACTAAGGGTGTAAACGAGTATACATATTGTCATGCTCGAATAAAAGATTGTGCTCGTTTAGTTAAATGAGCCGAGCTTAAAAAATATAATTTTGGCTCGGCTCGTTCGAAAGCTCGTTTAGACTCAAGCTGAACGAGCCGAGCTGAACGAGCCTATCGAGCTTCACGAGCCAAACGAGCTTATACTTACAAGAGTTCCTTTGTAAGTTTTAGCAATTGCGAGAATTATTACTTTGAATTCAAACTACCATATAAAAAGTGTGTCAAGCTTTACTAGTCATATTAGATAAGTGCTAAATTTGTAGTTTTTGTCTTCCTCCCGCTTGCCTTTTCGTTTTATAACTCATTTGTTTCCTTTATTTTGTTCCCTCTTCCGATGTGGGATTGAAAGGATTTCTCACTTTTGCATTTATAACAAAACATATGAATACTACATATCTATAGGTAAAAAGTAAAAAGAGGGTATCTACTAACACCTACCACACTTAAAAATTGTATCAGTTATGTATTTGTTATTAATAAATATAAAATGAATATCAATATATGTGAAAAACTAGAAGGGGTTGAACTTTTACCATTTTAAAATCTTAGTTTCGAAACTTATATGTGAGATCAAGCAATGATAGTTTCGAAACTTATACGAAAGATTAAACCACAACATGAGGATTTATAGTGGTTCGGTAACGAAACTCTTTTCCTCGCCCTATTCTACTCCTCGAGTTTCTGACTCAAGAGTTCACTTCACTATGTCAACAAGCTCCCTTTGCCGGAGAAAGCCGTACATTTCACTTAAACTTTTACCGATACAAAGCTAGATATTGACTCCTAGTCTAGGTAGAACCAACATTTCTTTTTATGTGTTTTGAGAACTAAAATGCTAACATAATATTAGTACGGGACGACAATGTGCGTCGGAACATTTATTAGAACTATATTTGTACATGCTAATATTAATCTTGTCGTTTTACACTTTATGATTATATTGTACTACAAAATATGGACAACATTCATAGATTATTTAAGTTGTTTTCAATATAGAACATGAAACATAACATTATTGATTAATAGATTTCATAATGTCTAACAACTAGTTACTTTCTTGTTAAAAAAAAGAAAAAATACAACTAGTTACTATTTATTTACTATAGGCATAATAAATAGCTGTTTGTTAACAAATCTAAACTTTTGTTAAGACTTAAACAATCCAATAAAACAGAGCTCGTAAAACAAAATAATTTGTTTTGAATAAACCAAGCAAATACTTTAAGACTTTGGAATCAAATATAAACAAAGTATTTAATAATTCACTGGTATATATGCTTTTATTCACAATTCATTACTTAATAAATAATATAACATCTTGTGTCTATAAATGTTCTTGTGTGTGCAAGAGATATACACTTGGACATAATAGTTATTCCATCCCACATCGGATGAAAGAAGAAAATAGCCTTCATGGATACCTCTATAATAACAAAAACCCACAATCTATTTACCGAATTAGCAAACTTTGGAAACTCCCAATTCTTCCTAACTCAGGAAACAAAAAAATTCTCTAACTGAAGCTGTAAACTAACTCGCTTATAAACAACCATATTCGAGCTTTGGTTAAGCAAAATTTATCGAGCTCGAGTTAATAAACGAGCACTTAAGCTAGAAAGTTAGTTTATTGTAGGATTACAAAAAAAAGTTAAAAATTTTAAACGAGCTTCGAGCTCGAGCTCGAACAACAAAAAAATATTCGAGCTTGAGCTCGAGCCAATTTATAAAAGTTTATTCGAGCTCGAGCCGAGCTCGAGCCGGGTAATTAATAAACGAGCCTAGCTCGTTTAGGCCAAAACTCGACTCGGCTCGGATCGTTTACACCCCTAGTTCTCACACAACCAGAGGTTAAATGCAACCGAAAATGATTAAGTGTCTTCCTTTACACTTAATCCCTTCCAAAGTTTGAGTGCAGTGTTGTTTTTGAAAGAAAATTGAGTTAATACTGCTGAGAAAAAGTTTTTGTAAAAAGTTAGTACTACTAGTCAAAAGTTTGTACTGCTAGACTTAAACTTAGTACTGTTGGGTAACCGTTAGTGCTGTTTGGGAGTAACCGTTTGTTTTTTTTTAATATAGACGTTGAGAGATTTTCATTACTTACTTTGCTTATAGGTTTCCTAAATTAGATAATTCACAAAATTTCTTTAACTTAAAAGATTTCTTCACGATAACGAAAAGTTTTATTCAAGTCGGTCCAATCGAAACCTTAAGTGCTCTTTATATAATCTCAATTGGCTTTACCAAACACACTTTCTCTCTTCAAAGCACATAACCCAGCACTCTAATCCAACTTTTCTCAATCTCAATGACGCATTTGGCTTTTTGTGATAAACATAACATGGTTGCAGTTTCATCAGATATTGGATTTTCTTAATGCTAGCCACATCAGGTATGCTCTCACAGTGAATCCAACTATCTATAGTTCTCAAATCAAACAGTTTTGGCAGACTGCTATTGCCAATACACTTGATAATGGAGAACAACAAATAATTGCAACAGTTGATGGCAAAACCTTGACTATTACAGAATCATCTGTTAGGAGACATCTCAAACTAGCAGATGATAATGGTTTGCCTAACACTGAAATTTTTGAAACTCTTTCCAGGATGGGGTATGTGTCCACTTCTGATAAACTAACTTTTCAAAAAGGATAATTTGCCCCTCAATGGAGATTTCTCATACATACCATTTTACACTGTTTAAGTCCAAAGAAAACTGCTTGGGAGCAATTCAATAGTAATATTGCAACTGCTCTTATTTGTTTAGCCTCAAAAAGGACTTTTAACTTTTCAAAATTGATTTTTGATGGTATGGTGAAAAACTTGGATACCAAATACAAAATTTTAATGTATCCAAGATTTATTCAAATGTTTTTGGACAAACACAAGAATTTGCTTCTATCTCATAAAACTGTTTATCCAACTCCTTGCCTCACTCAAAAACTTTTTAGTAATATGAGGATGGCTTCTAAGGGTTACAATGGGATAGAAGTACCACTGTTTTCAACTATGCTTGTTCAAGAAGAAACTGTTCAGGGTGAAGGATCAACAATCCCAGTTGAGTCCCAACACACCCACAATTGTTTCAACAACCTATCATTTCACAAACATATAGGAGAAGAATTAGAAAGGAGTATGTGGTTCCTCAGCCCAGATCTTCTACTCAGACTATTGTAGCAGATGCGGTTGTCTCTGACAGAATGGTGAGGGCTGCCACTACTGTCTCTGGCTTAGAAGCTGGACAGGCCAGTGGTAACATTCTCAACTTATCATAGCCGAATCTTCCCCTTCTCTCACTCCGGTTGAGGGAAGTGATCCCTTTTGGGATGAAGTCGATGCTTTTCTCGCTCTAGATAGTTCACTTCCGCATGAGGTTGATGATAACTATCTTGATCCTGAGGGGGACATTCTTTTTCTAGAAAATTTGTTAAACGAAGATTTATCTTCCCCTCTTCCACCAAAACAACTTCATAATGAGGAAATCAAGTCGGTTGAGAAAACTGATAAATTTCCGGAGATCAAGTTTAAGGACTTGCCTCCTCCACTTGAATATGCAATTCTTGAGGAGGAAGTTCTTGTCTTAATTGCTATTCAGATCTCTCTTCTTCCCTTCACCTACCCGGTGATTTCCCCTATCTTTCACTCATTCGGGAGTGAGGATATTACCTTTGACCCCGGCATTTTCCATCTAACATTGGTTTAAATGCCGGATTTATCTCATCGGTGTGGAACTTTCTTATGTTTAATTGGTTATCCAAACATTTTGAATGAAAGTCCGATGGAGATGGTTTCTTCCACTTGCTTCCCCATGAACAAATGAATTCGGGGTCGAGTCAAGCTAGCGACTCGGTTAATAAAAACAGTAGTAAAACATGGGTTTTCACCCATGTCTCACCCTAAGTGTGGGGGAGATGCCCCACAATGTTGTAAATATGTACATTATCTTAAAAAAAAAAAAAAAAAAAAAAAAAAAAAAAAAAAAAAGGCTATTAGTAATGTTTCCTTTTCACGTTCTAAGTGTTGGTTTAACAACCGGTACTTTGAATATTGAAGGCAATATTCAGTTCTAAGTGTGGGGGGGAATTCTAGCGAATTTGATCATATGTACCATCTAGTACCCCCATTTTTGCCAAAATTTTAAAATTTTTTCTCACTTAGAACGCAATAAATGGTTATCAGTCCGCCATGTCTAACCCACATAAGGATTGGCTAATCCGAGAGCAAACGGCTCTTGGTAAAGATATCTCAAATCCGTTTATGGCTTACAATTTGCCAAAAATTGTATGGTATTCGACTCACCATATCTTTATAAGTGAAGAGTTGGCTAGCCCGCAAGGTTATGGCTTGTGGTAAAGGCAGTGGAAAACCATGATTGGTAATCAGCTCACCAAAGATAATAACTGTATTTTATCTAAGAGTTGGCTAGTCCAGAAGTAATGGCTTTTGGTAAAGAGAAAAATCCATTAAATTTTCATAAAAGATTGCTAGGGACTAGCAATAGTTTAGTGTGGGGGATTGATGAGTGTCTAAATACTCATCATTTCTGTCACATTTTATCTGCAAAAACATTTAAAAACATGCAGATATGCTTCAAAATACAGAAAATATCATAAAATATGTTTTTATATGATTCAGGAACAAAAAGATTGAAAACAAGTGAAAAACGAACAAAGTTTGCATAATTGTCATTTTCAGTCCCTGAAGTTTCACAAATTGGCAGAATTAGTCCCTGAAGGTTTAAAATGAAAGAAAAGTCAACTTTAGTCCTTGGGATATCAAACATGTTCACTTTTAGTCCCTGGATGAAAGTTTTCTAAAAATGGCAATTTTTACCCCTCAAGTTTCAAAATTGGCAAATTTAGTCCTCGGGTATTTAAAAAGCATAATTTATCAAATAAAACCCTTGTACTATTCACATGTTACAATTTAGCCCTTTTGATAACTTAATGGAACTTACAAATTCAGCCCTTCATCTTTCATGAAATTACAAAAATGGTCCTTGTGCTAAAACTAACCAACCGGACCCAAAGTTTATTTAATAAAACCAACCCTTTTAAATAACCTAACCCACTACCCTTTTAACCCAACCCACTACATTACCCCAAAGCCCAAAACAAATCCCAAGCCCAACCCTTTTATTTAATAAACCCAACCCGGTATTTAATACCAGGTTTGACTTCGGTCAAACCTGTCTCCTTCCTCACAACCCCGCCAAAACCAATACCACCCCATAGCCCATGGTTTCACTGACCCAACACCTCAACCCCCCACCTCATCACCCCAGCTGTCTAACCACTCCCTTCCACCTCCACAATCTCCCAAGAATCATTAATTGAAAAAACCTGCTATTGATATTTTTGGCGCCAAAAGTAGTATGAGCGATTGGTATTAATTGGAAGCAATCCAAGGGTGCAGAAGTGATCAAGGATGTCGACTAAGGGTTTCCCAGCAATATTTAGTATTTATAGGTCAATTTAATAGAAAGAAAGTAGTAGTTAATTTTTAGTGTAATCGTTTTTTACTTTTCAGACTTTATCTTTTGTAATTTCAAGTTCCAGTTATCAATAAAAGTTAATTCAAGTTTAATTGTTCTTATTTTGTTTATATTGAACTCAGTTTCAATGATGATTTAAATTTCAAGTTATCTCTTAATTCGTATAAGCTCTAAGTAATTCTAAACTACCATTAAAAGCTTCAAACAACCTTGCAATAAGCTTATAAAAGCTTAACATAGCTTTCTGTAAGCTTATTTAGTGTAAATCAGTTCTAAACTCAAGAAATGAAGAAAGTCAACGAAAGTCAACTGAGGAGCTAATAAGCTGTTTCTGGGTAAAAAAAGCTAATCAGGAAGGCTTTTCTTGGGTTTTATAGCTTGTGTGAACAAGCTATGAAAGGTTCTGTCCTTGTTTCTCTGTTCCATAGCCAATCTCAGTTGTAAGCTTTTTGAATTTCTAGCTTCAAAATCCAATTGACTGTGCAACTGCTTATTTGTAGCTTATTTCTATTATTTCCAGCTTACTATTAGTTTCTAATTACTTTTCATCAATAATATCAATTTTAAATACATCTTGTCTTTACTTTACTTAATTAACTCATTTTTAGTCATAAATAGCTAATAATAAGAAACTGCTTAATACAGCTTATTTCAAGTTAATATTTACTTATTAGTTCATAATTAAGTTAAATAAACTTATTTCAATTCAAGTCCTAGCTTTAATTAGCCATTTCCAGTTAGAAATAACCAGGACAGACCCTTAAAGGGGTGTTTGGTTTAAGCTGTCACTAGGTCCAAACAAGCTAGTACTGTACATTTACCAATTGGCCAGCTTTGAACCAGCTTTTTATAGTCCTAATAATCTGTTTTGAAGTTCAAATTAGCAACTTAGATAGAAAATCAAGTTTTCTTAGGTCTGTGGTGAAATCAGACCTCAAAAAGGCCAAATAAGCTAGAATAAGCCATGACCTCATTTTGGCCTTTTTCTTTGCTTCTCTGAGTCCTTTGTGAACCATTTAGTGAATATACAAGAGTTGAATTGGATTGCACACTTGTGCACACTTCTGCACAACTCTGCACACAGCAGACTCAGTGTATACTGAGTTGCTTAAGCTGCTGAACTCAACTCATTTGTGGCCTATCTAGATAAGCTGTGGCCTTGCTTTTTGTGTTTTTGAATAGCTCATAGTACTAGCTAACTTTTTCCCCCATAATATTCTATTTCTCAGCTTAATTTAGTGCTTAAATTAGGTCTGCTAGTTGGGGTGTTTGCCTGATTTTCTACATAACTAGTGCAACTGCCAATCTGCTTATCAGCTTAATTTTTTGTGCTTATTTGTGTTTTTAAGTTGTTTTAAGCTTATAGTAGTGTATTAAACCTGTTCTGAGCCTTTGGTAGAGTTTTGAGCTTAATAGCTTATTTTTAGCTTATTTGCCCAACTGCTTATCTGCCCAACTGCTTATCAGGGTTTATTAAACTTTTGATTTTAATTTTCCTAGCTTTTAAATAATATTTTAGACTTATCCTGAATTTTTCATATTTTTCCTAAGTCATTTAATATTTTTAATCTTTTTAAGTAGTTTCTATTAGTAATTAAATCATAATAAATAGAATAATAATCAGAAAAATATAATTTTAATTTTCAAAATTTTCTTTTATTAAGTAGAATTTAGGAAAAATATAATAATCTTTTTAGACCTTAAGAAAAACAAAATAGAAAATAAGTGATAGCTTCTATTTAATAGATTTTATCTGTTTAAATTTTTAATTAATAACTTTTCATTTTTATAATTTTCTTAGCTTCTTTTCACTTCATAATATTTATAGAAAAAGTTTTAGATTTTTCTTTGTTCATTTAGTATTTATTATAAATTAAAATAGTTTAAAAAGTAATTAAATAATAAATAATTAATAATAATTAAATATAAAGTGTAAAAAAATATAATTTTAGTTTTAAAATAAGTTTTAAGTAATTTTACACTTATAGGTTTAAATTTTATATATTTCAGTTTTTGTCCCATTTTAGATTCTCCGTTACGCGTTTTTATTTTAATTAATTCGCGTTTAATTTTCTTTTGTATATTTTGTTTCTCATTTGTTAATTAAATATCAAAAAGCAAAATCCAAAATATCTAATTCATCAGTCATTCTAATCCAAATCTTTCCACAGTTTGCCCATTCACACCTCGTTGGGAAACGATCCGGGTAATCACTTACCTGGTTTCACACTACACACAAACGTGAGTTTTTGCAAGTATCCTTTTTCACAAAGGGGTGATTTGTATTTATTCACGTGTATCCGTCGTTGCATAATATTTATATATCTATTTAGCACGGATCAAATTTTGGCGCCGCTGCCGGGGAGGTTGTGTTGCGACTATTGTGTAGAGTTTAAGCGATTAGTGATTTGAGATCCTTCTTCCAGAAGTTCCTATTTCCCATAAACAATATAAAATACAAAAATATTTTTCTTTCCTTTTCTATATATAATATCATATAAAAAATAAAAACACCAAAAACATTTTCCGTTTTCTTTGTTTAATAATAACAACAATAAAATTTACCATCGAGAACCAAGACAGAGTACTACCTAACTGGGGGTACGACCATAATAAGTTCCCAAACATCAGATTTAAAACTTGCCTCTGTATCACTTGCGAATATCGGCTCACCTTTGATTGATAAACAAACTATAACGGAGGTTTAAGGATAGTTTGACATTAAATTGTCGAACTGAAAGAAGCGGGTTTTTAAGGAGCATTCATTGCCCACCTTTGCTTCTCCGCCACTCTGTGCGTTTATCTTTTAGAGAGCTACCGTACGCTTGTTGATTGTTGGTTTAAGTTCACTTGTGTTTTGCTTCGTTCTTGATCTAATTAAAATATTTTACTTAGTGCATGCGCACTCGTTCTTCCACGTCATCAAGCCCTTTACGTGAACTCGTAGATATTCCGAGAAGACGTAATCGTAGACGTGCTGCCCAAATAGTCGAACCCGAGATTCGTACTGTTCTCACTGATAATATGGCAGACGAACGCACAATGGCTGAAATGCTCCAAGCACCCACCGAGGGTTACGGAGATGCCATCGTTTTACCACCCATCGATTCTGATCATTTTGAACTGAAAACACATTTGATTCAGCTCGTGTCCACAAACCAATTCCACGGGTTTGAACGAGAGGATCCATATGCACATATTCGTTGGTTCAACAAGTTGACCTCTACAATCAATTACAAGAATGTGCCGCAAACAGTTATCAAATTGATGCTATTTCCATTCTCACTCGAAGGGGCAGCCTGGATTTGGCTGGATAAAGAACCCCCTCGATCCATTGAAACCTGGGAAGATCTCGTAAAGAAATTTGTCAATTATTTCTTCCCTCCATCAAAGACGACTAATCTAAAAAATGAAATTCCTGGATTTCATCAAGGTTTTGATGAAAACTTCGGAGAGGCATGGGACAGATTTAAAGATCTCCTAAGAAAATGCCCGCATCACGATTTCACGGAGTTACAACAGATAAATACGTTTTTTAATGGGTTGACCCAAAACGATCAAGATTCACTTAACGCAGCCGCCGGTGGCAATATCTTGAATTGTAAACCTAAAGAGGTGGTTGAAATTTGTGAAAATAAATCAAAAGTTCCTATTTCTAGAAACAAAGTGAATGTTCCAGTCACTCCTGCTTCTTCATCCGGTAACTCATCAGAGTTAGCCTTTCTAACGGACGCAATGCGTTGCATGATGAAGGAAATGAAAGAATTGAAGAGTGAAATTCATAAACCGGAACAAATCAAAGCAATAAAAAAAGTGTGTGAAACTTGTGGTGGTCCGCATGCGTATTATGATTGTCAAGCAACCGATGCTTCTCTTTACCCAGCTCCCATAGCTGCCGTAAACCAAAATCAATACCGTCCGCATGCTGAAACTCAGTACCGAGCACCGAATGCTATGGTACCACCTGGTTTTCCACCCGTGCCCCATCAAAATAATCAAAATCGCTTTGTTCAAAATCAGGGACAAAATTTTAACAATTCTCAAAATTTCAATCAAAACCGAGGTCAGAATCAGGGTAATTTTAACCAAAAGCCATGGAATGTCCAAAACCAAAATCAAAATCAGACGTCCTCAGATGAGTTGCTTAAGCAATTCATAAAATCTCAAGAGGAGACAAATAGAACTCAATATAAGACAAACTAGTTATTGGTTACCCAAATAAATGATATAAAAAAGTCTTTAAATGATCTACCTTCTACCTCGGGAGGTCTCCCAAGTAACACAGTTGTCAACCCAAGGGGTGAACTCAAAGCTGTCACTACACGTAGTGGTAAAGCTCATGTTGGACTCAAGGTGATAAAGCACCCGGTACTTCCCACTAACAATGGAAGTGCTAAATACGTCCAACCTATGGTTGTCCAAAATTCTACACCCACCACAACCGTCAAGAATAGATCCTACTCATTCACGATTTACGGTTAAAAGTTTGTCAAACAAACTTAGTGAGCAGAGAACAGCCAGAGCTTATTCCAATATGCTCAATGCTACTCCTATCAGTGTGCTTGATGACAGTGATGATGATGAAAATACCACTTTCGTCAAAGCTATCACCACTCGGAGTGGTGCTGCTTATGAGGGACCCTCTGGTCCTATTCCTCCTCCGTTGTATGAAATGGAAAAAGAGACGGAGGATACAACGGACAAAGTGCAAATTCCAAACCTACAAAGTACAGCACAAGTCCACCCTCCGGTTGTCCCGAAAAAGAAATCCAAACCAGGAGTTGTCTTTGAATCTGTTGAGACTCCTGAAGTCATTGCCCCTAAATCCAAACCTTATATTCCTTACCCATCGCGCTTAAATGAGCAAAAGCTCCGGGAAAAGGCTAGTCAACAAATGGACAAATTCTTTCAAATCTTTAAAGAATTACATTTTGACATAAGTTTTGCGGATGCTATCATTCTGATGCCCAAGTTTGCATCAACAATCAAACACTTGTTAAGCAACAAGGAAAAACTGATTGAAATGGCTAAAACTCCATTAAATGAGAACTGCTCAGCGGTTATCTTGAAAAAGCTTCCGGAGAAGCTTGGAGATCCTGGAAAGTTTCTAATACCTTGTGTATTTCCGGGAATGGTTGAATGCTATGCCTTGGCCGATCTTGGTGCAAGCATCAACCTGATGCCTCATTCAGTGTGGAAGAAACTTTCTCTTCCGGCTCTTACTCCTACCTGCATGACTCTTGAGCTTGCAGATCGAACCATATCTCATCCATGCGGCATTGCCGAGGATGTGTTTGTGAAAGTAGGAAAGTTCCATTTTCCAGCTGACTTTGTGGTTGTTGAATTCGATGCAGATCAAAAGGTTCCTCTCATTCATGGAAGAGGATTCCTAAAAACGGGCCATGCTCTTATTGATGTGTTTAAGCATGAGATCACCTTGCGCGTGGATAATGAAGTTGTTACCTTTAACCATGATTAAACGTCGAGGTACTCCTCAAATTATGATTCTGCATCGGTTAACCGAATCGATGTCATTGATATTACTTCAAAGGAGTACTCTCAAGAAAGTCTTGGTTATTTTCATAATTCTGTGAGTGGGAATCCCACCACATCTTCTCAACTTATCATAGCCGAATCTTCCCCTTCTATTACTCCGGTTGAGGGAAGTGATCCCTTTTGGGATGAAGTCGATGCTTTTCTCGCTCTAGATAGTTCACTTCCGCATGAGGTTGATGATAACTATCTTGATCCTGAGGGGGACATTCTTTTTCTAGAAAATTTGTTAAACGAAGATTTATCTTCCCCTCTTCCACCAAAACAACTTCATAATGAGGAAATCAAGTCGGTTGAGAAAACTGATAAATTTCCGGAGATCAAGTTTAAGGACTTGCCTCCTCCACTTGAATATGCAATTCTTGAGGAGGAAGTTCTTGTCTTAATTGCTATTCAGATCTCTCTTCTTCCCTTCACCTACCCGGTGATTTCCCCTATCTTTCACTCATTCGGGAGTGAGGATATTACCTTTGACCCCGGCATTTTCCATCTAACATTGGTTTAAATGCCGGATTTATCTCATCGGTGTGGAACTTTCTTATGTTTAATTGGTTATCCAAACATTTTGAATGAAAGTCCGATGGAGATGGTTTCTTCCACTTGCTTCCCCATGAACAAATGAATTCGGGGTCGAGTCAAGCTAGCGACTCGGTTAATAAAAACAGTAGTAAAACATGGGTTTTCACCCATGTCTCACCCTAAGTGTGGGGGAGATGCCCCACAATGTTGTAAATATGTACATTATCTTTAAAAAAAAAAAAAAAAAAAAAAAAAAAAAAAAAAAAAAAAAAAAAAAAAAATGCTATTAGTAATGTTTCCTTTTCACGTTCTAAGTGTTGGTTTAACAATCGGTACTTTGAATATTGAAGGCAATATTCAGTTCTAAGTGTGGGGGGGAATTCTAGCGAATTTGATCATATGTACCATCTAGTACCCCCATTTTTGCCAAAATTTTAAAATTTTTTCTCACTTAGAACGCAATAAATGGTTATCAGTCCGCCATGTCTAACCCACATAAGGATTGGCTAATCCAGGAGCAAACGGCTCTTGGTAAAGATAAATCAAATCCGTTTATGGCTTACAATTTGCCAAAAATTGTATGGTATTCGACTCACCATATCTTTATAAGTGAAGAGTTGGCTAGCCCGCAAGGTTATGGCTTGTGGAAAAGGCAGTGGAAAACCATGATTGGTAATCAGCTCACCAAAGATAATAACTGTATTTTATCTAAGAGTTGGCTAGTCCAGAAGCAAGCGGCTTTTGGTAAAGACAAATCAAATCCGTTGACAGCTGATGGTTTGCTCAAAATCATTTGGTTATCATTGTACCAAAGTATCACATACTAAAACATTGGCTACTCCAGAAGTAATGGCTTTTGGTAAAGAGAAAAATCCATTAAATTTTCATAAAAGATTGCTAGGGACTAGCAATAGTTTAGTGTGGGGGATTGATGAGTGTCTAAATACTCATCATTTCTGTCACATTTTATCTGCAAAAACATTTAAAAACATGCAGATATGCTTCAAAATACAGAAAATATCATAAAATGTGTTTTTATATGATTCAGGAACAAAAAGATTGAAAACAAGTGAAAAACGAACAAAGTTTGCATAATTGTCATTTTCAGTCTCTGAAGTTTCACAAATTGGCAGAATTAGTCCCTGAAGGTTTAAAATGAAAGAAAAGTCAACTTTAGTCCTTGGGATATCAAACATGTTCACTTTTAGTCCCTGGATGAAAGTTTTCTAAAAATGGCAATTTTTACCCCTCAAGTTTCAAAATTGGCAAATTTAGTCCTCGGGTATTTAAAAAGCATAATTTATCAAATAAAACCCTTGTACTATTCACATGTTACAATTTAGCCCTTTTGATAACTTAATGGAACTTACAAATTCAGCCCTTCATCTTTCATGAAATTACAAAAATGGTCCTTGTGCTAAAACTAACCAACCGGACCCAAAGTTTATTTAATAAACCCAACCCTTTTAAATAACCTAACCCACTACCCTTTTAACCCAACCCACTACATTACCCCAAAGCCCAAAACAAATCCCAAGCCCAACCCTTTTATTTAATAAACCCAACCCGGTATTTAATACCAGGTTTGACTTCGGTCAAACCTGTCTCCTTCCTCACAACCCCGCCAAAACCAATACCACCCCATAGCCCATGGTTTCACTGACCCAACACCTCAACCCCCCACCTCATCACCCCAGCTGTCTAACCACTCCCTTCCACCTCCACAATCTCCCAAGAATCATTAATTGAAAAATCCTGCTATTGATATTTTTGGCGCCAAAAGTAGTATGAGCGATTGGGATTAATTGGAAGCAATCCAAGGGTGCAGAAGTGATCAAGGATGTCGACTAAGGGTTTCCCATCAATATTTAGTATTTATAGGTCAATGTAATAGAAAGAAAGTAGTAGTTAATTTTTAGTGTAATCGTTTTTTACTTTTCAGACTTTATCTTTTGTAATTTCATGTTCCAGTTATCAATAAAAGTTAATTCAAGTTTAATTGTTCTTATTTTGTTTATATTGAACTCAGTTTCAATGATGATTTAAATTTCAAGTTATCTCTTAATTCGTATAAGCTCTAAGTAATTCTAAACTACCATTAAAAGCTTCAAACAACCTTGCAATAAGCTTATAAAAGCTTAACATAGCTTTCCATAAGCTTATTTAGTGTAAATCAGTTCTAAACTCAAGAAATGAAGAAAGTCAACGAAAGTCAACTGAGGAGCTAATAAGCTGTTTCTGGGTAAAAAAGCTAATCAGGAAGGCTTTTCTTGGGTTTTCTAGCTTGTGTGAACAAGCTAGGAAAGGTTCTATCCTTGTTTCTCTGTTCCATAGCCAATCTCAGTTGTAAGCTTTTTGAATTTCTAGCTTCAAAATCCAATTGACTGTGCAACTGCTTATTTGTAGCTTATTTCTATTATTTCCAGCTTACTGTTAGTTTCTAATTACTTTTCATCAATAATATCAATTTTAAATACATCTTGTCTTTACTTTACTTAATTAACTCATTTTTAGTCATAAATAGCTAATAATAAGAAACTGCTTAATACAACTTATTTCAAGTTAATATTTACTTATTAGTTCATAATTAAGTTAAATAAACTTATTTCAATTCAAGTCCTAGCTTTAATTAGCCATTTCCAATTAGAAATAACCAGGACAGACCCTTAAAGGGGTGTTTGGTTTAAGCTGTCACTAGGTCCAAACAAGCTAGTACTGTACATTTACCAATTGGCCAGCTTTGAACCAGCTTTTTATAGTCCTAATAATCTGTTTTGAAGTTCAAATTAGCAACTTAGATAGAAAATCAAGTTTTCTAAGGTCTGTGGTGAAATCAGACCTCAAAAAGGCCAAATAAGCTAGAATAAGCCATGACCTCATTTTGGCCTTTTTCTTTGCTTCTCTGAGTCCTTTGTGAACCATTTAGTGAATATACAAGAGTTTAATTGGATTGCACACTTGTGCACAACTCTGCACACAGCAGACTCAATGTATACTGAGTTTCTGAAGCTGCTGATCTTAACTCATTTATAGCTTATCTAGATTAGCTGAGGCTTGATTTTTGTGTTTTTGAATAGCTCATAGTACTAGCTAACTTTTGCCCCCATAATATTCTATTTCTCAGCTTAATTTAGTGCTTAAATTAGGTCTGCTAGTTGGGGTGTTTGCCTGATTTTTCTGCATAACTAGTGCAACTGCCAATCTGCTTATCAGCTTAATTTCTTGTGCTTATTTGTGTTTTTAAGTTGTTTTAAGCTTATAGTAATGTATTAAACCTGTTCTGAGCCTTTGGTAGAGTTTTGAGCTTAATAGCTTATTTTTAGCTTATTTGCCCAACTGCTTATCTGCCCAACTGCTTATCAGGGTTTATTAAACTTTTGATTTTAATTTTTCTAGCTTTTAAATAATATTTTAGACTTATCCTGAATTTTTCAGATTTTTCCTAAGTCATTTAATATTTTTAATCTTTTTAATTAATTTCAATTAGTAATTAAATCATAATAAATAGAATAATAATCAGAAAAATATAATTTTAATTTTCAAAAATTTCTTTTATTAAGTAGAATTTATGAAAAATATAATAATCTTTTTAGACCTTAAGAAAAACAAAATAGAAAATAAGTGATAGCTTCTATTTAATAGATTTTATCTTTTTAAATTTTTAATTAATAACTTTTCATTTTTATAATTTTCTTAGCTTCTTTTCATTTCATAATATTTATAGAAAAAGTTTTAGATTTTTCTTTGTTCATTTAGTATTTATTATAAATTAAAATAGTTTAAAAAGTAATTAAATAATAAATAATTAATAATAATTAAATATAAAGTGTAAAAAAATATAATTTTAGTTTTAAAATAAGTTTTAAGTAATTTTACACTTATAGGTTTAAATTTTATATATTTCAGTTTTTGTCCAATTTTAGATTCCCCGTTACGCGTTTTTATTTTAATTAATTCGCGTTTAATTTTCTTTTGTATATTTTGTTTCTCATTTGTTAATTAAATATCAAAAAGCAAAATCCAAAATATCTAATTCATCAGTCATTCTAATCCAAATCTTTCCACAGTTTGCCCATTCACACCTCGTTGGGAAACGATCCGGGTAATCACTTACCTGGTTTCACACTACACACAAACGTGAGTTTTTGCAAGTATCCTTTTTCACAAAGGGGTGATTTGTATTTATTCACGTGTATCCGTCGTTGCATAATATTCATATATCTATTTAGCACGGATCAGTTACACTTAATGCATTGATGGCTATATGTACACAATTGTCAAACAGGGTCACTAGTTTGGAAAATGAACAGAAGCAGACCAAACAGGTTTATGGAGTGGCTTTGACTAAACTGATCAAGAAGGTGAAGAAGCTGTAGAAAGCAGAAAAGTCCAACAAAGCCAAAAGAAAGACAAGGATGGTGCTTTCTGATGATGAAGATTCTGATGATGGAGATGCTATGAAGGATTCTTCCAAACAGGGGAGGAATACAGAAAACATTAATGCAGATCCTAATGTTACATTGGAACAAGATGCAGAAGTTCAGGGGAGGTTTGATCAAGATATGGGTTTTGGAGAAGGATTTGATGCTGCTGAGACTGGTTAGTAGTTGACAAAGTGGTTGATGTTGTTAATACTACTGAAGCATATGTTAGTACTGCTGAAGCATCAGTTAGTATTGTCAGTGCTACAGATAAAGGAAAGGGCATCATGCAAGAAGATGAGCAACCAAAGAAAATCAGCAAAAGAGTTCAAGCTCAGATAAGCTTTGATGAGGAAGTAGCTCAAAGGGTACATGATGAAGAACAGGTGATAAATCGTTTGAAAGCTCATATTGATTAGATCTTATCTAGGGATAACAATAACAAAGACAATAAGATGCACAGCGGAATAAGTAAGAACAATGTTATTGTATAAGGTTTCTCGTCATCATCTCTTCTATAACACAATTACAACCAACACAATAAGCCCCAATACTACATGATCAAGTGTAGTACGGTTACCTTATCTAACAGGAATCATAAGATCCTTGAGGCTTAACAAAACACTAACCCTAGACATTTTCTATGACCTACACGCCTAGGTTACACACGCACACCTTTCCTGGTGTTTTACATCTTGACACACCTAAAACTAAGACCTGTATTCTCTTTATATAATAGAGAATTAGGTTTACAAAGGACTAATAAGTAAAATCTTCTTTATCAAGCAAGTCCCTTGTGTTTTGCATTGTCTTTATTCTTCACTTGTAGTTTTGTATTTATCAACTCAAATATAAAACCCAACAATCTTCCCTTAGTTGATAATTACAAAACCTTCGTCTTGATCTTCCATGAATGAAACAATCTTCCCCTTAAGCTCACCTCGTGAACTTAAAATAACGTGTACCACCAAGGATCTTCAAGTTGCAAAACATGCAAATACTTCTTCCCCTTTTTGTCATTATCCACTAGGAGACGCTAAGTAGATGCAACTTTGATCTTGACAACCACGAACCAATATCACACTTCAAATTCAGCCTTCTAATGTCTCGAATTACCCGCCATTAAGTTTTCCGCACTAATAATGAATCCAAGACAATAGAAACTTAAACCATCAGTAGTAATAACGACTTACCGTTGTTAAAACCTTCCCCTAAAATGGAGCATGTAAATGGTTAAATATTTTAACATTAAGCTTCCCCTGAAACCCATATGTTAACCATTTCTTGAATCTTCAATGTTGTAAGCTCGATGTAATGATCACGGATGAAGAAAATTAAATATTACGAACTTGATACTGAATTAGAACAACCCAAACTTATGTCTTATGTCTTGCACTATCCATATGACTTTGAACTTATATTAACACCATATAAGTAGACCGCTATCTCTTGAAAAAATCCTCATCTTCAATGAGACACTGAGCACTACAATGTAACTCCTTTAAGTGATAGCAAAGATCTATTGCTAGATTTGACAAGTCATCGTCACAACATTAACGCACGAACAAGTTACCTTTAAACGTAGTCATCCATTTAAAAATATGATAAGAACATAAACCTGTGAAACTCCACTTCAACTTCAAATAGATGATAATCAATCGTCTTCACAATCAAATATTCCAATAAATACGAGCCTTGAACCTTTTAAGAACAAATAAACCAAAACCAAAAAAAAAAAAAAAATCCAACTTGTGTGTGTCGTTTGAAATCCGAATTAGGGTTTCGAACAACCCTCAAATCATTTTCAAGCATGTCGACAATGAAAACCTGCAATTATTCATCTCTCAAACTTGAACGCAGACCTGAATAATAAGCATCATCCCTCAATATCAGATCGCACAATGAAGCTCTAAACCATGTTACTCATCAGCATCAGTTCTGCTGCATTAAGACATATTGATTGAGCAGCATGAATATTTAACTGGCAGTACAAACACGTTCGAGCAGTACTAAGAATCTAAAGCCAGCAGTACTAACTGATAAATCCCATTAGCGGTACAAATAAACATAAGTAGTACTAAATAACTTCTCAGCAGTACTAAACATGAAAAGTAGCAGTACTAATTTTCTTTGTCGAGCAGCTTAAGTATCGAACAGCAGTACTATATTCAAACTAGCAGTACTAACCCGTGAATAAGTTGGGCAGTACTAAGTCCAAATGACCAGCAGTACAAAGTGAAAAACGCAGCAGCACTGTTCTCAATATCAGACCCTCTATACTCAGATTTCAAGTTAGGGTTTCACACAACCCCATCAGCCTTTGCGTTCCTAACAGTTTATCCATCCAAATCGTTGCATCTCAGTAACCACAATACACCATCAGTAACTCCATTCAACCAAAAACACTCTACCTCACAAAAACAAAGTTAACAGCAACAGTAGAAAACCGAACAAGCAGCAGATTTGTAAAGGTCAAAACCCTAGTTTAAGGTTCATTCAACAAGCTATATCAAGCCTTAATCAATCTTTATACTTTGAACAGTAACGTAATCATCACACCAGCAAAAGATTGATCCATTCAGTATATTATAAACCCTAAAAACAGTTACCAGAAATCTCTATTCCAAATCTGCTCCAATCCGATTAGAGTTTTTTAACCAATTACTTTTGGTGATATAATTAATGAAGAATGTAGTGGAACATCATCAAATAACCTATAAACAATTGATATGCCAATCTCCATGATGAATTAAAATGAGTAAAACACGAATTCATGAAGTTGAATATCATAAAAACCCTAAAAATCAACTTACTTCCTTTTCTGCAGCAGACTTTTAGAAAATTCATATCTTTTTACAGAGAGCTCAGATTGAAGATCCCTCTAGTGAAAATATACCTTGATGTATAGAGAACCTTCAGTAAAATTTTTGTTAAGATCCAATGGTTAACGAATGAGATATCGCCTTTTAAAAACAGCTCTGCAAAAAGTTGCGAAAATTGAAAGCAGATTTGAATTTTTTTCTTCCTTCATTCGAAAAACCTTGTAGATCCCTAGATCACGAGCTCCCCGAGCTTTGATACCACCTGATAAATCATTTGAAAGCTCAGATTGATTAGATCTTATCTAAGGATAACAATAACAAAGACAATAAGATGCACAGCGGAATAAGTAAGAACAATGTTATTGTATAAGTTTTCTCGTCATCATCTCTTCTATAACACAATTACAACCAACACAATAAGCCCCAATACTACGTGATCAAGTGTAGTACGGTTACCTAATCTAACAGGAATCATAAGATCCTTGAGGCTTAACAAAACACTAACCCTAGGCATTTTCTATAACCTACACACCTAGGTTACACACGCACATCTTTCCTGGTGTTTTACATCTTGACACACCTAAAACTAAGACCTGTATTCTCTTTATATAATAGAGACTAGGTTTATAAATGACTAATAAGTAAAATCTTCTTTATCAAGCAAGTCCCTTGTGTTTTGCATTGTCTTCATTCTTCACTTGTAGTTTTATATTTATCAACTCAAATATAAAACCTAACAATAGGCCAAATTGGAAGAAGAACAAAAGATTGCAAGATTTCTGGTGGAGCAAAAGCTTGCAAGTGAAGAAGAAGAGAGACTAGCACAGGAAAAAACAGATGAGCTTTTAGCTCAGAAAATTTATGAACATGAAAGGACAACTATTAATGAAGAAGAAAGAGAGGATGCTCTTAATGATCTGCTTGAAGTAATTAGAAAAACTCAGAGTGCAAAGAAGGCTGCTGCAAGAAGAAATAAGCCTCCAACTCAAGCACAAATAATGAAGTATATGAAGGAATATCTAAAGAATCAAGATCATTGGACTGCTAATCAACTGAAAGGTATATCCTATGAAGAAATTGAAGTTCTATACAGCAAGGCTTACAAGAAGGTTCAAGCCTTTATTCCAATGGATACTGAAGAAGAAAGTGGAAGTGTTAAGAGAGCAGGCATATCTTTGGAATCTGAGATAGTTAAGAAACAGAAAGTAGATGTGTCAGAGCAAGAGCAAGAGGAAGAGCAAACTGTTGAAGAACAAGAAGAAGAATTGACTGAACAAGATTTACAACAGATGATGATCATAGTCCCAGATGAAGGAATGAATGTAGAAGCCCTACAGACCAAATATCCTATCATTTATTGGGAAGTTCAAGATGATGGAAGGATAAAAAGTTGGAAGATCATCAGGGTTGGTAATCACATTGAAGTGTATCAACACTTTGATGACATGATCAAATCATTTGACAGAGAAGATCTGGTAAAGCTGTGGAGTTTAGTCAAAGAGAAATTCACTTCATCAGAACCACGGGATAACAAAGAAAGAATGCTATGGGTAGAGTTGAAGAGAATCTTTGAGCTAGATGCAGATGATAGATGGTGGAAATTTCAGTCAAGTCATAATTTGACATGGAAATTGTATGACTCATGTGTAGTTCATCGTGTATCTACAAGGGCAGGAACAGATATATACATGCTTGTGGAGAAAGACTATCCATTGTCAAGGGGTATACTTACTTTGATGTTGTCTGCAAAGCTATTAGTGGATGAGCAGACTGAAATGGCAAATGAACTGCTAAGGAAGATCTTCATGCAGGCTGAAAGAAGATGAAGTGTTTGGAAGAATCCTCTCATGGTCAAAGATTTAATTCAAGAAACTTGATGATTTAGAGGTAAATCACAAGTTTAGGGGAGGATTGTTGGGAATTACAAGTCTACACACTTTGTACTGCTCAAGATATTTAGTATTGTCAAGTCAAACAGTTGGTACTGCTGAAGATTACAACTGCCAGTACTAACCAAGTTAGTACTGCTAGAAGAAAGTTAGTACTGCCAGTCTAACTTGATACTGCTGAAGACTGCTGATGAAGATTGGTACTGCCAAAGAGATACAGACGAGTGAAGAGATATGTATAGAAGATATTCAGTGTATATCTTATATAGTTAGAAAGATATGTATATTCTATACGTTTAGAAGATTTGTAGTTATCTTGTAAAGAACTCCTTAGCCTATAAAAGGAGGTTATGATGATAGACGTATGTTTTTATATAGCTTCAAGGTTGTAAACCCTAGTACTACACAGAGTACTCGTATTATTATTCTAATAATATTGAAGCGTTTTGGTTATATTGTTCTTAATACAGTTTACTGTTCTATAACTTTACTGCTACATTAATATTCTTCTAAGTGTTGAAGAGTACATTCCGTATACTCTTTAGCATTCTCAAAGTTTCTAACAAGCTCAGTAAGATCGTGTATTTGGGATCAATAAACAGATACATGCCCTTGTAGATGGGCAGGAAATTCTCATTACTGAATCATCTGTTAGGCAAGTTCTTAACCTAGCAGATGCAAATGGAATTGAGAATCTTCTTAATTCTACACTTTTTGAAAACCTTACACAGATGGGGTATGTAAGGAAAAATGATTCTCTAAAATTTTCAAAAGGATCCTTCTCCCCTCAGTGAAAATTCTTGATTCATACCATCTTACAGTGTCTTATTCCAAAGACAACTGGCTGGAATGAGTTTAGCAGCAATGTGGCTTCTGCCATAGTCTGCTTGGCTACAAACCAAAAATATAATTTTTCAAAAATGATTTTTGATGGTATGGTCAAGAACTTGGATAAATCTGCAAGCAAAATTTTCTTATATCCAAGTTTTTTACAATTACTTATGGACAAACAGTTTTCTGAAAAGAAAACTCACAAAAAGATTTATGAGGCTCCCTTTCATACAAGAAAACTTTTTGCAAACATGAAAAGGGAGGGAAAAGATTTTTCAGGCATAGTAACACCATTGTTTCAAACAATGTTGAAACTAGGTCAAAATCAGGGTGAAGGTTCAGTAATCCCAACTGAAACCCATCACACACCCACAATTTTACCATCCTCATCCCAACCCAAAAAGACCTATACCCGTAGGCTCACACAGAAAAACGGCACTTAGCTTCCTCAGGCTAGTGCTGGTATGAAAGCGGATGAGGCTACCAATAAGGAGTGGGAAGGTAGTTTGGAAAGGGCTGCTACTGGCTTAGATGCAGAGCAGGACAGTAGTAAAAGTTCCCATGGAACTGACTCAGGTAATGGAAACCCAGGCGCCAAGAAACCATGGGGGGCTCAGAAGCTCAAACTAGGTTTAAGGTTGAGTCTAACATTCCCAATGATGCACCACTCGGGGGAGGTAACACACTCCGAAGTGTTGAGGGTAGTATGCAACTAACCAATGAATTGATGGCTATGTGTACCACACTTCATAAAGATGTCTCTGATCTGAAGGAACTCACCACCACTCAGCAAAAAGAAATTTCAGCCTTGAAGAAGATCACTTCTTCTCAACAAATCACTATTACAAAGTTGAGAAAGAAGGTCAAGCAACTTGAAGGGCAAAGAAAGGCAAAAACTCACAAGTTGAAGAGGTTATTCAAAGTGGGTACAGCTGCTAGGGTAGAGTCCTCTGACTCTGATGATGTTCTCAACATGGCTACAAATAAGGATGCTCCCAAATAGGGGGGAATAATGAGAGCATGGTTTCAGGGGAGACTATGGTGGATGAGCATATGGATGAGCAGGTTGTGTATGAGAGTGATGAATTTGTGGTAGCTGATCAACAAGGAAATGAAGTGGTTTTGGATGATGCTGCTAAGTCTGTTAAGACTGTTGGGCTGAATGTTGATAAACTTGTTGAAATGGCTAAGTTAATGGAAGAAACCGCCAGTGTTAATGCTGCTGAAGTTAATACTGCTAGTATACCAGTTTCTGCTGCTAGTGAGAAAGTTTCTACTACTGAGCCAGAAATTAATGCTGCTAGAGCAAAAGTTACTGCTGCTACTACAACAAGTTCAGAAGATGATCTAACTACATTGGCTCAAGCTCTAACTTCCTTGAAGAGCATAAAACCACCAGTTAAAGGTGTAGTGATCAAAGAACCATCCTCTACAAAAATAACAACAACAAAACAATCACAACCACCACCACAGGGTAAAGACAAGGGTAAAAGTATTTTGGTTGAAGCTGAAAAAGATCTTGTTCTGCTTTCAAGAAAAAAGCAACTTAAACTGGGAGTAGAAACTGCTAAGAAATTACAAGAAGAATATGATGTTGAACATCAAAGAACCTTAGCAGAAAGAGCTCAAAAAGAAGAAGAAGCCAGTCTCAGTCTTATTAAACAATGGGATGAATGGGATGATACTCAAGCCAAGATTGAGGCAGATGGTTTATTAGCTCAGAAAATGTTGCAAAAAGAGCAAGAAGAGCTATCAATGGAAGAAAAGACTAAGTTATTTATGGAGCTCTTGGAAGAAAGAAGAAAACATTTTCTAAGAAAGAAAGCTGAAGCCAAAAGGAATAAACCACCCACCAAAGCTTAACAAAGAAAAGTAATGGGTACGTATCTGAGAAACATGGATAGTTGGAAGCCTATTCAGCTGAAGAATCTTAGTTTTGAAAAGCTAAAAGATCAATTTGACAAGGTATTCAAAAGGGTAAATACATTCTTTAATATGGATACAGAGGTGTGGGTAGTTCATTAAAAAGAACTGGAGCAAAGTTAGAGTCTGAGGTTGTTAAGAAACAAAAGGCAGATGTGCCAGTAGCAGAGCAAGAGCAAGACCAAGAAGTAAATGATGACCAAGACAGAGCTAAAAAGTTAGAATTGATTGTAATTGCTTCTGATCATGATGAAGAGGTAGTTGATGTTGTTCCCTTAAAGAAAAAAGTTCCTATCATTGATTGGAATTGTGACTTTCATGGAAAAAGTTCTTGGTTTGATATAGTTAGAGTTGGAGGAAAATTGATGCGTGGTTTTGCGACCTTACAACAGGTTTTACCTCTCGAGGGATCTCAAGAGGCTTGCAATCCCCACCAGGCAGTGTACCTGACCGATGTAGTATAGTGAAGTGGCAAGTACCGGGGGATTGATCGTTCTCTAGGGGAATAGTGTCGTTAGGATTGAAAAACTACTCTAATAGGTCTAAGGGTGAGGGAAGATTCTTTTTTGTATTTTTTATATTTTTTTTATAAAAGCAAGTAAAATCTCGGGTTTGAAGGAGTGGGCGGAATTAGTTGCTTGTCAACTAACCCAAATAACTACAAATGCAAATAAAATAAAATAACTAAAAATGAAAAGGTCGTGAAACTTATATGGGGAGAAATGTGTTTACTTAGATTTCCTTACTCCCTAACTATCTTTTACCGGTTGATTAGTGTGTATTAATTGCGTGGATGACGGGTGTATTCCTTAATACCAATCGTGGGGTGGCGTACGTACTTCCCCAACTCTACAAGCTCCTACTTCACTCCTATGTCGAGCCGGCTAAGAAGCTCCTAACATGGGATCACTAGAATTCGCTCATGCATTAAATACAAGCATAATAACCTTAGTACGCATTGGTTCATGTTTCTTAAGACGTTCAAGCAAGTTACCGTATAGGAGGTTAGCCAGTTTTCTTAAGCCTAACATCGATAAACAATCATCCAATACAATTAATAACACACTAATAACCAATAATCAATAGTTAGGTTTCATTAGATCTAAGCAAACACAAGATAAATCTAGCCTAGCATGTTAATTAAAAGACAAGAACAAGATATAATCAAACAACACATAGACATATTGATTGATTAAATGATTACTTATCTTCAATTAAACATGGGAGATCCAAGGGTAAGAAAACCCTTAAAAATGGCAGAAATTCGTCTTAGGGTTTCTCCTCACAAAGTTGCACACTAATGATAAAAAATTGCAAAACTATATATAGAACTTAGTAGCTGACGGCGT
Source organism: Artemisia tridentata subsp. tridentata (assembly GCA_021014915.2). Lineage (NCBI taxonomy): Eukaryota > Viridiplantae > Streptophyta > Magnoliopsida > Asterales > Asteraceae > Artemisia > Artemisia tridentata. Next base: position 308,950,474 of record CP139508.1, read on the forward strand.
CACGTTGTAGATCTTGACGCCGTCACCTCGCCGTGGCTAGGGTTCCCGGATGGTCTTCCTGACGCCGTCCCTCTTTAATCCTCCAAAATCCGCTCTGGCCTATCAAGGGTTGACGCCGTCAGAAATGTGCTTGACGCCGTCTCTCTTTAACTTAAACCGTGATGGCCTTGATCACCTTAAAGGGTGACGCCGTCAGACTTTCCATTGCAAAACTCTCTGGCGCGTCACGTGTATTTTTCATATCCACCTCTTTTGCCAAGCCATGACGCCGTCAGGAGCAATCCTTGACGCCGTCAGGTGTACTTTTCCAGCAGCTTTGGAGACTTTGTCGTTTTCTTCACTTTTATGCTCCAAAAACGTCCAAAATGCTTCCTTTTCCAGATTTCTTCTCCAAAGTACCTAAAATGACAAAAGGAACGATTTAGGGCAATATTTGATCAAATAAATACGATTTAGGGCTTAAATGACCCCCTAAAAGCGGTACACTTTTCGCTTCATCAAATACCCTTACACTTGAGATTTGCTTGTCCTCAAGCAAATGCGCTTTTATTCTAATCAAAATACAAGTTAGGGGTCATTTAACGCTAATATAAAAGTAATTACAACAAATAGTCGTTCCACTTTAATCATAATAAGCACGGAGATTACAAACTAGCACCTCACAAGTAGTGTTTAGATACTCACATCTCTCAGGTGTCATAAAAGTGTATCTCATAAATGAAAACGGATAATATCTCTCACTACCTGTCATAGCAAATAGATTGCCATAGGCTTGGGAAAGGATCAAAACCTCCTCCACTAGGCGTAAGCACCTAAGATAAACTATCAAAGAGGGCTTTTAAACGGGTTATAACGTTAGGTGTAGGGATATGATAAACACGGATTTGTTGGATAAGGGATATTTTACTGGTGGCGAGTTAAAGATCTTGATTAATTACATGTACAATATGGCGTTGCTAAGCCAAGACTAGACTCGACTTAAGCTAAAAACAAAATAACAAAAACATAAAATGAAACGGGATGGTAGTCCGTATGTTTTTTCTACTTTTCTTTTTCTCATTTTTTTGTATTTTTTTTTTTCATACACTCTTGCCCTACCATCCAAAATAATACATCATAGGGGCGTTGCATTCCCCTTACACTTGAACTTTTACATAACTTTACAAATAACTATTCTAATGACTCAAATTAAGATAATCGAAACACTTGGAGTACTTTTAAAATATTTAGCACATATGGGGGTAATAATGTTGTTCTTCCCCATTACTCCATTACACTAGTACTTTACCCATGAGTCCCAATCGTCCCAAAACAATATGTACAAGGATATGACTCGACTTAGCAACCATGTAATCAATTAGATAATTAACTTGGGGTTTAAACAAATGTTGTCACAATAATGCACTAAAAATGAGTGCATACAAGGTAGGCTAAGGCGATTTGGGTGTACATTTAAGTGGGGTGTAACAAATTCTTCCTTTAAGTAAAATACTTAAAGGTCGAAACGAAAAGATAGGCTCTGAGGGGTGTACTAGGGGTATCGTGTACTAAAAATGAGTACAATGCAAAGGGTGTGGGAGAATTACTTGACCAATGTAGCCAACGTAATTATAACAAAAACACAGGTGTAAAACAATGGGTTAATCCTAATGCCTCTTATCATGTAGTAAATCTAACTACACGAATGTAGTCTCACTTGTGGCCTCAGAATGGTCCTAACGCAAGTTCTAGAATCTAAGTGCTACCGGTAAACACATCATAGCATAAATGCTTTTCCTACCAATTCTAGGGGCGAACCTCACATATTTGGGGTGGAAAAAAAAATTTAGTGGTACGGTTTTTTGTGCTAGTCATATAACTCCTATCCATGAGACGCTCATTAAGACCAAAGTTTCACTCCTATATGTTGTAAAAAAATTTAAATTTGGCACTAAAATTGCCCTAACAGGTATTTATCTCAGTTTTATTACACATCTACCATTAAACAAACAAAAATCAAGCGTAATAGCATTCTCTAAAGTATCGTACTTTACCCCCCCCCCCCTTACACTTAAGATGAACATTGTCCCCAATGTTCAAATAACAAGATGTAAAAGTAAATAAGGTAAAAGAATGAAATCAAATACTCCCCTGATTTGTTTGGTGGATAAAGAGGTAACATGGTTAGATCTTCTTCCAAGAGAAAGTAGAAGCTTCAAGACTAATGCATCGCCAAAAGCTTGAGTCCACATACATCTTCTTGTCCAAAATAACCTGTTAAACCTGAGAAAACAAACACGAAAACCTGCATAACATCGGCGGGATAAATTCTATATAAGGATATAATGCTTGTGGAATGATTATTTTGCAGATTCCTGGAGTTTATAAGTTAGAGATTTAATAAAAACTTTTTATGATTCCGGTAGAAAAACAAAACTTTCAAAAATTTCAGAAAATTAAAACCTGACGCCGTCAGAAATGATCTGACAGAATTCTCATGTTAAGTTTCCGGAAAATTTCTGGAAAAACCTATACCTTACTTCCTGGAATTCCTGCAAAATATCATTATGACTCGATACAAGCATTTGACTCAAACAAATACTAATATGTATGTTAATTTATTATTGTTACGATTCATGTTCATTTGTTCTAATAAACCGATTTGGATTTCCCTTACACTTATCTTTTGCAAAATACCTTTATATGTAGTTAAGACGAAGTTAAAAACAAGATAAAGCATTTTCACAATCTAGTTTCGAACATGAATCAATAATAATAAAAATTAAACATACATACGGAAGCAAATAAAATCAAACAAAACAAACAAACAAAGCAAATAAAGCTTGGGTTGCCTCCCAAGAAGCGCTTGCTTTTGTTCGAGTCACGAGCCTGACTCTACCCTTATTTAACGGAAATAGGGGAGGTTTTCCCTACACTTAGGGTTAAGTGCGGGTGATAGTAGCGATACACACCAGCTCGGTAGGAGTATGCCACGTGAGGAAAGATTGGTGGATGAATTATATGCTCAAAGGGGTGTGCTCCTTTCTTCATAACCTTACCTAGTTCACTTTGGTCAATGGGTGAGTTAAAGTGTTCTCCTAAAAAGGGATCATTTTCTAACAACTTTGAGAGACTCCTAATTGGGAACCCATCTTGACCCAATAGACCCGGTTTAAACCCATAATGTTTCTTGTGATCAATCATGAATGGGTGATGTAGACATGTAAGGTCATTTTTCACTCCTATATTGTCTTCCTCACTACAAGGCTTAGAGTCTACTACCTTAATCTTAACATTACCCGGACTACATGGTTTGATGGGTGGATCGGGACCTTTTTCAATTCCTAAATTCACATCTAAGGATGGAAGATTAGGTAACGGTTTTGGCTGAGGCTCCGGTTCGTCAAAAATAGGAAATCCCCTAGAACTAAGAGTAAGGTTGTGATCACTATAAGCATTCAAACCTATATCCTCTAGTTGTGTTTGGTTCAAAGGTTCTACCTCCATCGGGATTCCTAAAGTCTCTTCTACTTCTTCCGGGTAAGTCACGGGCGGTGTGTGTGCCTCAAATGATGGTAGGACTTGTGAGGTACTTAGCGGGCTTATGTTACTTACCTCATCATTCCTTGTGTCAAGATCACCTATATCCTCATCATGTGTTTTAGTAGGATCTAACCCTAACATTTTCCCAAGTATCTCAAGTGCTTCTCTAGGCATCTCAACTTCTATGTCCGAATCATAAGGATCATCCTCAATATTCTGACTGCTATATTCAAATTGCCCAAAAGATTCATCATGTGTTTCTTGAGATTCATCGTCATCGATCATAAAACCTAGGTCTTTTTGATCAATGTGATCATGCTCGGCTAGATCCTCCATCACATCAAGATCACCTAAGTGTTCACCCTGTATTATGGTAGTGCCTAACCATGACATGCAGCTAGGTGGCTCAACATTAACCATCTCACAATCTTGGTCGGGTTCATAAGAAACTATCCTAGGTGAAGGCTCATATGGTGCATAGGTTTCACTTAATGAGGTATTTTGAGGGTTTGATGAGGCTCCTAAGGTGATTTCCTCAAAAGTTTTATGCACTTGGTCTCTTTTCTCAAGGTACTCACTAAAATCTATGTAAGATCCTGTTCTCATTACTTCATTCCACCATCTTGATTTATCCAAATTAGTAAAATTATATTTCTTCATGTAAAACTCTAGTCGCGGATTTGGTAGATTCACGTTCTCCATAATGGTGAACGGAAGAGTCAATGGAAATTACGAACAAACACACAAAGAAAAATAGATAGACTAAAGAAATACTAGAAAATTAAAATAAAAATCTCACTAGAAAGGAATCTAGTGAGTAGACCTAATAAAATAAAAATTCAACCTAAACAATAACTATTCCCCGGCAGCGGCGCCAAAAACTTGATGCGTGGTTTTGCGACCTTACAACAGGTTTTACCTCTCGAGGGATCTCAAGAGGCTTGCAATCCCCACCAGGCAGTGTAACTGACCGATGTAGTATAGTGAAGTGGCAAGTACCAGGGGATTGATCGTTCTCTAGGGGAATAGTGTCGTTAGGATTGAAAAAAACTACTCTAATAGGTCTAAGGGTGAGGGAAGATTCTTTTTGTATTTTTATATTTTGTATAAAAGCAAGTAAAATCTCGGGTTTGAAGGAGTGGGCGGAATTAGTTGCTAGCCAACTAACCCAGATAACTACAAATGCAAATAAAATAAAATAACTGAAAATGAAAAGGTTGTGTAACTTATATGGGGAGAAATGTGTTTACTTAGATTTCCTTACTCCCTAACTATCTTTTACCGGTTGATTAGTGTGTATTAATTGCGTGGATGACGGGTGTATTCCTTAATACCAATCGTGGGGTGGCGTACGTACTTCCCCAACTCTACAAGCTCCTACTTCACTCCTATGTCGAGCCGGCTAAGAAGCTCCTAACATGGGATCACTAGAATTCGCTCATGCATTAAATACAACCATAATAACCTTAGTACGCAGTGGTTCATGTTTCTTAAGACGTTCAAGCAAGTTACCGTATAGGAGGTTAGCCAGTTTTCTTAAGCCTAACATCGATAAACAATCATCCAATATAATTAATAACACACTAATAACCAATAATCAATAGTTAGGTTTCATTAGATCTAAGCAAACACAAGATAAATCTAGCCTAGCATGTTAATCAAAAGACAAGAACAAGATATAATCAAACAACACATAGACATATTGAATGATTAAATGATTACTTATCTTCAATTAAACATGGGAGATCCAAGGGTATGAAAACCCTTAAAAATGGCAGAATTTCGTCTTAGGGTTTCTCCTCACAAAGTTGCACACTAATGATAAAAAATTGCAAAACTATATATAGAACTTAGTAGCTGACGGCGTCACGTTGTAGATCTTGACGCCGTCACCTCGTCATGGCTAGGGTTCCCGGATGGTCTTCCTGACGCCGTCCTTCTTTAATCCTCCAAAATCCGCTCTGGCCTATCAAGGGTTGACGCCGTCAGAAATGTACTTGACGCCGTCTCTCTTTAACTTAAACCGTGATGGCCTTGATCACCTTAAAGGGTGACGCCGTCAGACTTTCCATTGCAAAACTCTCTGGCGCGTCACGTGTATTTTTCATATCCACCTCTTTTGCCAAGCCATGACGCCGTCAGGAGCAATCCTTGACGCCGTCAGGTGTACTTTTCCAGCAGCTTTGGAGACTTTGTCGTTTTCTTCACTTTTATGCTCCAAAAACGTCCAAAATGCTTCCTTTTCCAGATTTCTTCTCCAAAGTACCTAAAATGACAAAAGGAACGATTTAGGGCAATATTTGATCAAATAAATACGATTTAGGGCTTAAATGACCCCCTAAAAGCGGTACACTTTTCGCTTCATCAAAAATCTCAAAGGTTCATTACCTTTAGTCAGATGCTGAGAAATTTTGATAGAAATGATCTGGAGACTTTATGGAAGCTGGTCAAGAACAAGTATGGATATTCAGTGCCAGAGGATATCTTGGATAGGGTTCTTTGGGGTGACTTGAAAGTTATGTTTGAACCTCATCATGAAGATAAAGTTTGGCATGATTAGTTTCAAAATAGAGTTGTAAGTTGGAAGCTGTATCTCTCATGTGGAGTTCATACGGTGGCTATGAGTGGGGTTCAAGTACATATGCTGGTTGAAAAAGATTATCCTTTGAGTCCTGCCATAGTTACTCAGATGCTGGATACATCTAAGGTTAGACTTCAAGTAGAAAGATGGGATGTGATGACTTATCAGCTCCTCAAGAAGATGGAGTATATACTTAATCCCAAAGAGAAGAAGAAGAAGAAGAAGTAAAGTGTTTGGAAGCATCCTCCTAGTGATTGTTCAAGCTTTGATTGAAACTTGATGATTTTGGGAGAAAATATCAAGTTTAGGGGAGGATTTTTGGGATTTAAAGGCTTCAAGGTGTTAATGCTACTCATGATGTTAAGACTGCTCACATGATTAAGACTGCTCAGGTACTTAAATGAAAATACTCTAAGTATGTTTCTACTACTGGTACAAAGATTAAGACTGCTAGTGTATATTGCTACTGCTGGTAATGTTGCTGAACTTCAAAGAAATACACTAAGTATGTTAGTGCTGCTAGAAGAAAAGTTAGTGCTGCTAGTACTAACTTACTACTGCTGAAGTATTAATGCTGCCAGAGTTAAAGTTTAGTGCTGCTGGAGTATTGATTAGTGCTGATGATGTATTAAGTTGGTTTATGTGTAAGATAAGTATAGTAATACCGTGTAACACGTTTAGATAAATATAGAAAAGATTTATCTTGCATAGAAAGTTATTGTAAGCCAACTACGAGTCCTTAGTCTATAAAAGGAGGTCCTAGGGCATAGAGATTGATACGTATTCATTGAGTCATAGAGTTATAGCTTCAAGGTTGTAAAACCCTAATACTGTTGAGTATTCGTATTATAGTCAATAATATTGAAGTGTTTTGTTTGATATAATTGTGTTCTTTGTTTACTGTTACATTGTTACAAAGTTCTTCTTAAGATCAAGTACAAGATTCTGCATTGTATTTGATAAAATCAAAGACAGTTTCTATACTTAGTTGTGTTGAATTTATTCAAGATAACTAAACCTTTACAAGCTAAGGGATTCGATCAAGTACATAACTGGGATCAATAGGCATACGACGTATGAAACTCTGGCCATACGCTGTATTGAAGATCTTATCCCCAGTCCAAGTATTTCGAAGATTTGAAGGTATGCGGCGTATTTAACTCTGGCAATACGCCGTATTTAAAAGATATGCAGAATATTCTTGGAATATGCTTTCTACGTCAACAATTAAGAAATCCAAAATACGCCATATTCACTATGGAATACGCCGTATTCCATCCCTGACAGAAGACTATAGATACAAACCCTATACAGGAGTTTTTGATATCATTCACTCACCACACTCAACCACAACTGAATTTCACCATTCCAAGGCCCCAAGATCAGTCTCAAGAGCTAGGAAATCAAGGAAAGAAGGTCTCGTATCATCACATTAGGTTTAATCATTCGATTTACAGATCGACTTCATTATGATTTCCATTTGTTTATCGTTTGAATTATCTTCTTGTGCTTTTACATTCATTATGGGCTAACAACCTTTTTGTTAGCCATGTTTATGAATATTTCATGATAGTTATTTCCGTTTGTTAAGATTTAATGTTTAGTATTGTTTAGTTTATGTGTTTATCGTTCAATACATGCTCGTTTATATGTCTGAGTCTTTTAAGTCTAGTATCACATGGACCAAGTGGGTATTAGATGTATATTAAGAGAACACTTAAGTTAGAAAAGTGCTCTTCTCACATGGACCAAATGGGTAAGGGTAGGTGTTACATGTACCAAGTGGACACAATAGATAAATCACATAGATTAGTTGACATGACTTAATGCATGCTTGTAGTCCGATAGGTACATGGACCAAATGGCCTAGGAGATTACTTGTGTAGAGGGTAGATACATGGACCAAGTGGTCTAGTCTAGGTTAGATAGGAGCATGGGAGTATTATCTGGACCAAGGAGATACTTCCCATGTATCCAGTTAGTGCAAACGCTACGACATTTAATCTACACAGTCTCTTTGTATTTTAACGATGACAAACATGCAACTTGTAATACATAACGTAAAGTGCACAAGTTACTCGTTTCCACAAATCATCAACGCATACACGCATCAACATCTTTCGACGTATCAAGTCTGAATCACTTAAGGTATGTACAAATAAGTTACCAAACTAGTTAAGTGATCAAAGAAATATTTTTGTCCTTAAACCTCACATTTTTATAAACGTGACAAAACATTTTTACAAAAATAAATTAGGCAAATTATTTTTATTTATAAAGAAATGTTTTAATAAGAAAAATACATTTGAATTTGAAATTCAAATCTCCAACAGCTATTTTTCCCTCCTAAAGGAGATAGAAACTTCACCAGATAAACATTTCACCACATTAGGACAAAAAGAGGAGCGTCCTATGGACGGTCCCTTATATATATGGGACCGTCCCTATTTAAAGGATCGTCCCCCGCTCCTCGAGCTGGCTATAAATACTGGACCATTTCCAACGTGGCACTTCACTTCCGGGTGTCCAAGACGTTGATGCCACGTATACTTGATGCGTGGTTTTGCAACCTTACAACAGGTTTTACCTCTCGAGGGGTCTCAAGAGGCTTACAACCCCACCAGGCAGTGTACCTGACCGATGTAGTATAGTGTAGTGGTAAGTACGGGGGATTGATCGTTCTCCACAGGGAATAGTGTTCGTTAGGTATGAAAAACTACTCTAATAGGTCTAAGGGTGAGAGAAGATTCTTTTTATGTTTTTATAATTTTATGAAAGCAAGTAAAATCTCGGGTTTGAAAGAGTGGGCGGAATTAGTTGCTAGTCAACTAACCCAAATAACTACAAATGCAAGTAAAATAAAATAACGAAAATGAAAAGGTTGGTAGAACTTATATGGAGAGGAATGTGTTTACTTAGATTTCCTTACTCCCTAACTATCTTTTACCGGTTGATTAGTGTGTATTAATTGCGTGGATGACGGGTGTATTCCTTAATACCATTTGTGGGGTGGCGTACGTACTTCCCCAACTCTACAAGCTCCTACTTCACTCCTATGTCGAGCCGGCTAGGAAGCTCCTAACATGGGATCACTAGAATTCGCTCATGCATTAAATACAACCATAAAAACCTTAGTACGCATTGGTTCATGTTTCTTAAGACGTTCAAGCAAGTTACCGTATAGGAAGTTAGCCAGTTTTATTAAGCCTAACATAGATGAACAATCATCCAATACAACTAATAACACACTAATAACCAATAATCAATAGCTAGGTTTCATTAGATCTAAGCAAACACAAAGAAAACCTAGCCTAGCATGTTAAACAAAAGACAAGAACAAGATAGAATCAAACAACACATAGACATATTGAATGATTAATTGATAACTTATCTTCAATGTAACATGGAAGATCTCAAGGCAAAAAGCCTTGAAAAAGCTGCTAAAATCGTCTTAGGGTTTCCTCCCAAAATTACACACAAAAGTTCCACACTAATGACAAAAAATTGCAAAACTATATATAGAGATTAAGGGCTGACGGCGTCACGTTGTAGATTCTGACGCCGTCACCTAGCCGCTTTTAGGGTTCCCGGATGGCCTTCCTGACGCCGTCCCTCTTTAGACCTCCAAAATCCGTTCTGGCTTATCAAGGCTTGACGCCGTCATAAATAAGCTTGACGCCGTCCCTCTTTAAATTAAGCCGTGACGACCTTGATCACTTCAAAGGGTGACGCCGTCAGATTTTTCATGCAAAATTCTCTGGCTTATCATGAGTAATTTTCATATCCACCTTTTTCTTGCCAAGCCATGACGCCGTCTGGGGAAATTCCTGACGCCGTCAAAGGTTCTTTTTAGCTGATTTTGAGACTTTGTCGTTTTCTTCACTTTTATGCTCCAAAAATGTCCAAAATGCTTCCTTTTCCAGTTTTCTTCTCAAAAGTACCTAAAATGACAAAAGGAACGATTTAGGGCAATATTTGATCAAATAAATACGATTTAGGGCTTAAATGACCCCCTAAAAGCTGTACACTTTTCGCTTCATCAATACTGACTTACACTTGAGATTTGCTTGTCCTCAAGCAAATGCGCTTTTATTCTAATCAACATACAAGTTAGGGGTCATTTAACACTAATATAACAGTAATTACAACAAATATTCGTTCCACTTTAATCATAATAAGCACGGAGATTACATACTAGCACCTCACAAGTAGTGTTTAGATACTCACATCTCTTAGGTGTCATCAAAATAAATCTCATAAATGAAAACGGATAATATCTCTCACTACCTGTCATAGCAAATAGATTACCATAGGCTTGGGAAAGGATCGAAAACCTCCTCCACTAGGCGTAAGCACCTAAGATAAACTATCAAAGAGGGCTTTTACATGGGTTATAACGTTAGGTGTAGGGAAAAGGAAAACACGGTTTTGTTGGATAAGGGATATTTTACTGGTGGCGAGTTAAAGATCTTGATCAATTACATGTACTATACAATGTTGCTAAGCTTAGACTCGACTCAATCTTAAGCTAAAAACAAAATAACAAAAACATAAAATAAAACGGGATGGTAGTCCGTATGTTTTTTCTACTTTTCTTTTTCTCATTTTTTTTGTATTTTTCTTGATTTTTTCGATTTTTTTTTTTTTTTTTCATACACTCTTACCCTACCATCCAAAATAATACATCATAGGGGCATTGCATTCCCCTTAAACTTGAACTTTTACATAACTTTATAAATAACTAATCTAATGACTCGAATTAAGATAATCAAAACACTTGGAGTACTTTTAAAATATTTAGCACATATGGGGGTAATAAATGATGTTCTTCCCCATTACTCCATTACACTAGTACTTTACCCATGAGTCCCAATCGTCCCAAAACAATATGTACAAGGATATGACTCGACTTAGCAACCATGTAATCAATTAGATAATTAACTTGGGGTTTAAACAAATGTTGTCACAATAATGCACTAAAAATGAGTGCATACAAGGCAGGCTAAGGCGATTTGGGTGTACATTTAGTGGGGTGTAACAAATTCTTCCTTTAAGTAAAATGCTTAAAGGTTGAAATGAAAAGATAGGCTCTGAGGGGTGTACTAGGGGTATCGTGTACTAAAAATGAGTACAACGCAAAGGGTGTGGGAGAATTACTTGACCAATGTAGCCAAAGTAATTATAACAAAAACACAGGTGTAAAACAATGGGTTAATCCTAATGCATCTTATCATGTAGTAAATCTAACTACACGAATGTAGTCTCACTTGTGGCCTCGGAATGGTCCTAACGCAAGTTCTAGAATCTAAGTGCTACCGGTACACACATCATAGCATAAATGCTTTTCCTACCAATTCTAGGGGCGAACCTCACATATTTGGGGGTGGAAAATTTTTTTAGTGGTACGGTTTTTGTGCTAGTCATATAACTCCTATCCATGAGACGCTCATTAGAATCAAAGTTTCACTCCTAAATGTTGTAAAAAATCTTAAATTTGGCACTAAAATTGCCCTAACAGGTATTTATCTCAGTTTTATTACACATCTACTATTAAACAAACAAAAATCAAGCGTAATAGCATTCTCTAATCGTACTTTTACCCCCCCCCCTTACACTTAAGATGAACATTGTCCCCAATGTTCAAATAACAAGATGTAAAAGAAAAAAGTAAAAGAATGAAATCAAATACTCCCCTGATTCGCTCGGTGGATAATGAAGTAACACGGTTAGATCTTCTTCCAAAGTAATGTTGAAGCTCCATGACTAATGCATCGCCAAAAGCTTGATCCAACAAACATTTGCTTGTCCAAAATAACCTGTTAAACCTGAGAAAACAAACACGAAAACCTGCATAACATCGGCGGGATAAAATCTATATATAAGGATATAATGCTTGTGGAATGATAATTTTGCAGATTCCTGGAGATTATAAGTTATAGATTTAATAAAAACTTTTTATGAAAACAAAACTTTCAAAAATTTTCAGAAAATTAAACCTGACGCCGTCAGGTTGTAAATCCTGACGTCGTCAGAAATGATCTGACAGAATTCTCATGTTACGTTTCCGGAAAAATTTTAGAAAAACCTATACCTTACTTCCTGGAAATCCTGCAAAACATCATTATGACTCGATACAAGCATTTGACTCAAACAAATACTAATATGTATGTTCATTTATTATTATTACGATTCATGTTCATTTGTTCTAATAAACCGATTTAGATTTCCCTTACACTTAACTTTTGCAAAATACCTTTATATGTAGTTATGACGAAGTTAAAAACAAGATAAAGCATTTTCACAAATTAGTTTTTGAACATGAATCAATAATAATAATAAAATTTAAACATACATACGGAAACAAATAAAATCAAACAAACAAATAAACACACAAAGCAAATAAAGCTTGGGTTGCCTCCCAAGAAGCGCTTTTCTTTATTAACGAGTCTTGTAGCTAGACTCAAAGTCACGTACATTACGTGACTCCATCATTCGTCACGGTTCCTAGGCCATTCTCATTTCCGGTTTTATATTCCGGTCCTAATTTCAAACAATCCTTATAGAAACCGGATATCCTTCCCATAACATACTCTACTCCTTTATTTCTATCCTCATCATTCCTATAGTAGACCGCTTGCTTAAGCTCCTTCTCAATATTTGACAAGTGTTGGAATTGTTCTATCTTATATGGCATTTGGTAGTTTACCTCATCGGTCTCATCCTTAAATCTAACTATCCCTAAGGAAGGTTCATAAGTCATTCTAGAGACCTCAACAAATGGTTTTCCAAAACCACTTGAGTTAAGGATGCATCGACTATTGGGCGGATATCTTCTACAATTACAAAGTCGGTGACATAGGTGAAGTTTCCTACATAAACCGGTAATCCCTTAACTCTTCCCGTGAAGTTACTCATCTACCCCTTGTCAGGGAACATCCTATACCCAAGTTGATTTTTCATTATCAAGTTGTAGTGGGCTCTAGTCATGATGTTTATGGGTGATCTAAGGTCGATGTAGGCTTTCCACACATGCAAATGTCCGATGTTGCATGGTATGTTGAGATTAGAAGGGTCGCCTATTTCTATGATTGGTCTACCTAGGAAGTATGGTGTCTCGGGGTCATCGAATAAGTTTGTATGATATGCGCGCTCTTCCTTAGTGGGTAGCCTATTGAAGTAGTCCTCATCATCATCTACTTCTTCAATCTCACTTGTCCTAACTTCCTTATCAACCTCGACTTTCTTAACCTCATCCTCAGGTTCACTATTATCCTCATTCCTATCAATTGGTTTGATAGTGACAATGTTGACGAAGTGGACGTGTTTGGATGAAGAGGGGTCTTTTACTTGGGGTCCGCTATTTGTGTTCCTAGCATCCTTATGTGGAGGTGATAGCACTTGGTTATTGAGGGCTTTCAATAAGTTGTCAATTTTATTGGTCATCTCCATTTGTTGTTGATTGAATTCGGATTCAAACTTAGCTATCCGAGCTTCTTGAGATGCCATAAATTGGGACATCAATCCTTCAAAGTTATTGGTACTACCATAATTGTTGGAAGGATTGTTATTGAAAGTACGGTTCGAGTTGGAACCGCTTGATTGGAAACGATTAGGTGGGTTGGAAGAATTGGTTTGTTGTGCGTTTTGGTTTTGTTTCCACCTAAGGTTCGGGTGATTTTTCCATGAGGGGTTGTATGAATCACCGTAGGGGTTTGGCTCGGGTTTGAAAGTGTACCACTTGTCTCCCACTCCGTCGGTATGCGAGGATGCGTAGTCCGTAAAAGCTTGTTCGAGGAGTTCCATGCAATCACGAGTGTCGTGGGGACCACTACATAATTCACATGAAAAAGTGATTTTGTTCACTTGGCTTGAAGGTTTAGAAGCCTCGTAGGATTTCATGAGAAACTTGACTTGGTCTTCAAGTTCTATGATCCTACGGTCGGAAGTGCTTGAATTGTTCGAAGGCAAAGATATTGCCTTGACCGTTTTATTCAAATCACGGGGATCACTCCAACTTTCGTTGTCATAAAGAGCAAGATCTTCTAGGAGAGCCCATGATTGTTCCGCACTTAGATCACGTAGCTTACCACCGGCCGCTTGGTCAATGGTTTGCCTCGTGGAGAGACTGATATGGTCATAGAAGATTTGGACTTGGAGCCAAAGTTCTATGCCATGGTGAGGGACTTTTTGGAGTAAGTCCTTGAATCGAGTCCATGCCTCGTAGAGGGTTTCGCCTTGACGTTGTTGGAACATCAAGATATCATTCCTTAGCTTGGTAGTTCTTCCCGGTGGGAAAAACTGAGCAAGGAAACGAGTGGTGAGATCATCCCAAGAGGTGATGGATCCTGCGGTTTGACACTCTAGCCATTGACTAGCTTGGTCCCGCAAAGAGAATTGAAAGAGACGCAGTCGGGTCGTCTCTCGAGTGGCAACATCAAGGTCTACGGAATCAACAATTTTGAGAAAGTCCTTGAGATGTTGATTAGGATCTTCAGAACGAAGTCCATGGAATGCGCATCCGCTTTGCACCAACCGGATGGTGTCGGATCGCAAGGGAGTGACATTGGCTCCTTGAGTGAGCTCAATGGTGTTTCGATAGCCATGGTGGCTAGGACGGGAGTACTCTCCTAAAGTACGGGCTCTAGGAGGTGGTGGTGGTTATGGTGGGTTGTTGGGATCGAGGATATTACCACCTTCCATGATGTCGGATGGTAATGGTTACGAACAAAGAAACGAAGAAAAAAGATAGACTAAAGAAAACATAGAAAATTAAAATAAAAAATCTCACTAGAAAGGAATCTAGTGAGTAGACCTATAAAATAAAAATTCAACCTAAACAATAACTATTCCCCGGCAGCGGCGCCAAAAACTTGATGCGTGGTTTTGCAACCTTACAACAGGTTTTACCTCTCGAGGGATCTCAAGAGGCTTACAACCCCACCAGGTAGTGTACCTGACCGATGTAGTATAGTGTAGTGGTAAGTACGGGGGATTGATCGTTCTCTACAGGGAATAGTGTTCGTTAGGTATGAAAAACTACTCTAATAGGTCTAAGGGTGAGAGAAGATTCTTTTTATGTTTTTATAATTTTATGAAAGCAAGTAAAATCTCGGGTTTGAAAGAGTGGGCGGAATTAGTTGCTAGTCAACTAACCCAAATAACTACAAATGCAAGTAAAATAAAATAACGAAAATGAAAAGGTTGGTAGAACTTATATGGAGAGGAATGTGTTTACTTAGATTTCCTTACTCCCTAACTATCTTTTACCGGTTGATTAGTGTGTATTAATTGCGTGGATGACGGGTGTATTCCTTAATACCATTCGTGGGGTGGCGTACGTACTTCCCCAACTCTACAAGCTCCTACTTCACTCCTATGTCGAGCCGGCTAGGAAGCTCCTAACATGGGATCACTAGAATTCGCTCATGCATTAAATACAACCATAAAAACCTTAGTACGCATTGGTTCATGTTTCTTAAGACGTTCAAGCAAGTTACCGTATAGGAAGTTAGCCAGTTTTCTTAAGCCTAACATAGATGAACAATCATCCAATACAACTAATAACACACTAATAACCAATAATCAATAGCTAGGTTTCATTAGATCTAAGCAAACACAAAGAAAACCTAGCCTAGCATGTTAAACAAAAGACAAGAACAAGATAGAATCAAACAACACATAGACATATTGAATGATTAATTGATAACTTATCTTCAATGTAACATGGAAGATCTCAAGGCAAAAAGCCTTGAAAAAGCTGCTAAAATCGTCTTAGGGTTTCCTCCCAAAATTACACACAAAAGTTCCACACTAATGACAAAAAATTGCAAAACTATATATAGAGATTAAGGGCTGACGGCGTCACGTTGTAGATTCTGACGCCGTCACCTAGCCGCTTTTAGGGTTCCCGGATGGCCTTCCTGACGCCGTCCCTCTTTAGACCTCCAAAATCCGTTCTGGCTTATCAAGGCTTGACGCCGTCATAAATAAGCTTGACGCCGTCCCTCTTTAAATTAAGCCGTGACGACCTTGATCACTTCAAAGGGTGACGCCGTCAGATTTTTCATGCAAAATTCTCTGGCTTATCATGAGTAATTTTCATATCCACCTTTTTCTTGCCAAGCCATGACACCGTCTGGGGAAATTCCTGACGCCGTCAAAGGTTCTTTTTAGCCGATTTTGAGACTTTGTCATTTTCTTCACTTTTATGCTCCAAAAATGTCCAAAATGCTTCCTTTTCCAGATTTCTTCTCAAAAGTACCTAAAATGACAAAAGGAACGATTTAGGGCAATATTTGATCAAATAAATACGATTTAGGGCTTAAATGACCCCCTAAAAGCGGTACACTTTTCGCTTCATCAATACTGACTTACAAGGAAGGCTTGAGGAGAAGATTTCGTTACAAGTTAAAGATATCCCGTACTATCACATCTAGAAGAACCCGACGGGTATTGAAATCCTTAACAGAAAAACCAAATT
Organism: Artemisia tridentata subsp. tridentata; assembly: GCA_021014915.2. Taxonomy (NCBI): domain Eukaryota; kingdom Viridiplantae; phylum Streptophyta; class Magnoliopsida; order Asterales; family Asteraceae; genus Artemisia; species Artemisia tridentata. The sequence goes on from CP139508.1 coordinate 308,967,057, forward strand.
CTTCAAATTCAACCGTACACTTATTATCACAAACAAATTGACGAACATAAATTCAATTTTTTACAATGTTAGGAGTGACAAGAACATTATGTAAATAGAGAAAATTATGAAATGTTGGCAAAATGCTATGTCCTGTGTTGGTAACGGGAATAGACTTCCCGTCACCAACATAGACATAAGGATAAAGGCATTTAATTAAAAATAGTACGAAGACAATTAGTAGATGAATTAATGTGAAAGGTGGCACCTGCATCCTAGGGTGTTATCGGGTCGGGTTATCGGGGTTATCGGGTTTGTCGGGTTGGGTTGAGTCCGGTTTTGAATTTTTTAAAAGTGACCTGCAACCCGACCCGATTAAGAATCGGGTTATCGGGTTCGGGTGGGATTCGGGTCGGGTGAGTCGGGTTATCGGGTGACCCGATTAAGTAACAATAAGTAAAAAACATCAATTATATGATATACTAACTTTCGTAGTTTCACAATAATAAAACCTTCATGAAATTTTCAAAATAATAAAACAAATCAAGCATGCCATTTAGAAAAAGAGTTTGAGAAAAGTAGGCATTAAAAGATCACTAGAATTGCCACTTCCTCTGTAATGAGAGTGTGTGACAAATTTTCACCTTGGAAAATTTTGAAATATATTTATTCATTGACCGGATAAAAAAAAAATCAAACAATGTATACTTACATGGGATAACCAAACGCTTTTTCATGCATAGAAAATTGATAGTTACAGACATTGGGCTTCTAAAAAGTATTAACTAAAAAATGGAAAAGTGATTTTCGGGTCTTATCGGGTTGACCCGATAACCCGATAGCATTATTTTTTTAACCCTAACTCGACTCGATTACACTATCGGGTTATCGGGTTCGGGTCAAAACAACCCGATTAGGTTTTTTGACCCAATTTGACCCGATCTGATAAGCCTTATCGGGTTCGGGTTCGGGTCAACCCGACCCCACTGACACCCCTACCTGCATCCATGTTCCATCCTCCATTGCTAGGATGCTGTAAAGTCATGGTACTGAAAGCATGAGGCAACAAAGTCTCTTATCCCGAACTAGAGGTAAACTATGAAGTATTAAACCGTGGAGCAAAAAGAAGTGCTAAACTGTGAAGTAAACATCCCTGTTGGGCTTTGAACTGCCGAACCATTAACATTTGAAGCTATTAATCCAATTGGGCCTGGGGCCCCAAAACCAGGCGGACCTTTAGGAGAATTAAGGAGAATTAGTGAATCGTAGAGTAGCCTGACTAAGCTGAGGTTGTGCACTAGCCATATTATACTTAGTGATAATCTCTTGTTGGGCGTGTACCAAGGCAAGCAGTTGGGCCTGAGACATATTAGCGGAAGAAGTAGCATGAGGCCCAATAATTCCAGTTGTGGTAAAACGAGAATTAGTAGACTAGAGGGAGAAATTATGTACTTTGTTGTCACATGAAGGATAATATTCATGCAAAAAATGACAAGTAGTTCCAAAACGACAGTGACCTTTATAAAAATTGTGACAAGCCTTATTTTTCACGAGTGTCCTTGCGACGGATGGTGTTGGCTTCAGTCAATAGAACCGTAGGAGAGGAGGATGTAGCATTGGTGGATAAATTTTGAGTCTTTGACTTCAAGCACATCTCTTCGGCAGTAACCAAAGACCAAACCTTATTTAGATCCGGGAATGGGTCTTGGTGAGCAATTATTCCCGCAATTTGTTCATATTTGTCAACTAAGCCATTAATAGCATAGGGTGACATAATCATCATTGGTCATTGGAGAACCAAGAGTAGTCAAAGCCATGGTGAGGGACTCAATTTTTCTAAAGTAAGCATCGACGGATAGATCACCAATTTGTATCATTCGTAATTCCCACTTTAAAGTAATTGTTTTGGTCCTTTTATTGACAAGAAATATTTTTTCAAGATGATCCCAAGCCTCCTTGGCAGTTTTGGGATCAGCAACAACGAGACATTCTTGAAGAGCATCCAAGAGGGTTAGAAAAATCCATGACGTAACAGTGGAGTCGGCCTTTAACCATTCAGAAGTAGGAGGAGGTATAACAGGTTCACTAGTGGATTCATAACATCATAGCCTTGACAAAGCTTTTTTAAAAAATAGCACCAAGATGAATAATTCAATTTGTCAACATCCAGATTGACAGGTACAAGAGAAGTGATGTTAGCAACAGTAAGTAATTTGTCACTAGTAGACAAAGTAGGTGTGGGAGTTGGACCGGTCATTGTGATGTGTGGAGGGGCGGATCGACTTGTGACAAAAAAGTAGGGAGGATATGTCGACGAAAAAAAAGAAAAATAAAAGGGGATCAGTTGTTATTGGGTTTTTTAAGGTTTTTGAGATTTTGGTTGTGATACCATATTAGGGTGAATGATTGATTGATTACTGAATATTACAGGATTATAATATAAGGTATAATAATTGGGCTAGGTTACCCAATAACATACAATGGGCCTATATTAATAAGGGCTAAATATACGAGTAGCCCGGTCTCTTAAGGTGTTGGGCTTTTTTGGCCCCAAAAAAGTCGCTTTCTCAAAATAGCCCAGAAAATAAGCGACTTTCAAAAAGTCGCTTAAAGCGACTTTTTTTTCAATTAGGCGACTTACTATTTGTGTCCTTTTGCAGCCAAAAAGTTACTTTTTAAGCGACTTTTCGCTAGGGGCCAAAAAAAAATGCCACGTGTCGCTCCCACATTTAGTCACTTATTCCTTGGGCTATTTTGAGAAAGTGACTTTTTTGGGGCTAAAAAAGCCCAACATTTTAAGCTCCGAGCTATTTGTAGAATTGGCCCTATTAATAATAATATTACTGGGCTAGGCCACCCAATAACATACGATGGGCCTATACTAATAATAATATTAATGGGCCAATATTATTATTTGTATAGGCCCATTATATGTTATTGGGTGGCTTAGCGCACTTATTATACTTTATATTGTAATATTGTATATTCAATAATCAATCAATCATTAACCCTAATAATTAGTCCTTCGTTAGTTTTGTTTGTATATAATTAGCCCCTAGTGATTTAGTCTTTTAAACTTTGTTAGTTTTATTTGTACATAATTAGCCCCTAGTGATTTAGTTTTTTAGCGGCTAAGTCCACTCATTTTCATGAATCAAATCCTTCACCTTATTATTCACATTGAACCCTGCCCTATGGATATCTCTACGAGTTACAATAGCACCAATGGACCAATATCATTCCACTTATCGAACCAGGCTTAAGCAGACTCCCCATTACCAATTTTATGTACGAAAAATTGTCTTAAGTCATTACAAAACTGAATAATCTTTCGCTATCTATAACTCGCATATGCCTAAAGGGGAACATTCCAAAAGCTACGCCCTCTTAAACGGTATGCGTGTATCCATTTAACCCATAACGATTGTTTATGATTTAAAATACTCCAAATATATTTCGGTATAAGAGCAATATTCCAAGTCCTCAACCATCTAATCCCCAAACCCCCTTCTTCCTTAGGAAGACACACATCGTCCGATCTCACCTTAGCTTTTACACGTTTCATCTCTCGTTAGCACCACAAAAAACCTATCCATATATAATTAGAAAATTTGATCAAGTTGCAATAAAAAATTTCAATAAAATTATACGTAAATGAATAACAACTTTGTCATTCATGTTTATTTAATATCATACGCCGCCACAAGCGGTAAACGCACATCAATAAATGCTACTCGCCTGAAAATTTAATGATCTCTTTATAACCGTTGTACCACGCGTGTACCATACTTGTAAAAATATTTTTTTTCTTTGCATTTTACAGTAAACAAGGTTTTAAGCCCGCGCTTCGTGGCGGGATGTTTGAATACAAAATTATTGATTTCCGCGGAGAGTAAAGAATTTTGCAGCCATTAGTAGCAAATGTGTTAGTAGCAAATAATATATTAAAGCAAAACTTAGGTAGCAATAATGTTGTACCCTTTTCACCAACACAATCAGTTGATGTTACTCGTACATTAGTAGCAAATACTAATGTTAAAGAGCTATGTTTTTGCTGTATAGATTGTCACATTATTGCTAATGTAGCAGTTTTTGAATTAGCTAACAAACGGTCTATAAATACAGGCAAGCTTTCCTTAAACAGAAAAGACCATGTGATCTGTAAAATGTGTTACCAAAATATCTGCTTTTAAAAACGGCTGCAACTAAAAAAATTTGATCAAATAGGTGCTCAGATAGCTAAAACAAAGAATGTCAAATGGTTCAAAGTTGCATAACCTGTATATTTAATGCATAAAAAATATGAAAAAATCATTAGTATATATTTAGAACTAAAAATACTACTGAAAAAAAATGATTTTATAATAATAACTGGCACACCAGTCTTGTTTGAAAATTACAAACTTTGGACCAAAACAACTCAAGTTTGTCCAACTTGGCCAATGTCGACCCATACAAAAAATGAACCGTTACCCAGTTTACCCATCTGGCACCTCTAGTTTAACAGCATAAATCTTGTACCATAGTACGTAGACTGAATGATCTGGTGGACTTTGATCGCAAACGCAAATTACTGATAATTATTTTCCTTTTTTTTTGCTTTGACATTGTATATGTCTTTACCCATTATCATGTTTCTAACCTGTCTAAAATCCCTTTTTTCTTGTCTAAGATCCTTTTCTTCTTGTCTAAAACCCCTCTCTTCATATGAACGTCAACCATACTTCCATGAAGTATATGACTGAACATACACCTCAACTGATGAAAAAAACTACTTTTATCAAAGAACCTGAAACGTATGAACAATTGCTGGTTCATATGTTAAATCTCTACTAATGGAGCTAATATACATGTATAGAAAGCTTACCCAAGCACCCTTTTACTAACACTCAAACTTCTGTTGTTTACAAATATATGCATAACGTTAACCTTTTTCTTGTAAGTCAATAAAGAAATAGTAATTACATATGATATATAAAGCATTCAACAGTAACCACAGACGTCTAAAGTTTATGTTGGATATTATTTTCCTGGCAATATTGGCTACTGTTGTTGTTGTTATAGGTTTGACTAAATATATTTTGTAGTAAAAAGATAAGTTTTTTATATATGTAAAGATTCAGTAATTAGTAGTAAAAAATCATGTTTGACAAGTTGATTATATTTGAGGGTACTAGAATGCATTTTCAAATATCACGTGTAGGATGAGATGCTTCACCATCCGTGACAACACTTAAGCGACCAATCACAAGAGTTCCTACTAAGCACACGGATCACCATCTAACGGTTCTCCACAAACATTACCGTCTGTAATCCAACGATCAAAAGACTTTCAACCACCATATAAAAGACCCACACCTTGGCCCCAAATTCTAAAAACTCAATTTCATTTAACAAAAACAGAAAGATAAAAAAAAATGTTAGGACGAGGAAAGGGAAGAAAAGGGTTAGGTAAAGGAGGAGCGAAACGACACCGTAAAGTCCTCCGTGACAACATCCAAGGAATCGCTAAACCCGCTATTCGTCGTTTGGCACGTAGAGGGGGAGTGAAGCGTATCAGTGGTTTGATTTACGAAGAGACACGTGGCGTGTTGAAGATCTTTCTAGAGAATGTAATTAGAGATGTTGTTACGCATACTGAGCACGCCAGAAGGAAGACTGTTACTGCTATGGATGTTGTTTATGCGCTTAAGAGGCAAGGAAGGACCTTGTATGGGTTTGGTGGTTAGATGGGGGGGGGGGTGTTTGGTTGAAGGATAGTGTTTGGATTTTGTGTTTTGGTGTTTGGTTATCTGAGAATGTAAAGATGTTGGTTGTTAAGATGTTTGGTTGCAATTCCACTTGCACCAGCTTGAGTTCCAACTGCTTGAATTTCCCTTGCACCTGCACCAGCTGCCCTTTCCCCTGTACCAGCTTGACTGCTACTTGCATCAGCTTGACTCACTCCTTGCCTTGGCATCTTACTACCTCTCTTGTTGTGCCCCTTTTGCTTGCAATTTGTACATGTACTAATTCCACCCTTCCTTGACAGTTTTCCACCTCTGACCAACTCATCAACTTTTACCACACTTTTCTTTCTCTTTTGGGAGGCCTTCTAATCAAGTTCACTTTCATACATATCACAGTCAATAACCTCTAAGTCATCTTCATTGATATTCACTTCAGGTCTTTGAGGATCACCATCTGTTTCCCTTTCATCATCAGAAGTAATTGTAAACCTAAACCCTTCCATGTTGACATGTATTTGGTCTATAATGTGCTCATCATCCACAAATTTCACATCATTCTCATCATCACCTATATCATTATCATCACCACCTAGATCAGTCTCATTTCCACCTACATCATTATCATCACCACCTACATCAGTCTCATCTCCACTGTAACACCCCCAAAAGTATCGCAACGAAAGATTGTGTCATTGGGGTATTACTTCTTAGCACACAGTACAAGTTACAGAAAATGACTCTAAATGAGACGTTTTTGAAATAATTTATCATTCGATTAAATAAAACATCAGAGTTTAAGAGGTCCCAACCAGTTTATAAGAAATATACATAAGAGTTTAAAAGTTTTATCGAATGATAATGATGCATTGTCTTCAAAAATTATTCGTGCGCCTTCACATGCCAGCTAATAGAAACCTGAGATAAACATGCTAAAAAGTCAACACAAAGGTTGAGTGAAATTCACAGGTTTATAATAATTAATGGCCCACAAGATTTCAGAGTTAAAATAATAATTGCAACGAATACAATTATGGGTAAATAATTATTATTGCTTTAAGCTCATGGCACGCAAACTGACTGAAGGTTCATAAAACGAACCAATGCCCTGAAGGGTAAATTGCCATTTTACCTAAAATTCAAATATAGTGCGTTTGTGGCATCTTATCTGACCGCACAAACGGGATTCATTAATCCCAATAGGCATATTCACAATATTCGCGTTCACTCGCAAGTGATTAATGGTTCATGATTCGTTAGGGACTTATTTTGGCAATATTGGTACTTTGGCAATAATATGTTATGATAAGCATACAATTTAAAGCACTTGTGTCTAAGTTGTAAAATAGCATGTATCTCCCCCAATGGGTTTATAAACAGTTTAAGAGTTAAAGTGGGGCTATGAACTCACCTCGAAGTGAATGAGCAAACAACATGAGCAGATTATCAAGGAGCACAACACAACAATAATCGGAAGGCTCGATCTAGAAGATAAGGTTTATCTTAACGGTTATGACACGTTAAGAATAGAATAATGAAATTGAGTCTTTCGAAAGGATGGTTACATCAACGCGATACGTTGATAAAATATTTAGTTTTCAATTTGTAATAATTTGGTGGTTGGTTAAATCAAGAGAAAATAGCAAGGTATGTAATATATACCCGTATATATATTACATACGGAAAAATAAGTACATATATATAATACATGGTGGGTGTTATATATATAAGACAAAATGAGGAAAAAGAAATAAAATAGTTCAAAGTATATAATACATCGCATGTATTATATAAGAAAAATAGAAAAATAAATAGGTATGTAGCAAAGAAGTATTAATAGGTAATGTAAGAAAAAAATTAGATACTATAACAACAATTTTCTGGGCAAATCAACTATTTTCGAGCAAATTCAAACCAAGCAAATCACCAACATAATCCATAATCGTAACATACAAACATTGCTATTCTTTCAAATTTCTATGAAAATCGGTTATAACTCTAAAAAAAATATTTTTTTTTCCCGTTTTGACCCATTTGGCTATTGTGACAGCAGCAATATTCCGGGCAAAACGCCATTTCCAATCAATCTAAACAAAAAGTGTTTTAGCTACCTGGTGTCTTAGATGGTTGTTATATGTGTTGTGATCTGAAATTGAACTGCACTTATTTTCACCTTTCTTGTCTTGCACGTGGTGGTCACCTGTAAGCCCACAAATACGTCAATAAATATCAGATAAGCGCAAAAGCAAATGATCAATGTTTGAACCTGTTATTGTAAAAACTAAAGAAACATTCAATAAAATCGATAGAATTTGGGGTCTTCATAATGCAAAAACAACTGATCAAAACCTCATGGCAGAAGAAAAAGAAGTTCAGCAATTACTTTTTCAAGTAAAATTGTGAAGTGCAAATTCATTAACAGAGAGAGTATACATTCTACCCGAACGTCTATAACAACGTTATTTTATAATTTGGCGCAACTTCATTTTATATCACCATTTCATAATTCTACCCGAACGTCTATAACAACATTATTTTATAATTTGGCGCAACTTCATTTTATATCACCATTTCATAATATATATAACCCCAACATCTCTAGCTTATATCACTCAAGGAATTAAAAATGTGACCAATATAAAACAAAACCTCCAATAAAATATTGCTAAACCCTTTACCAGCTACAATAATACCAAGATACTCATTTGAGCAGTAATAAAAATTTGCATCAGTCCTTATATCATTACTACATAATTCAGTATAAAAGCAGCTATTCAAGTTAATATGCCATTTAATTTTCAAAATCCTAAGCTGCAAAGAGGGTTAGCATCCATCAAAAGTCATTCCATATAAGTTACTCAAGAATCTTACGGTAAAAACTATGCTAAAGTTACCCAAAACGAATAAGAAACGCAGAAGGAACAATTTACTTAGTTACGTATGCCATCATCAACAAGTTGCCCAATGCACCATTGGATCCATATGACATCATATCTTCCTGCATTTTGAGTGAACTCCTACGACATTTTAAAAAACCAACTATTTTAAAAGCTTATCGTCACATATGTAAAAAAATGGCAAAGCAATTGAGTTAGACATCTAGCACAATCTTGGTTAACAACAAAATATAGTAGCATCATCGATTCAAGGGCATATTGTCCCGGTTTGACCAGCACATACATTATACAATAACATATATCAATAGAGGCAAATGATAGGGCTTTTTGAATGCTTTAGTCATTAATCATGATACTTTTCTATACTACTTACATCTTCACGTACATGGTCAGGGTTATCAAAGTCAGCATCCAGTGGATAAACTTTAGCAATTTCCATCAAAGAACCAACTGGTAACATGAAACATGTTAGTCTTCATAAGAAAGTCCACATAATAATGTAACAAAGTCCACTTAATAATGTTGGCTAAAAAATCATGAATGCAGCAGTGAAAAGCAAAAACGTTATCAATATTAAATTACATTTAGGAACTTTATCAAACGAAATTGTTGTTATGCAAGTGATAAATACTGGATAATCAAAGTCAATGTTCCTTATGTTCATCTATTATGTATATATTCTGCTTATACTAAAATGTAGCTATGTGAGAAACAGGTAAAAAGTTGAATAGGATAGGAACTTAGTGGCAGGAATCGGGTCTGTATTTAAAGTTAAATATAAAGCTAACTCGCGTAGAAACATTCAAGAAGAAGCATCACCTATATATTAGAGATGTTTTCGCGGTTCCAGAGTGGCTAGAAGAAACGATTGGCAAAACGAAGTACCATCTGCACATTTATTAACATAACACATAAGTTCAGGGAGAAGCAATATATGAGGAGATCACAAGAGTGTGTAATTTCAGTATTGCTATTAGAAATTCATTTGACACACGTATAATTTCAATTTTGTTTAGACAGTAAACAAGAGCACAAAAAAGGTTTAAAAAAAATGTTTTGGGGTTGTTTGGATAGACCCTTTTAATAGGTTGTTTGGACAGCAAGTAAGCGCAGAAAAAAGGTTAAAAAAAATTATGGGATTGGGCTATTTGGACTGAACTTTTTCAGGGGCAGTTTGGACTGCAAATAAGTGCAGGAAACGTTGACAGAAGTTGGCTTTAAAACCGCATTAGGTACCTGAGACATAACCATATGTTACATGTACATGTAATAGATTCTTCACATGTATATTTTGAAATCTATATATTTAGAGTCATCCTTACTCCTGCAACTGAAACATTTTAGTTTCCTCACACATATATCTAAAGTACTCGATAAAGCTAAAGACACAAATATCCAAACTAAAAACCACACGTAAAGTAGGTGTGTATTCATTTATCCAAATATTAGTGGGCTGTTTGGTATTGCTAAATATATTTATAAGTAGAGGTCTATTCATTTTAATTCAATATTTGCTAAGTTACATTGCTTATTTATACCTGAAAAGCCTATATGCTCACTTTTAACAGCTTATGAGTCCCATAATATCAAAAATAAACACCCTGTTATTTCATTGTAAAAATAGTCTCAAGCACCCCTTTAATTCAATTATTAACACGATCCCAAACACCCCGTTTATTTGGCTATTAAAAAGGTCCACAAAACCCCTCAATTCAACCTGACATGGGTAGGCAAAAAGAATTTGACAACGCATATAAAATCCAAACAACAAACCGGTTATTTTTTATAAGAACATGCCTAAGTGACCCGTTAGCCACATACTCAGTACCTCCTGGACTTGTACAACATATAAAAGGAGTTTATGTGTCGTATGCATGTCGTGTCGAATTTTAAAAGTCCTTATTGTAACAATAGTTTACTCGCTTAGGCGTGCATCTACGATAGTCCCGCGGCTAACAAAATAATATTATAAACAATATTAGATGTGTCAATATTAACATATTGTACCTCAAGTTGCTCATGTAGCCTTCTTGAACTTCAACATGCAGTTGCATTGCTTCGCTTAACTGCAAGTTTTTTAACGGTATTTTTTCCCGTTAGAGTCAATATTGGAGGGTTTTATTTCTCAGGCGATCCAGTAAGAAGCTAAATAATCTTGACATTGAAATAACTGATTCACAGATGCTTATATAGTACTATAGTAGAAATTAAATTGGTAATCTATTTAGAGAAAAATTCCGTGTAGAGCAATCCCAAACACACTTTTATATGTTCCCTACATGGCTACATTACACATTTTTTTCTTCTTCATATGCATCTAAACATATTATTTGATTGTACACAAACATTATAAACCTCCTTTGATCCCTGAGTTAAATTCAGTAACAAATTATCTTGTAAATTAACATAACTCGTAACAAATTAGAAACATAGCATAATTACAGAAATAACACTAACCTGGAAGATGGATTTGATCATGGATTTGTCATCCTCTTCAAGCTTGTCCTCTTGCTGCAGAAAGATCCAGAATCGATGTAAACATAACAGATAAACACCTAATAGTAATCACATAAAACTAAAATCGATTTAATAAATCACGATTCATCAAAGCCATGGATACTGGAATCAAACATAAACTGATTGAATTAATCAAAATTAAATATTCAAAATTACAATAAATGAGTTCATAAAGCACAAAAAGTCATTATACCTAGTTAAAAAAACAAAAATGCATTAATGGAAACTTACAACAAACGGATTATAGCAATTCATTTAGACGATGCATAAGAGTGTTTCTACAACTCCAACACCTGATTCTCTTCGTCTCCTACAAATCCCTATTACACAATTATCAAAATAAGCATTTGTAAACGCTTGCTTTAGAGAAGTGACATCAAGCTTAATTTCGTACATAAAATAACAATTTTTTAACTTTCTCAGTTTAATATTAAATAATCTCACCAAATATCGCCTCGTTGAGGCTTGTGACTGTGAGATCGTCTCCTAACATAGCACAAATAATAAAAAATGAATAATTAAAAATGCATAAATGGATACAAAACATATACGTAATTCATCATACACCAAATTTGATCGGCTAACCTAATTCATTTAATCAGATCAAAATAAAAAAAACTGAAACGATTAGCACAAAGAGATTGTAGATTTAATTGTAAATAAAATATATAATAAAATTAAAATCAAACAAACTTTGCTAAGGATTTAGACTTAATTGTATCCTCACAACTTTAATTTCAATCATCATATGGTGGCGGTGTTTAATTAGAAATAAACCCTAATTAGAAAAGATACCGATCGGTTGATGATATTACTAGATATGTGTGCGTGTGTTTTCGAGTCACATAAAAAAACACCATGATAGTGGATCAAATAAGATGAGTTGATTGTTTAGGATTTGAAAACTGAATTGAAGATGAAAGTGCCGTGATTTTTGGTTTATGAGTTGATCGCCTTGTGTTTTTGAATTACATGATGAAAAGTGTTTTGTTATTGAGAGAGAATGATACAGATTTTTTGGGTGTGATTAGTGATTTGAAAAACTGAATCGTGATTTTAGGTTTCCTTAATATCTAAATAAGCATGTATATTTTGTTTTAAAAGCTTTCAACACAAACACTCTAGTTCTCTAGTGGTTGAGTGTTTGTTGGTTGTTCAACAGGTCGCGGGTTCGAGTCCCGTAAGTTACAGTTTTTTTATAAAAATCCGGGCGGGTTCGAGTCCCGTAAGTTACAGTTTTTTTATAAAAATCCGGGTGGCATTGAGGTGGCAATTAAGTGTACAACATGTAAAAATTGCCGTTCCAGTAATGAGTGGTAAAAAATCATGTTTGGCAAGTTGATTATATTTGAGGGTACTAGAATGCATTTTCAAATATCACGTGTAGGATGAGATGCTTTACCATCCGTGACAACACTTAAGCGACCAATCACAAGAGTTCCTACTAAGCACACGGATCACCATCTAACGGTTCTCCACAAACATTACCGTCTGTAATCCAACGATCAAAAGACTTTCAACCACCATATAAAAGACCCACACCTTGGCCCCAAATTCAAAAAACTCAATTTCATTTAACAAAAACAGAAAGATAAAAAAAAAGAAATGTCAGGACGAGGAAAGGGAGGAAAAGGGTTAGGCAAAGGAGGAGCGAAACGACACCGTAAAGTCCTCCGTGACAACATTCAAGGAATCACTAAACCCGCTATTCGTCGTTTGGCGCGTAGAGGTGGAGTGAAGCGTATCAGTGGTTTGATTTACGAAGAGACACGTGGCGTGTTGAAGATCTTTCTAGAGAATGTGATTAGGGATGCTGTTACGTATACTGAGCACGCCAGAAGGAAGACTGTTACTGCTATGGATGTTGTTTATGCGCTTAAGAGGCAAGGAAGGACCTTGTATGGGTTTGGTGGTTAAGGGGGTGTTTGGTTGGGGTTAGTGTTTGGATTTGTGTTTTGGTGTTTGGTTATCTGAATGTAAAGATGTTTGATTTGTGATGGAATGAAATGAATGAAGTTTTAATTACTTTAATCTTTGTTTCATTGGTTGACTTGTGTTTTATCTGATTGTTATATGGAAATGTCTGTAGTTCTGTACACTGTATATTAGCTTAAGTATGGGTTGCTTGGGAATGAGATTAAAAGGTTTAAATTAAATAATTAAATGGTTAATAAAATCTGAGTGAAGTTAGCTTTACTTTCAATACTAATCGAAAATAAGTTGATGGTTTTTCAATTTATAGTTTATTGATCATCTGGAGTAGTTTGTTATTGACAAATGATCAAGGTAATGAAGGTGGGTTCACGTTGCTATTTAGGCGCAGATGCGACTAATGATCTAGTTGTAAGAAGCTGATTTGCTTTTGATTTCACACGAGCCCTTTATTTGTTGAAATATTCAAGCTTTGATTTTCCTCAACTATGCAACAAGCTCGGTCATTTTTCTTAGACACTTACGTTTGCAGTTTATAGGCTCGTGAATCATGATGGAAACTAATTCTACCTTAGCCTAAACTGATGATCTTGATGTCACAGCTTTTTTTTTTACATCCTACAATTGACCCATCAATATGAGTTCACCCATTGCTAGCCAAACATAGACTGTTACATGGGTGAAATGGTCTATGCATTGTTGCATGGGTGGCCCGAAATTGATGGGTCATAATTGTTAATTGAGCCGAAGTTATATCTTTCTAGCTGAAGTCTCTTGATATACCTGGTATGAACACTAGGGTCAAAGTGTCGAACCACAAAATGCAATAAACACAGGGTATGAACACTAGGGTCAAAGTGTGGGGAAGTTGGCACGTGAAAAAACTTTACTTAGGTAAACATTTGCAATAAGACGATTTTGAGTCGTGTTACATTTTGTGAGGATCATTGAGAACACTCGTTGGACTGTGCTATTGACTTCATATATTTGACATTCTTTGTTTAATTTGGAGAGTTTATGCTGTTTTTAATGTGCTTGGAAAAATATTGTCAAGCTAGGTTTGTGATAGAGGAGTGGTTATATCATATGTGTAATTTTATGCTTTTGCCTTTTAATCAAATTCGTTTTTATATAATACGTGAAGGTTTCTTCTTACTCTTTTGCAACAAAATGTTCATGTTCTTAAGCACTCCAGTTTTCTTCTACTACAGGATGACGATTCATACATATTCCCTGTTCTTCTGCATTTTGATGGTCAACCACAAGTGGATGAAGAGGTATACATAAGACATACTTCATGAAAAGTTGGATTTTTGTTGTAAGGACATAATTTTGTTAGCCTGACCCGTTCTAAAAGATAGCCTCTTGTGACATGTTACCCAACCCGCCCGATTTGCCCATTTTGCCACCCCTAATAAACACAATATCTATTTCCAGCAGTCTCATTCGTCTATTGATTTATGTCAGTAAGGTTTGCAGATGTATCTTTCTTCTTTATCTGAATCTCACCTGTCTGTTAAGGGAACATCCTGCATTGGTTTCCATCACTTCAGCTTTACAGCTGCACAAACAAGTGGTAGGAAGAAATATGCACGGAGAAGATTTAGTGAATGGGTGGGAGAAGATAAGTACTTGAAGGAAAATAAATGGGATTTCAGGTCTTATTACTTTCTAAATCCCTTCTATAGTTTATAGAGATGGCATGGTTGGCAAAGTTGGCTTAGTTTTTGTTACGCGTATCTTATGTTAGGAGGTTTGTTTGAAAATGAAAACTATTAAATGTTATTTTACCTGTTAGACCCGTTAAAGAACCCGAAGAACCCATACATAAGTAAAAGGGTCGATGTTGTCACCTCTATCTCTTACCTTATTGTGTTTGCCTTTAGCCTCTTGACATTTATTATGCAGTAAAATAAGCAACACAGAGAGGGCCATGGTTTGTGGTCTGGGCGCGCTCAATCTCTTTGGGGTAATTGTTCTTGGAACCATGTTAAAGTGCGCTTGTTATCAAAATATTGCTACCAATCCATTATATATAATCTTCCCATTTCTGACTTCTTATCCGCGACTGTATTTGACGGAATATGACAGTCTCACCAAGAGGGCCTATCTTAACTCATTTAAATAAACTTGTTGATTTGGATTATGTTTTATTGTTAATGGGTCAAATGTGAAATTAATTGTTTTAGCTAATATGGAACTAAAGTTGAAACGGTTTGTGCTAGCCCTTATAATACTATAGTGTTTACTACCTCCTAAATTGCTTTACTTAAATAAAATGAATCATTATTGTAACGATAGCTTCGGTACTCCGTACTCAGTTATAATGTAGAGTATTATTTTTTTTAAAGATGACAAAAAGCGTTGGTATGTAAAAAGTCAAAGGGCCATGTCAACAAATTAAGCTAATAGGGGCATGGGTAAAATGCGCTGAAACCTCCCAAAGTCTGTCTTTACTATGGTTTTTTTAATTATCATAGCTAACACATAATCTTTTGTCTAAATAGTGTTAGAATGTATAAAAATGGTCAAGAAAGTGTTTGCAGGTCAATGTAACCCGGCCCAGAGTAGCCCTTTTTGACCCGTACTATAAATTGACCATTTTTGACATTTTACACATCCCGCCCATATTGCCACGCTTAGTTTCTACTTACCAATCTTTGATGAGGCTCTAGTGTTTAGCTCGTATGTGTATTATAGGGTTTAACTTTTTTTTGTCGACATGTTCTTTAGCATTATTAACTCGATTCTTGTTCAATGTATACAGGATTATGAGTGCCCGGGACTGTTCAGTGTATACAGATTCTGAGTGCCCGGGATATGTCTCAGAGGACTGTGATTGGTCATGATCAGAACGTGTACAGCAAGACTATGATACACAGGAATGGGATAGGAGATTCAAAGAGATCAAAAAGTCTGATTAATAGATAATTGTTATTGTTGGTTTTGTGTATAATGAATTAATATATGTATGTCCGGTTTCGAACCTGAGACTCGGGATTGCACACAATACGTGAGAGTTCCAATGGTTTGAATAGATTAAATATATTTTATATTTATATTTATTCATTTCACTAAAACAAATACTTAACGATAGTTAGTACTTAACGGGGTTGGAGATAACGACCGTTAAAGGACTAATTATGCAAAGAGGGAAGAGAAGGATCTAGAACCCCATGGGTTCTATGGGGCCGGCCATTCCTTAAGGTTTGGGTCGGTTTGGGTTTTCTTTGGGAGCAAGTCAAGGAACACTATAAATACAACCCTTTGTGTTTATTGTTTTCTCTAATCTTGAATCCCTAACTAGCCAAACTTCTTCTTCTCTTCTCCCTCTAAGCTCCAACGAACGACCCTCTTTTAAATCCACTAGGATTTGGTCGTGTCAAGTAAAGCTTTCAAAGTGTTTGGTTGTTTTGTGATTTTTGAACCTAGCTTTCTCATTGGAACGCTACTATCGCGTGTGTACAAGAACGAGTGACAAGCTTATTTTAGCTTGTGATTCTTGGTGTTTTTCCCTTACTTGGTTCGACATATTCATAAACCTAATTAGGGTTTATATTGTTCTTGGTGGTTACGCGAGAAAGGTACGTGTTTATTTAGATTAATTAATTACATGTTCATTAGATCTTTCCGCTGCGTGTTCTTGATGTAAATATATGTTTATAGTATTTATATGATTCATATATTCCAACAGTGGCATCATGAGCCTTGTTTAAGAACTTGTAATTAATTACTAAAACCTAAAAATTGAATCTTTATTAGATACATGCAATTAATTTTTTTAGGGTTTTTAAACCCTAATTGTTTCTTCCAAAAGTAGGTCGACACCCTCCATGGGTCGACACCTACATGTTTTGGTTAGGGTTTTATGGTTGATTTAAAATCTTGATAGAAACCCTAGGATTGCATAAAATTTTTAGGGATTAATTTGTGAATACCCTATGTGATGTCACTAAATTAATTAAACACGTACAAGTATAATATTGATTAATAATATGGACTACATGATTATGTGATCAATATGGTATCCATGACAAGATCTTGCATATTTTGTCATGGTTGGATTTGTATGTTGTTGTTTTGAATTTATTTGTCACATGATTTAAATAAATCTAAAATTGGGGAAGACCTCAATATATATTAATTAACAAGTTATGTGCAATGTGGTATCTAACTAACTAAAACTTACGCGGTCAAATTATTTGGCGTCTGTGGACCATTGGGCACAATGAGCTCGAAAACCAATGGGAGTTTTGTTAGTTACATACATTTAAAATTTCACATAGAATTAATATTAGGATTTATTGAAAAAGGTTTGCATGTGGCTATATGATATCGTGGATGATCATATATTTGTTATTATGTGTTTATTTATTTTTGTAATTACTTGATCTTTTGTGTTATATATTATGATGGATGGCAACACATAAGAGGGTAATTTTTATAATAAAAATAAATAAGACTAATAACTATGAAACCTTTGTAGTAATTTTATTTATTGCCAAGTCTTATGTGCCGACAGTGGTTCGCTTCGCACGGTAATTTGCTCCCAGGCGAGACTAGCAATAATAAATTTACTACATTAATTGTTTTAGCAAGAAAATCATATTTTTTTTTTAGTTGATTGATTGCGACTGTACTAAGTGGTCGAAGCGGCGGACCTAAAATTGACAAACTAAAAAGTGGGTTCTAGTTGGTACGCATTAAATTGTGACCTTAGAGGGGCACGGTTTTAACCAGCTTCGGCGGCTGTCGTCCCTACGCCCGCCTGTGCGTCAATTTTAGACTTACCAAGTACACCACGATAAATACGAAGCATCTTAAGGCAATGTTGTAATTTGTTCAACGCCTCAATTAAAAGACTTGATGATTTGAGCTGCGAATGAGTAAACGGTTTTTGTTTTTGAAAACATATATGATACAAAGATGAATGCATGACATCTTTGTACATATTTTTTGATTTAACACATCAAAATCATATTACCCTTAAAATTTAAGTTAAATGCCACCCAACTACAAAAAGAAACACCTAAGGTTTCATCCTACATCACTAGCAGCCAAAGCTGAATGTTGATGTTCAAAGGGTGCGGTCTAAGGGTAAATTGAGTACTTTCGTTGCTAGCAGCCAAAGCTGAATGCAATGAAACGACGTCAATTTACTGTTTCTTAAGTTGGTTAACTTAATTGGGCACTTTCATTACTAGCAGCCAAAGCTGATGTAATGGAACGGCGCCAAGGCATAAAGATTTGGGGATGAAACATGCTTACATTTGCAACTGAGGTTGGCATATTATGTAAGTCCCATGATTCTAGGAATTGCAATTGTATATTGGCAATTGAGTGCAGCTCTACCTTATTGAGTACTTTCATTGCTAGCAGCCAAAGCTGATGTGATGAAACGACGTCAATTTGGATCCTAATTTTCAAAGGAAATTAAATGGTGAAAGTTTATTTACCGTGGGTGTTTAATTTTCTTGAAAAGTTATTATCAAAAAATACTAAATTGAATTTTGAAAATTCTTTTAATGTATTTAATGCAACGTTAAAACCGTAAACATGAGATATTCTTTTAGTAGTAAATTGATCTACACCTGTAGGGGTTTTGGATAGAGTCAATTTTTACTGAAAAGAATAAACCGAGTCCACTTTCCGTGTGAAGAGTAAGACTTAATCCTATTCCTTTCATGAGTGAGAAAGGTATAATAGGAAAATTGAATCGTCTAAATTCTAAGAAATAACTCATGGCGAATTTCTTCAGAAATTGCATGGTTAGGAGTTATTAAATTAGAAACTAGACTAATTACCGCAAAGATTGGGAAAAGGCAAACTAGAATGTTTGATCTAGTTGTTATGCTTTAACCATTTAAAGGTGCTACATACCATGATGGGAACGGTAGACTAACTAAGGAAGAAATTGCATACCCAATTCTTTCAAGTTAATTGGATTGATGGTTATTACATCATTCACAAAGTAGAATACATTTTTGAAGTACCTTAGTAGCTGTTACGTAAGGGATTCATCAAAGATGTAGGAAAGTAAGCAGCACGCTATTTGCTTTTACTGATTATGGAACATTTATAATGTTGTCAAATTCAGTGGGAGCATAGTGCCGAAATTACTGGATAATGAGTTCATGTAGTGATCTTAAATTCAGTGGGAGCTACAAGTCTTGGTATTTTAATATCCTGACAGTAACTCAAATTGTCTCTAGAATCTCTTGAGATGATTACTTTCCAATTATAGACACTTGTGGTATTAAGGATAGTCGTGTACGTTTCCTTACTGGACGAGGTGATTCTATATCTACTTATATCTATGACACAATCATATTAATCAAATAAGCAAACTATTGACGTGTTGTTTATCTGATACGTGATGTTGTTCCATGCACAAGTGGGAGAAATCTTATTGTGTGCAAGCAACAACATAATGGAATATGATTTATAGGTTTCTCTTGACTGTAATGTAAGAGATCAATGTTCTAATGTGTTTTATACACATTCTAATTTATGAAACACTTGAAGTTAATATCTACTTTCATTACTAGATATTAACGACAAGGTAAATTACATACTTTCATCATTATCAGCCTCGGCTGATGAAATGAAACTATGTTAATTTACAAGTTCCTAAATTAGATAATTATTAGAACAAGTGTCAATATGATAATAAGACTACTTCAAATGTAAATATTTATGTATTGTTGTAATGACATAAATAAATGAAGTAATCTTATACTACTTCATATTTAGATGTTTATGTATTCTTGGAATGACATAAAATATATGAAGTAATAAATTAACTTGAAATACTATTGAAACCAAGTTGTGGGTTTCATAATTACTTTAGTTATACATGTTTATATTGTAGATATAAACATGAAGTCTTTTATTGCTATAAGACTTATACTGAAGTAAGACGTTAACTTGTTATGTTTAGACATATACAAGAAGTCATGAAGTTGATTAATGACTTATAACATAGATTGGGATTATAACAGTTTATGTCTTTTGGTAAGACATAGATATTAAGTGGCTTGGACAATAAGGCACTTATGTTATAAATTATGCAATTAGCTTGGAAATCTATTGTACCATTAAATTGACTTAGTTGGTAAATAGGTAAGCCAAAACGAAATATATTTATCTTACATATTGTAAGATTAACTTACAATATTAATCCTAATGAAATACATAGTGATTATGGTATGTTCAATTAGGAAAAATCAAACTCTTGATACATTGTTTGATTAGAGATAACTATATCCTATATTCTTCCTTAAAGATATCAAGGTTAGAAAATTGAGTATGGATTGAAACTACTCAATTAGACTCCAACCTAGAAGATTAATAAGACACCATTGATTATGGAATGTGTTGAATCACATTAAGTCTTAAAATTAAAGTTCAGAATTTGTTGAACTACTTGTTGGGTAGGTTATTAACAAATTAAGGTTAAGAACTGTCAATTTGTTTTTGTAAAGTCCCAAAAGAGAACAAGTTTTGTGTTGCTCTATTTGCTAAGCATTTATAGGTAATCTATAAATTGCAAAAGGCGAGTGGGAGTTTTATCTTGATAAGATAAAATTACAAGATACATAATCTTCTAAAATACACTAGCAAGATCATAATGAGGATTAAACATGTTAATGTTAAATCTCGAGATGATGGAATTATTATTCATAGATCAGCAAGGATATCTCAAATATTTGTAGAATATGTTGAGGATTATGAGTTACAGGATTTTGATGAACCTGTTAATAAATTGCAAATATTTAATTTGGCAAATTTCTCATACTATGAATAAATTAGATGCAGTTCAAGAAGATAACTAGTTTGAAAACGTAGTTGATCTTAAACTCTATAGTTATACTATAGAATGAAGATGAATTTCTACAAAGGAAATGAAAATCCTAGTGATTTAAAATTCTTGTGTAGAAATCATATGGACAAAATTTGTATACATATTTAATATGTGAAAAGATTATCAATCGCAATTAAGCAATTAAATGTGATTGAGATTCTTTCTAAGCATATTAAATATATAAAGATTATGATTGACATTATTAGTTTCATTTATATGAAGTTAATAATGGAATATCAAAACTCTTTCTTTAATAATTACTTGAGCGAGGACGAAAAGTAATTGAAAGGAGTGTTTGAATTCAAATAATCTTTAAAAGTATACAAAATGCAAATCATTTGTAAATGGATTAATGCATGCATCTTGAAGATATACTTATGGTTAGTTATTAAATCTAGTTTTGATTTATAATTAAAATAAGGTATTTCTTAATTCCTGAAAGCTAGTGGGAGTACTGTATTTATTTTCTTGTTTCATATATGTTGAATAACATATGGGAAGTAACATTCCATTAACATTAACATTATATGTTAAGACTTAGTTTGGAATGAAACTTCATATAGAAAATAAAACCTTGAAATATATGTTTATTTGATTATAAACATAAGCGGTAAAAATAACTGATTCTAAATGGACATGATATTCTATTAGAAGATCTAGATAGAAACATATCTTTGGAAAGATATGACATGAACAAAAATCTAAGTCTGACACAAGGATTTTTTCATGTACATCATGTTGCTTGTTGTATCATGCTTGAATGAAAGATGATTGACAACATTAATATCTAATTATAAATTATTAGATAGCTAAGTGTAATGGATATGGTTTAGAATTTACATCCTCAGCCTGGATTTACTCCAAAATTCTAAATATGAACCATATGGCAAGTTATTGCTTGATTGATATTATGGTCAAATCTTGAATGATTTGAAGATATCAAAATATTACACGATGAATGTTAAAGTTTACGGAACTTTAAAAGAGCGAATTGTTGTTTGGATACAATGATGCTAGTAAGATTGAGATGACACTCAATACTAGTCATGGTGGGAGCTCATCCTTATTAGGAGACCATGTATACTAGTTATGTTCGTTATGAGCATAGTTGCATTATACATAAAGAATTAAGAATACTTTAACTACAAAGGTTTGGTAGTTTAATTGTCATAAATTCGTGCATGAGGATGTCACGTATTTTATGAAGTATGTGTCATTATCTAGATAGATGAATGAACACATACAAGTATTTCATTATTGAAATAAGTATTCTCAAAATTTCGATAGATCAAATTAATTGATTTATGCCTTGTCAACAAGTATGGTGGTCATGACTTGTGGCATAATTCATTAATGGAAATTATCATGCTTGATCTGGTTAGTATTTGGATAAGGGACATGTAAACAATTATTATTTTAATGAAATAAAGTGCGGATAACGTTTATTCTCATTATTAATATTTGTGTCCTATATTTGCATGTTTAAATCCATGAATAACTAATGTTATTCTAAATAGTCCGTTGTCGATCAATAATATGGGAGTATTATTGAATTAAGACAAATGTAAGGATTGGTAGAATGTACTGTAAGGTTGAGACACCAATATCACATGATATTCAATATTGGATAAAATTGAATATAGGACTTATCCCAACCACATGATTATACTTTATGGATCGTCGTCATTAAGTAAATCATGAATATTTATCCTCAGACTTGAGATACCAGGTGACTGCCGAGGATGTAGCTCATTTTCTGTAAGGTAGTCTAACGCTATCCGTAAAAGGTAGTTATAAGGGCTATTTTCGGAGGTGATGCGAAGTTCGAGGGTTACGCTCGTAGTCAACAAAGGATTTGTTCCTTCAACTTTGTGTTGAAGTTTAATACTGCTTGGCCACTCGTAGGGTTGACAAGATGTTTGTGCGGCCGCACCCAAAGTCTATCTGGAAGACGTTCAGATGTTTTGGTAATCTTGTTCAATTACGTATAAACGAGAAACTACTGTTAATTATGGAATGACAAAGATCCATATCCATATTAACGCGGTATTAGCAACAAAAGGATAAGTATGATGATTAAATTCATCACGTGGTTTTTCCAGGAGAACCACAACTCGGATCGAGCTGGGGGCATTGGGATCTGTTAAAGCTAGACTAGCCCATGTCATTACAATATTAATCATTATCCAAGTGGGAGCTGTTGGTTTTGTGTATAATGAATTAATATATGTATGTCCGGTTTCGAACCTGAGACTCGGGATTGCACACAATACGTGAGAGTTCCAATGGTTTGAATAGATTAAATATATTTTATATTTATATTTATTCATTTCACTAAAACAAATACTTAACGATAGTTAGTACTTAACGGGGTTGGAGATAACGACCGTTAAAGGACTAATTATGCAAAGAGGGAAGAGAAGGATCTAGAACCCCATGGGTTCTATGGGGCCGGCCATTCCTTAAGGTTTGGGTCGGTTTGGGTTTTCTTTGGTAGCAAGTCAAGGAACACTATAAATACAACCCTTTGTGTTTATTGTTTTCTCTAATCTTGAATCCCTAACTAGCCAAACTTCTTCTTCTCTTCTCCCTCTAAGCTCCAACGAACGACCCTCTTTTAAATCCACTAGGATTTGGTCGTGTCAAGTAAAGCTTTCAAAGTGTTTGGTTGTTTTGTGATTTTTGAACCTAGCTTTCCCATTGGAACGCTACTATCGCGTGTGTACAAGAACGAGTGACAAGCTTATTTTAGCTTGTGATTCTTGGTGTTTTTCCCTTACTTGGTTCGACATATTCATAAACCTAATTAGGGTTTATATTGTTCTTGGTGGTTACGCGAGAAAGGTACGTGTTTATTTAGATTAATTAATTACATGTTCATTAGATCTTTCCGCTGCGTGTTCTTGATGTAAATATATGTTTATAGTATTTATATGATTCATATATTCCAACAGTTATTACACTTATGGAATATGATTAATGAAAGTTTATGTGGATACCGGGCTACAAGAGAAAGCGTTACACCTTTCTATCAGATTTTCATTTAAGTGAGTTAGCATACCGGACATAAACAGTTTGCGTTGCGTACTAAGTGTGTTTAAAGGATCTTTATGGACTAAAAAATCATGTGCAGAATCAGATGGTGTTTCGAAACCTGTAGGTAATATTTTGCCTAATCAAGTCACTCTGGTTTGAATTCAGAAGCATATATGTATCTCAAGTCAATGACCCAAGATTATAGAAACTGAGACCGAGCATTAATCATGTCTCGTTGATGCTCATGGTTGAGATGGACGTGTACAGGAGGGAGGCTTAGAAGCTAATTACATCTATTCCCCGGCCTGGAAACTTACATATGTTTGTTGCAGATGAAAAATATATGATAAGGTTTACGATTTGGTAAGATTCGTACATCATTGATTCAGGGTCTGTGTTGCTGTACGGATAGAAAGATGAAAATAAACAGGCGTTGCGCAAACACAGGTACACGGAACTAATTGTACTCTATATATGTTGAATAAATGTGCGTTCAAAGTCTAGTCTTTATCGTTTACATTTACTTGTAAGATACCGAGTGTTGGAAATAAACACTTTTGACAGAAACAAATCTAGTACTGTTCATTACCAACCATGTGCACATAAACAAATTTCGAAAAAAAGAAAACAGCTAATGTAATATATGGAACAATGAAAGAATTGATATTCATATTACATCTACAAATGACAGTGTGATTACAGAGTCGGTAATAAATGATACAACAAAAAAGTTATTAACATCGCATGTTACTGCATCTTTTGAGTTGTTTGTTAACAGGCTTAATGGGATGATTTTGTGGTGGGAGTTCATGAAGATGTAACACTTGTATCTTTCGCCTCTTCTTCATGTATTCGAATTCCTATAAACTACTTTGCAGCTTTCTCTTTGACGCCTCTAATTTCTTTTCAATAATATCCTTTTGATCCCCTGTTTTCACATCAGAATCCTTCGGACGTTGATCACAAGTGACAGAACTCTGTCGATTTTTTGCTCTTTCAGAAACTGGTTTTGGAATGCTTGATTCGGTCTTTAGTGATTTATCCACCATATCCTTCCATGCATTGATCAGTTTCCTGGCAGTTTCGCTAACATCTTTTGATACGTGCTTTTTAAGAAGCGAAACAGTTTTTCCTATCCCGGTTTTTTCCAATGTTTCCATAGATATCTCCATGTTTTGCAGCTTCTTTAAAGAGTTGCACAATACTAATTCATCTTCGATATTCTTTTCAATAACGCCTTTGATCATCAGAACATCATCAATCACATTAGTATTATTTTCAACTTTCAGATCAGGAGTGATTGGACCCTTAGCAACATTATCTTTTTTTGAATCAGTTTCTGCCTTTTTCAATTTAATCCTAACTTTCAATGATTGTTGTGGTTTGCTCGTCGGCATGTCTTGCTTCTGCTCTTCTTGATCCACAAGACCCGTGTCTTCATTAGCAGCCACATCATGTCTCCATTCTCTATTTTCTTGATCATCTTTGTTTTCAGTACTACTTGCATCAAAGCACTGGAGTTTGTTACCGTTAATCAAGTCACAGTACCTGTACAACAACTCGGCAATGTTGCCTCTCTCAGTTCGAAAATCATCTAGGCGATCAGCTGCAGCAAACCTTATCGCCATCTTAATGAAGTCGAATATATCGACATTCGTAATGTGCAAGTAATTTCTCAAGTCATCCAGCAGTAAGTTAGACATGGATTCTTCCATCGAACTAATTAATGTTTCCTTGAAAGATTAATGATTTGGATAATACCCACAAATTAAATCAAGAAGCTGAATTTGTTACTATAAAACTTGATCGAAACTTGGGATACAAGGTTATGAATTTGTTTTTTGTGAGGATGAATAATAAGATTACAAGCCATTAAATAGATATTCTTAATTTGGTCATATTTGAGGCGGTTAACAGATTTAGATGTAATCATTGTTTTTCATTAATTGATAACTAGTTAGATGTTTATTTTCAGTACGCGTATTAACGGTCATTATGAGTTTTTTGTTAATCAACAAAATTTTATTAAGAAAAAAATTAAATCAAGGTTTGAACTTTGGCAACTGACAAAAAAATCATGGAACTTGACACTTTTGTAATTGTGTGTAGCCAACTATTTTTTTTTCTTATTGTGTGTATTGAACTTTCAAATTTCGATCATTGTGTATTTTGTGACTATTCTGCCATGTCAAAATGACCATTTTACCCTTCAAAATTTGAAAAAGCTAAGGGTAAAATGGTCACAAAATACACACAATGATCGAAATTTGAAAGTTCAGTACACACAATAAGAAAAAAAATAGCTGGCTACACACAATTACAAAAAGTGTCAAGTTCGATGCATTTTTTTGTCATTTGCCCTTTTATCTAATAATAGTCTTTCAACTTTCTCTAAGGTGCTTTCCTTTTATCGAAGTTATTTAAACGCTACATACTTATATAAGTAGAAGATTATTTTTAATTCAAAATGGAAACAAAAACTAAAATTTCATAAAGCTGTTACTTTTTTCTGAATATAAACCAAAGGATTTTTGTAATTTTCTATCATAAAAGAAATAATTGCAAGGATGCCAAAATTATCCTCTTCTTTGTTTTGTCATTTGCCCTTTTATCTTTCAGTTAGGTTTTTTCGAAAAAGGCAAATTAATATTAATAGAAGCCTTTAGACCGGGCTTAATGGTCACAAACCACTCGGTGGTGGTGACCTTCCGCGTTGGGTCCCATGTTATGACCTCTCCATCACCGCGTGCGGGTGGTGGGTTAAATATAATAAAAACGTTGACAACAAACGTCCAAACACCCGATTCAAATATCCGTCTCGGTCACCCACCATCGATTAATTTTCGAGCCCCAATTTGTTTATGGAACACAACAACCACAATACCAACAACATCAATACCACCCATCATTCGTACCTCAACAACAACAACAACACCTATGTATCAACCACAAATGTACCAACAACAACAACCAATGTATCAACCGCAAATGTACCACGATCCTACATCACCAAAAACGTACCACGATTCTTCATCACCACCTCCGAACCAATATCAACCTATTTCTCCCATTTATCCATTCAATGTTCAGATTTTGATCCTTTTTGAAGTTATGAACCTCAAGCTTATTCTCCGTATAAACTCGTTATGATGACTCTCCCATTGAAGAAGTCAATCCCCTAAAAAAGACGTTGTCAAAAAGAAGTTAAAGAAAGACATCTAAAAAACCGAATCGATGAACATCGTAATATTCCATGGACTGTGGAAAAAGAAATTTCATTGTGCAAAGAAGGGGTTTGTACATCTGAAAATAGCGCCAAAGGTAATACGAAGAAAGTGCAAGGTTTTTGGGTGGAGGTATTAGGTTACCTTAGGTGAGAAATGAAGGTAACCTTCGTTCGTACCTACGATTCCATCGGCGGAAAATATAAGGGTTTGCGTCTTAAAGTGGCTCAATTTTGAGGTTTGTACGCTAATCTGGTTTGAAGAAAAAAGTGTGGATCCAATGCTAGGTGGCCTCCAAAAGGCACTTGATGAATATTGTGTTGAGTATGGAGTACCCTTTCTCACTTCTTCATGCGTGGAGAATTTTAAAAGATGCTCCAAAATGGAAGCAGGTGGAAATTCCGAAATCTGAGAATGCAAAACGCCAAGGCTTTGAAAAATTTAAGTCATCGGAGTCCATCTCGTTCAACACATCAGAGTCAGCAGAATGTGGTTTCAATCTCAACAATCCAATGGACGAAGAAGAGGAGGTGCAAGAAGTTCGACTGATGCGAGGGACAAAGCGAAGAAGAAAGTGCCATCATCATTCATCCCACCGGCATCTTTAGCTGCCGGCGGTGATGAAGCATTGGTGAAGTTGTTGGTAAATGAATTTACAAGTGCCCAACTGTTGTTTTTTCAATGAAGAAATGAGATCGTAATGCCTTTCTGAAGACTAGATGAGTACCCGTGCATAGCAACGAGATTTTATAGCGGCAGATAGTTTTAGTGATAAAAAAAGTTTATGGGTTATAAGCGAAAAATAATAAAACTTTGAGGATTTTAGGATTAAACATAATGTTTTGAACCTGGTTCGACCCGGGTGGTTCAACCGGTTGAACCGCTCCGGTCAAAAAACGGGTCAATTTAACCGGGTCATCCCGACGGGTTGGGTCAAAAACACGGGGCAAATTAAACCGGCTCAACCTGGTTTTCGATGTGTATTAATAGCAAACATTTCAACACTTCAATACTTTCCAAATGCATAGCTTAATTTCAATACTTTCCAAATGTGCTAAAAGTTTGACCATTTTTCAACATTTCAATATTGACTATTTTTACTTTGTATATAGTAGGGCTGAGCATCGGTCTAAAACCGACCCGACCCGAACCGAAAACGGAAAATAATGAAAAACCTAAATCGAAACCGAACTGAGTATGGTCGGTTCGGTTCGGTTTTGTGTCGGGTCCGTCGGTTCGGTCCGGTTCATGTGTGTTTGTGTGTGTTTTTGCTGGTTTTGGGCCGAACCGAACCGACCCGAAACCGAAAATCATGAAAAACCAAAACCGAAACCGAACCGACGGGCTGTCGGGTCGGCTCGATTTTTTGTCGGTTCGGTCGGTTTTGTCGGCCCGATTCGGTTTTGAACCTTCCATGCTCAGCCCTAGTATATAGTATAGATAAAGAGGCAGGAAATAGAACAAAAGAAGTTTGAACTACAACAACAAATGTTCAACTTATAACAACAAAAACAACAACAAGAAGACAAATTGTTCTATATGAGTTACACAAATCACTTGAGTGGAATCCACCTCGAAAAAATGTTGTAGATGTAAAAGAACATTGAGGAGAAATATATATTAGTGTATGTTTTTAATTTCATAAGTTTATGTTTTTTATTTTTAATGTAATGTTTTTAAGATTTGATGAAAGTTTAATTTAGTTTTTATTTAAATTTGTTTAAAAGAAAATAGGTTTGGTGGTCACCTAGGTAATGTGCTAAATAGTGATGTGTTGATGATGTAAAAGTGATGGGTTTGTTGCCATTACACCCGGTCTAGATAGGCCATTAGAGCACAAAAATCCAAATAAACGGCAACTCTACCACATAAATATAAGTTGTCATATAGTTTGAACGTAAGCCCTAATAAGCCATAAGACTATAAAGAAACCATTCTTCTGTGACTCGTTTTACGATACATACGTAACATAAATGAATTAAATGTAGTTTAGATATCATGCACGGGGTTTTTGATATGTTAAAAGGTTGTTTATATGTACATGTTATAAGCATGTGTGATGATTTATAAATAGTAAATTGCTAAATAATAGTAATTTACAAGAGTCATTGTTACATATAAAATTGAGTAAATTACACGGATCATCCATGTGGTTTGTCCAAAATCACTGGTTTAATCCCTCGAGTTTCAAAGTTGCGTGTATGGTCCCTCTGACAGCAAAAGAATAACACCTACGGTTTCTATCGCTAACTGACGTTATATATTCCGTTAGCAAGTTTCAACGTTAGTCCATTAACCAAACAAGCGTTTGCAACGTTAGTCCTTTTCCTTAACGGCCGTTTGCAACGTTAGTCCTTTTTTGAAAAATATTCGAAAAATTTATAAAAATTCGAAAAAACTTATAAAAATTCGAAAAATTTATAAAAATTCAAAAAATTATAAAAATTCAAAAAACTTATAAAAATTCGAAAAAATTTATAAAAATTCGAAAAATTTATAAAAATTCGAAAAATTTTTAAAAATTCGAAAAAACTTATAAAAATTCGAAAAATTTCTAAAAATTCAAAAAATTTTAAAAATTCGAAAAAATTTATAAAAATCCGAAAAATTTATAAAAATTCGAAAAAACTTATAAAAATTTATAAAAATTCAAAAAATTCTAAAAATTCCAAAAATTTATAAAAATTCGAAAAAATTTATAAAAATTCAAAAAATTTATAAAAATTCGAAAAAACTTATAAAAATTCGAAAAAGTTATAAAAATTCGAAAAATTTTAAAAATTCCAAAAATTTACAAAAATTCGAAAAAATTTATAAAAATTCAAAAAAAAATTTAAAAATTCGAAAAAACTTTTAAAAATTCAAAAAACTTATAAAAATTCAAAATTTTTTAAAAATTCCAAAAATTTATAAAAATTTAGAAAAAACTTATACATTCACACGTCCCCTAACGGTATTTCCATAGGCCAAAAGCGGTCCACGGTTGCTTTCATTTCTTTGGACTCGAAAACAAATATGACCACCTTTGTCAAAACGTATTGAGTAAAAAGGAAGGTCGCGTTTTTCTTATTTTAGGTAGGAGATAGGAACGTATCTTTCAAGGGAATAATGATATACACATGGGTTGGGATAGGGTTTTATTTGGTTTAGGAATTAGAGATATTCATATCTTTTCCAAAAGGGAGGAAACGTGTGAGGTAATTTTTCGAATTTTTATAAGTTTTTCGAATTTTTATAAATTTTTTTGAATTTTTATAAATTTTTTGAATTTTTAAAATTTTTTGAATTTTTATAAATTTTTTGAATTTTTACAAGTTTTTTCGAATTTTTATAAATTTTTCGGATTTTTATAAATTTTTTCGAATTTTTTAAATTTTTTGAATTTTTAGAAATTTTTCGAATTTTTATAAGTTTTTTCGAATTTTCATAAATTTTTCGAATTTTTATAAGTTTTTTTCGAATTTTTATAAATTTTTTGAATTTTTATAAATTTTTCGAATTTTTATAAATTTTTTCGAATTTTTAAATTTTTTTTGAATTTTTAAACTTTTTTGAATTTTTATAAATTTTTTGAATTTTTATAAGTTTTTTCGAATATTTTTCAAAAAAGGACTAACGTTGCAAACGGCCATTAAGGAAAAGGACTAACGTTGCAAACGCTTGTTTGGTTAATGGACTAACGTTGAAACTTGCTAACGGAATATATAACGTCAGTTAGCGATAGGGACCATAGGTGTTATTATTTTGCTGTCAGAGGGATCATACACGCAACTTTGAAACTCGAGGGACTAAACCAGTGATTTTGGACAAACCACAGGGACGATCCGTGTAATTTACTCTATAAAATTTTATGTGTTTATTTGCATATTATAATAAGTCGTATATTTATTTCGATAGCAACAACAACCACGATAAAGTTAAAAAAAAACAACCACCACGATAGAAATATTTTCTCTTCTAAAATATAAAGTCAGAGGTGTATATGTGCAACTTTTTTACTTATTAAAAATTATGAAAACTAACAATTTTACATTTATGTTCATAAAATTAAATTAAATGTAAATAGTTTTGAAAATTCTATTAACAAACTAGAATATAACGGTAAATTTTTGCATTTACCTTTAAAGTTTTATAGATTACCCTTCTTATTTAAAGTTTTTTTTTTTTTTTACCTTATTTTCTCATTATCTTTGTTTGAGCAAATTTTAACCAATTATTTTTCTAAATATAAAACAATAGATACAATGCCAACTGTTGATGTTTATTTGAGGTGATGTTTGGTTGATGCTTTTGGGGGTATCACCAAAAGAAAAAATAAAACCTTGTTTGGTTGTTATTAGGCTCACAATTTTGGGAATGAAATAATGAATATTTGATAGATTTCATTCCATCAAAATTTGGTGGGTTTTTCTCAATCCTTCCAATCAATTTTTTTTTTATTTGATAGAATTTTTTCAACCACATATTATTATTTTTTTTCTTATTTTATACTTTTTTTTTTATTTCAAACAAATACATAAAACTTATTAAACATACATATAATTTAAATATTAATTAATTTTCTTTCTCCTTCTTTTCTTTCAAACATTTCCTAAATCCAAATCCAATTCCGATCCCACTTACGAACCAAACGCACCCCGAGATGTGATTGTTTGAATTATTCTCGCCACCTGTTTGATACAATGCCACAACGAAAACTTGTTACTTGGAAATCGATTTTGACAGCCTACACTTACACCAGTGATTCTAAATGCACAAAATGTAGCAACGCAGATGTGGGTTTTCGACTTTTTAGGCTTTTTCTTAGATCATACGTGTGTCTTTTTCCTAGGTTATGATGTTATGTATATGCTGGTGCTTCAGAATGTATGGGTATGTATGCTGCATTAGAAGTGCTTGTTTCTAGAGCTCTTCTTAAACTTTACATTAAGTATGGAAAATTAAGAGTGGCGACGAGACTGATGTTTGCATATATGCTTAATCTAATCAAGATGTGGTTTTATGGTATATGATGCTGAAAGCTTGAAAGTTTATGTGAAAATGGGGCTTTTTATAAGGAAGTACATGTTCCATCTCTAAATCAGTTTTTCATAGGAGTGAGGTAGTATATCAGGATATTAGCAGTTTGCATAGTGTTCTTATTGTGTTCACTAAGGATATTGATGGACTATAAGTTAGCGTTTTTGGGATAAGAGTCATAATTTGTCTGCTATCAAGTCTGACTGTGTGACATTCATTATGTCTCTTGTGATGGTGCCATTTGGTGATCTTAGATTGGGGGAACAGATTCATGTATGGCATTGAAACCAGGTTTAGAAAACATGAAAGAGTAGCTAATAAGACCTGATCTTTTTATATTAGTGCGTTTCTTAAGAAGTAAGAACATGCTTTTGAATGTCTGCCCAGTTATATCTAACTGAGCAAACACATGGTCAGGATGTTTCAATATATAAATGGTTGCAATAGTCACAGAACATGGGATCTCTTTACTGTGATGCACAAAATGGAGAAAAAGTTTGCAACGACGGTTAAAGCTTGTGGATTTTAAAAAGTTTGAGACTTTGGAGACAAGTCCACGGATGTGTTCGTGCTTCACTTAAAGATTTTTATGCTAAATGTTCAAGATATTGTTCTTTGGAACACGATGTTGGTGGTTTAGCTCAATATGCATATGGTAAAGAAACTTTTAGTGTCCAAAATTATGTTCTTTCTGTGGGTGTTGTTGATGCTCTTGGTCGGCTGAGAAGTTAATAACATCTATGCCCTACGAAACATATATTTCAATGTATCGAGCCCTGCTTGGTGCTTTTAGGTTTCAAGAAGGAATGGAAATAGGAAGACGTGTTGTGACATTGCTTTTGAAGTTGGAGCCATCTGAATCATCAATTTATGTACTTTTATCGAATGTTTATGCTACCAGTTAACAGTGGAGTGAAGTGGCTGATGCTAGGAGAATTGTGAGGAGTAAGAATGTTTAAAAGGACCCATGGTTTAGTTGGATAGATATAAAAACAGAGTACATATGTTTGTCAAGGATGAAAGATCTTTCCCACAACGTGAAATAATATGAGATAAGGTTGAGGATATGGTAAGATCAACACGTCTTGTTCGAGTATGTGTTGCATGGTGTTGCAAGGACACAGGTACACATATCTAATTATACTCTATGTGCTCAGCAATCCACAAATGTGTGTTAATATTTAAAGTGTTTATCGTTTACTTTTACTTGTGTGATTTTGAGTGTTTGTAAATTAAAACTGACAAACAAATTAACATTGGAAATTACTATATATGTCGTTACTCACATGTTTAACCCTTTTAACAAAAACTGATTTACCATCCAGATTTGTACATAGAACACAATTTTAGGAAAAAAAAAAAAAACTACTGTAATAAATGGAACAATCAATGAACTAATATTAATATTTAATAAAACATCTACAAATGATTGTATGATTACAGTGTTAGTAATAAATGGGACAATCAAAATGTATCAACATCGTATATTAGTTCATCTTCTTAGTCGCTTGTTAACGGGCTTGATTTGATGATCTTGTCGAGGGAGTTCATTAAGCTGCAACAGTTGTATCTTTCGCTTCTTCTTCATGCATTCAACTTCCTTATAATTCGTTTGCATCTTCCTCTTTGATACCTCAAAATTCTTTTCAATAATAGTTCTTGTTGGACCCTTATGATCCCCTGTTTCCACCCTAGAATCCACTGGTTTACATTGTTGATAACAAGTGATTGAACCCTTTTGATTTTCTGCTTTTTCAAATATTTTTTTCACAATGCTTGATTCATTCTTCGTCGTTTCATTCACCATATCTGTCCATGCTTTGACCAGTGTTCTTGTTGTTTTGCTTACATCGTTTGATACATGATTTTGAAGAACTGTAACAGTTTTTTCTATTGCTGTTTCTTTCAGACTATCCCTGTGTTGCAGCTTATATACAGCTTTAGAATATCGCCTTTGTGGTTTGCTTGTCGGCATGTTCTGCTGTTCTTGATTCACAACAGTTGTCTCTTCAATAGCAGCCACCCATTCGTCAGCTACACGTCTCCACTCTTCAATTAGCATCCTCGCAACTCGGGAAACATGCTTAAAATCATGCTTTTTAAGAGCACTAACAGAGTATCCTATCATGGTTATCTTGAGAATTTTAACAGATAACACCATCTTCTGAAGCTTCTTTAAAGAGTCATAAACTACCCATGATCCATATTCAACATCTCCTTTCTTTTTATCAAGAATCGACTTGATCCTAAAAACCTCGTCAACCAATTTCCTTTCATCTTTGTTCTCGATACACAAATCCATGCACTCAAGTTTGTTACGGTTATGACACTCACTCGAGTACAATGTCTCACTGTTGTCTCTCTTAACTCGAGCCCGGTAATCCATCTCTGATCTAGATTTCGATTCTTCTATCAAACTAATGTTTCTTTAAAAGAATTATGATTTTAAATTTTTGTTGATACCCACGAATCAAGAAATAAAACTTGTTACAATAATTCTAACTTGAGAGTTAAGGTAAGGAAGAGAGCGTGTTTTCTTTTTACTCTGGTGAAATATATGTTTTAGTAAAAACTACGCTACTAAATAAAGATTCGTAATGAGGAAATTGGAATAGGATTGAGTCGGTTTATCGTAATGATTGTTTGTTTTGAAGCCGCGTTAGTTATAACGGACACAATTTAAATTAATTGTAACAAGTAATTTTTGCAAGAAAAAGGGTTTCTATCGACATATTACTGAATAGTCCTCGGTCTTTATAGTCGAAGTGTTGTTTCACTTTTAGAAAAATCAATGTTGACTCTGATGAAAAGGTCAAATACTTAAATAAGTAAAAGTTTAGTTATTATTAAAAAAAACACAATATAAAAGTCTATAGAGTTTATAAAAGTGATCTATTAAAATAAGAATAAGAGTCGGGGATAAAATGTAAAATTTGGCAATAATGAACCAGAGGCTTTAGGTGTAATTTAGTGTAGACAATTACTTTAATTAGTATCGTTATAAAACTTAGAGTAAATTGCAAAAACCGTCCCTGTGGTATTTTCAAACCATAGGCGTGGTTTCTATCTTTTCGAAAATGTAGACGCCGTTTTTGTAGGAAACCTTTAGTGCATATGTCGTCCTTGCCCCAAAGAGAAATGACAAAGTTTCAACGAAGACAAGGGCATTTTAGTCCCTTCAATTTAGGGTAGGGACAATATCCATATGTAAGATTTCCCACGAGGACGGCTCATTCACTTTCGAAAAAATAGAGACTTTGGATATACCACATAGACGATTTTGCAATTTACTCTAAAACTTATATCAAGAATTACCATTTCTAGTCTAAACTATTCAATAAGTAGTTCTCTATTGAGCTTCGAATATTATACATTCACCAAGCTATCGAATTTTCCTGGCCAGGGGCGGAGCCAGGATTTGAAATGAAAGGGGGCCGGAATTAACGGAAAACTTACAACAATCAAAATAGAATTTATAATTCTTTTAACGCATGATTCAACTGAACACTACAATAATTAGAAACTAAGCTAAATTAGAAAAGAATAATTCGATAATTAAATTTATTTTGATGTTGTATAATTCAAAATTTCAATAGGAATAAGGGGGCTTGATGCAAATATTATTAAGAAACTAGATTATAGGCTATATAATTAATGAATAAAGTGGGCTGATTAGGAGTGACCGAGCACCTACTAATTACCCTACTAGCTCCGCCCTTGAAAGTTACGGGCTTAAGCCGCTAACCTCTCGTAAAAAAATTGTGTGTAAAAAAAAAAGGAGCCGGGGGAGGGGGGGATGGGGATGTAATAGGTGATGTTAATTGGGATGGTTTATTTCTTTGTTGTTGTAATTTGTAAAAACAAGTGTTAGGAACACGTTTTGTTAATATTGGAAGTCTTGTTCATTTCGTTTAATAGTTGCTCAATATGGACTCTAAGTTAGCTAGTAAGGGACGGTCCATTAGGAGTCCATGGGCCGGCCTCTTTAGTATTAATTCTTCTAGAAACATTATTGTAAGAGTTGCCCTAATCCCTTGCCTATAAATAGAAGGGTAGGGAGCTCATTTTACTTGTTGGTTATTCATGTATGTTGCGTAAGCCTTGTCCCTTTATCGTATGAAATGAATTACCTTCCAATTCTCTTCACTTCATCTCTTATTCTCTTCTCTTATTAGCTTATTCTCTTTTCTCCTTATCGTAGCTTATTAAATAAGTAGTAGTACGTGTTTTACTTTGTTATACGTGTGTGTGTTGTTGAGATATACACGACCTACAAGAAGGACGCTAGAAATGAAAAATATGAGCCTTACTTTTTATAACAGTTGACTATTTATTTATTTGTTTGTGTTTCTTTTATTGAAAGCTATAAGTCTGTTGTCTGGTTATAAAATTTGTATGGTGAGTTTAGTAACATGTGAAGCGTGGCTCTGTTGGTAATTGAACAACAATTTGTTCGCAAGGTCTGTGGTTCAATTCTCAAGGGAGTTCTGCTTCAAATTTTATTTTCATTTTAATGAAACATCAATTTGAGTTGTATTTTCGATAAATGTACAAAACTATTTTTAGATCATTTTCCATTTTTTCATCATTGGTACATTCCAAGATAACAAAAGTTAAAAATTAAAGAGTAAATTGCAAAAATCGTCCCTAAAGTTTGTGTGGAAAACTAGAAAGGGGGGTTGAATAGTTTTACGTCTTTTTAATTTTATTATGAAAACTTTGTTTCCTTTTAAAACCTTATATTTGAGTTTATATGAAAAATGATACTTGAACAATATTATTAATTATATGTGTATCATTTTAGATTTGTTATAAAAGTTTTCTTTTTATGAATGGAGTTTTAAATTGATCTTTATGTGAAATCAACTTCTAATTAATACTAACAGTTATATATGCCTATATGTATGAAAGTAATGACGATATAAAGAAATAAGTAAGAGATGGAAAGATCAAACCGAGACACGAGGGATTTATAGTGGTTCGGCTACAAGGACACCTTCCTTGCCCTACTCCACTCCCCGAGCACACCTTGCTCGAGAGTTTTCTTCACTACTTCAACAAGCTCCCTTATGGCGGAGAAAACCTTACACACTTTCGCTTACACCGGTTTAACGACACAAAGCTAAATGTCGAGTTCTAATCGTAGCTAGAACCAATCTCACAACTTCAATCACAACTTGTTCACGACTTCTTCACGACGGCTTCACGACTTCAACACAACGGCTTCACGACTTCTACAAGACGACTTCACAACTTCTAAGCTACGGCTTCACGACTTCTACACAACAACTTCACACCTTCTAAGCTACGGCTTCACGACTTCTACACAACGACTTCACAACTTCTACATGAGGACTTCACGACTTCTAAGCTACGGCTTCACAACTTCTACATGACGACTTCACAACTTCTAAGCTACGACTTCACGACTTCTACATAACGACTTCACAACTTCTAAGCTACGGCTTCACGACTTCTACATGACGACTTCACAACTTCTAAGTTGTGGCTTCACGACTTCTACATGACGACTTCACAACTTCTAAGCTACGGCTTCACGACTTCTACATGATGACTTCACAACTTCTAACTTATGGCTTCACGACTTCTACATGACGACTTCACAACTTCTGAGTTATGGCTTCACGACTTCTACACCACGGCTTCACAACTTCTACACCACGGCTTTACAACTTCTACATGACTTCTTTACACCACAACTACTTATACACCTTCTTCACTACTTACACACTACACTAATCTAATCACCCATGTTCACACCTACTATACACACCTTATACACAAATGAATGAATGATTTACAAACTTTACTAAACTAACAACTTAAGTAACAAGATGACACTAAGTTGTAATACTTCTAGTCTTGATTGATAGAAGTATTCTTCTTTTGCACAAGGATGGTGGAAGCTTGGATCACTTGGAAACCAATGCTTAAGAATCTATGATCAAAGGATTTTGGAAAGGATTTGGAAAGAAAAGAGGAGATTTAGAACAGAAGGTTTGAGGTGCAAAAGGTAAGAAAAAGTCCAGGGGAAGTCCAGTATTTATAGGCAAAAATGGACAGGCTGGAGGAGCGTGCCGGTCCCCTTAAAATTAAAGGGGCCGCCTTGTATATCGAGATGCATTATCGAATCCTGAACGCGATAAATGGATCGAAGCTATGAATGCGGAGATG
The DNA here is from genome assembly GCA_021014915.2 of Artemisia tridentata subsp. tridentata. NCBI lineage: Eukaryota > Viridiplantae > Streptophyta > Magnoliopsida > Asterales > Asteraceae > Artemisia > Artemisia tridentata. The sequence continues at coordinate 309,005,446 of CP139508.1, forward strand.
CAATCCATGAAAGACAATGATGTCTGGGTCGAAGTCGACCTACCTCCTAATGCTAAAACTGTTGGGAGTAAATGGCTCTTCAAGAAGAAGACCGACATGGATGGTAATGTACACACCTATAAAGCTCATCTAGTAGCAAAAGGTTTTACTCAAACCTACGGGATTGACTATGAAGAAACCTTCTCGCCTGTTGCAGACATTAAAGCAATTAGGATTCTTATAGCCATAGCAGCGTACTATGACTATGAGATTTGGAAAATGGATGTCAAGACAGCCTTCTTGAACGGCCACCTGAACGAAGACACATGGTGCAACCCGAGGGCTTCGTGAATCCTAAACATCCCAGTAAAGTATGCAAGCTTCAAAGATCCATTTATGGATTAAAACAAGCATCCAGAAGCTGGAACAAGAGATTTGATGAGGAAATCAAAAGGATTGGTTTCACTCAAAATCTCGATGAGCCATGTGTATATATAAAAACTAGTGGAAGTATTGTCGTGTTCCTAGTCTTATATGTCGATGACATATTACTCATGGGAAACAACATTCCAATCCTACAAGATGTAAAATCCTAGCTTGGAAATTGCTTTGCCATGAAAGACTTAGGAGAGGCTGCTTACATACTTGGAGTCAAGATCTATCAGGATAGATCAAAGCGGTTAATCGGCTTGTGTCAAAGTGCATACATTGACAAAATCCTGAAGCGATTTAGGATGCAAGATTCCAAACGTGAAAGTCTTCCAATGCAACCAAATACGGAATTGAGTAAGACTCAAGGACCCTCTACACCCGTAGAGGTGAAGAGGATGAAAGGAATTCCTTATGCTTCAGCTGTGGGATCCATAATGTATGCGGTTAGGTGCACTAGACCTGATGTAGCGTCCTCTCATAACCTAACGAGTAGATTTCAACAGAATCTAGGAGAATGTCACTGGACTACTGTTAAGAACATATTGAAGTATCTGCGAAATACTAAAGATATGTTTCTTGTTTATGGTGGTGATATCGCGCGCGAGCTCAGTGTTACTTGTTACACTGATGCAAGCTGGGGGACAGATCGTGATGACACCAAATCCCATATAGGATATGTTTTCGTCATGAACGGAGGTGCTGTTGACTGGAAAAGTGCCAAGTAAAGTACTATCGCAATGTCCTCTACAGAAGCAGAATACATAGCTGTTTCTGAAGCTGCAACGGAAGCGATTTGGATGCGAAAATTCATTTTTGGGCTTGGCGTTGTCCCCAGAAATGAACGACCTATGGATATGTACTGTGATAATTCCGGTTCCATTATCATAGCCAATGAACCAAGTGTTCTAAAGGGTACCAAACACTTTCGTCGAAAGGTTCACTAAATTCGAGAAGTTGTCGAAAGTGGTGATATTCGTCTTCTCAAAGTTCACACAGATGACAACTTAGCTGATCCTTTAACGAAACCAATGTCTTGTACCAAACATGTCGAGCATGCTAGGAACATTGGGCTTTGACCTGCTAGTAGTCGCATGTAAATCTGTTTTAGTATTTGAATAATTGGAATGTTGAACAGTTTATATTTATAATGAATTGATGTACTGGTTATGATCGTTTTCATTTATATCAACTGTATTCTATATTTGCATGTTTAATCCATTAATGATTTAGTTATTCTAAAATTGTCCATTGTCGGTTGACGATACAGGAGTATCATCAAATTAAGGAAAATGTGAGCGTGTTGGTGATTATTTACCAAACTCACATGTTGTTCATTATGATGAACATTGGACTGACCCAACCTACGAGTATTCACTGCATGGATCGTCGTCAATAGTGAATCTCGCAAGTGGTTATGTCTCTTATCCTTAGACTTGAGATGCAAGTAGGTCTTGCATGCGTGGAATTTTATTCCTTGATATGGTTAAACGATGTCCTGAATAAGGTAGTTATAAAAACCATCTTCAGGAGTGATATGAAACACATGAATGACACGTGCAGTCAAAATAGGATTTGTTCCTCCACATGTTATGGAGTTAGATACTATTAGGCCCCTCAATGAATTGAACAGATGTTTGTATGGCCGTACCCAAATGAGATTAAGATGAATCTTAATTTACTTGGTAATCATGTTCAATATCTATATCTAGAAACATAATAGTTGAACAATTAGAATGACATTTTGTCACACCCCCAAATTCGGGTCCAGCGGAAGCTTACATGTCGCTGGGGTGTAACTCAATTGGTATCACAACACAAGTGTAAAGAACGGTTTTTCATCTCAACCATTTATAATAAAATTGTTTATCAAAATGTTGAATTACATTGTTAAAAGTTGTGCGGAAATAGGCCCTTTAAAATAAGTAAAATGGTCCCAAATGTTTATCAGAGTCTTCTATGACCATGCCATGCCCTGCCAAAACCTCCCGTAGCGTGCTATTGCTTATACCTGAAAATACATGCTAAAAATGTCAACACGAGGTTGGTGAGTTCATAGAGTTAGTGAAAAATGTAATGCCTTTGAATGAAGATTTCCTAGCAAAGGCATTGTAAATCCACCCAGTTCCAAGTCCCGCCCATACAAGACTTGCAACCTGTGTATTTACAACCCATTGCCAAATATGATTTGGTTTAAGAACTTCAATTGATTTATGAACCACAAAGGTTAAATGAACAATATATTCCCAATATATATAGATAGTTATTGACAACTAAATTTCATGACACCGAAGCCATATGATTCTAATATGAGCATGCTTTGACATAACAGTCAAGTGGGAAACTACGTCCGTTTGAAATATCAGTCAAGTGGGGAAACCACAATACGTTTGACATCACAGTCAAGTGGGGAAACCACAATACGTTTGACATATCAGCCAGTGGGGAAACCACAATACGTTGACATGTCAGCCAGTGGGGAAACCACAACACGTTTGGCATATCAGCCAGTGGGGAAACCACAACACGTTGGCATATCAGTCAGTGGGGAAACCACAACACGTTTGGCATATCATTCAAGTGGGGAAACCACCCGGACATTCTAAGTTTCTGGTAGATGTACACCTAGGACACTCAGGGTTCCTTAAATGATTGTGCGTCCGTTTGACTTAACAGTCAGGTGGGGAACACCACCCGGACAGGGAGATCAATCCTAACAGATCTATCCAAAACATTTGCGCTTATTGGGTCATGACATAGGTAATATGATATGGCTTAATGTTCTAGTGTCCCTAAGAACATAATCAAAGGTGATAAATGTAAATACAAAATACTTCTGAGCAACGACTTAAGTATTTTAGCTAATTAATAATGTTTGAAAAACAAATCATGTTTCAAGTAAAACAAGCAATGGAGTTAAATTGAAAACGAGCATGTATTCTCCCCCAAAACAGTTACAAAACAAGTAAAAGGAGAGGCTATGAAACTCACCTGGTGCGATGGCTACAAGGATAATAATGAATACGCTGAAATAAGGCTCGGTCTCTAACCGCGACCTAACATGAATGGTATGATCTAGTGTAAGCAAATGAAATGATGAATAGTAACTCGTGAATAGTAAATTGTCGAGGTTCGAAAAATGGCCTGAAATTACGGGTTGTGACACATTTGATCCATGTCTAATGTTCAACATGGTATCTGTAACAAAAGGATGGATGACATATAAACCATTTAAATGAGACGTTTAAGAAACTATCCTCACATATTTCTAGGGGCATTGGCGTGTTGCTAGACGCTAACCTTTGCTTGTATAATTACTTGATTATTATGACGTCGCAAGTGGGAGCTGTTGGAGTATGCTCGTGTCATAATAAATAATTATATGGCTAGACATATGTGAGCCTATGGGGTCACACACTTATACATAGAGATACCATTTTATATATTGTATTTATCGTATTTACACTATATATAAGACTATGTAACTTGGGATCAATAACGGGCTACTAATAACTAAGCTAGTACTTAGTTTATTGGATTGGACCAACAAATGGGCAAGCCCATTTAGGGCCCCCATGTGGCCGGCCATGGTGGGAAACAAGAGGGAAAAGAGCAAGGGGTTAAGTATAACATTTTCCTTATAACCTCCCATTGATTTGGTCATTAAAGGATAATCAATCCCATTAACCACTTACCATTTTTCTCTCCCTTTCTCCCTCTTAAAACCTACGGCACAAAAATACACCCTCCTCTAGGGTTTGTGTTTTTTATCCTTTCTTTGCTTAATCTATTGTAGGTTGTTGCAAGAATAAGTGTTACGAGGTCAAGACTAGCATTGGGTGGTAATCGGTGATGTGTAGTGTGTTTCTATCATAGAAGTGATCAACCTCATTGATCATTTGGGTTTCTTATTTCATTCGTGGGTTTGGTGATTGTTAGAGACTCCCGAATCACGCTACAAAGGTATATAATCGTTATATTTATTATTGATTGATCATATGGCTATATGGATCCGTCTCTAGGTGATGTTTCCGCTGTGTTTGATTATTTTAATATGTTTTTCATATTCATCATCACCTATACAAGGATGCTAAGATCTTGTTTGAAGCTATAACAATAAGGTTTGGTGGTAATGAAGCAACTAAGAAGACTTAGAAGACTCTTCTGAAATAGATGTATGAGAACTTTAGTGCTCCAAGCACTGAGTCTCTTGATTCTATTTTCAACAGGCTTCAGAAGATTGTGAGCCAACTGGCTGTCTTGGGTGTAGAGATTTCACAAGAAGATCTTAATTTAAAATTCTTGAGAAGTCTGCCTGCTGAGTGGAATACTCATGTTGTGGTCTGGAGAAATAAGCTTGATCTAGACACAATGAGTTTTGATGATCTCTACAACAATTTCAAGATTGTTGAACAAGAGGTGAAAAGGCCTGCAAGCTCAAGCTCAAGTGCTCAAAACATGGCATTTGTATCATCTCCTGGCACTAGCAGTACTGAGAAGGTTTTTTTTTTTTAAATCTTTTTCTTGAAATCAACCTATACTGAACATGAATCGATGGTCTTTAGTTAGTCAGATAGTAACTGAGCTAACTCACTCTTTACCATTCTATCATTTGATAGTGTGTTAGTCTAAGGACATCTGGTTTAGAGAACAGCAAGCAAAAGTGAATCTAATACATTTGTGTTAGAGGTAACATCTGCCACGAGTTGGAAACCTTGTCAAGAAGGCTCTTTTAATGAGTCTATCTGATCACAGGCAGTATTTATACTGAAATCATTGGTTCTCACTAGGGGTGTAAACGAGTCGAGCTTTTAACGAGCTACTCGAGCTCGGGCTCGATTAACTCGAGCTCGAGCCTACATATTGTCATGCTCGAGTCGAGCTTGAACAAAAGATTGTGCTCGTTTAGTTAAACGATCCGAGCTTAAAAAATATAATTTTGGCTCAGCTTGTTCGAAAGCTCGTTTAGACTCGAGCTGAACGAGCCTATCGAGCTTCACGAGCCAAACGAGCTTATACTTACAAGAGTTCCTTTGTAAGTTTTAGCAATTGCGAGAATTATTACTTTGAATTCAAACTACCATATAAAAAGTGTGTCAAGCTTTACTAGTCATATTAGATAAGTGCTAAATTTGTAGTTTTTGTCTTCCTCCCGCTTGCCTTTTCGTTTTATAACTCATTTGTTTCCTTTATTTTGTTCCCTTTTCCGATGTGGGATTGAAAGGATTTCTCACTTTTGCATTTATAACAAAACATATGAATACTACATATCTATAGGTAAAAAGTAAAAAGAGGGTATCTACTAACACCTACCACACTTAAAAATTGTATCAGTTATGTATTTGTTATTAATAAATATAAAATGAATATCAATATATGTGAAAAACTAGAAGGGGTTGAACTTTTACCATTTTAAAATCTTAGTTTCGAAACTTATATGTGAGATCAAGCAATGATAGTTTCGAAACTTATACGAAAGATTAAACCACAACATGAGGATTTATAGTGGTTCGGTAACGAAACTCTTTTCCTCGCCCTATTCTACTCCTCGAGTTTCTGACTCAAGAGTTCACTTCACTATGTCAACAAGCTCCCTTTGCCAGAGAAAGCCGTGCATTTCACTTAAACTTTTACCGATACAAAGCTAGATATCGACTCCTAGTCTAGGTAGAACCAACATTTCTTTTTATGTGTTTTGAGAACTAAAATGCTAACATAATATTAGTACGGGACCACAATGTGCGTCGGAACATTTATTAGAACTATATTTGTACATGCTAATATTAATCTTGTCGTTTTACACTTTATGATTATATTGTACTACAAAATATGGACAACATTCATAGATTATTTAAGTTGTTTTCAATATAGAACATGAAACATAACATTATTGATTAATAGATTTCGTAATGTCTAACAACTAGTTACTTTCTTGTTAAAAAAAAGAAAAAAAACAACTAGTTACTATTTATTTACTGTAGGCATAATAAATAGCTGTTTGTTAACAAATCTAAACTTTTGTTAAGACTTAAACAATCCAATAAAACAGAGCTCGTAAAACAAAATAATTTGTTTTGAATAAACCAAGCAAATACTTTAAGACTTTGGAATCAAATATAAACAAAGTATTTAATAATTCACTGGTATATATGCTTTTATTCACAATTCATTACTTAATAAATAATATAACATCTTGTGTCTATAAATGTTCTTGTGTGTGCAAGAGATATACACTTGGACATAATAGTTATTCCATCCCACATCGGATGAAAGAAGAAAATAGCCTTCATGGATACCTCTATAATAACAAAAACCCACAATCTATTTACCTAATTAGCAAACTTTGGAAACTCCCAATTCTTCCTAACTCAGGAAACAAAAAAAATTCTCTAACTGAAGCTGTAAACTAACTCGCTTATAAACAACCATATTCGAGCTTTGGTTAAGCAAAATTTATCGAGCTCGAGTTAATAAACGAGCACTTAAGCTAGAAAGTTAGTTTATTGTAGGATTACAAAAAAAAGTTAAAAATTTTAAACGAGCTTCGAGCTCGAGCTCGAACAACAAAAAAATAATCGAGCTCGAGCTCGAGCTCGAGCCAATTTATAAAAGTTTATTCGAGCTCGAGCCGAGCTCGAGCCGGGTAGTTAATAAACGAGCCTAGCTTGTTTAGGCCAAAACTCGACTCGACTCGGATCGTTTACACCCCTAGTTCTCACACAACCAGAGGTTAAATGCAACCGAAAATGATTAAGTGTCTTCCTTTACACTTAATCCCTTCCAAAGTTTGAGTGCAGTGTTGTTTTTGAAAGAAAATTGAGTTAATACTGCTAAGAAAAAGTTTTTGTAAAAAGTTAGTACTACTAGTCAAAAGTTTGTACTGCTAGACTAAAACTTAGTACTGCTGGGTAACCGTTAGTGCTGTTTGGGAGTAACCGTTTGTTTTTTTTTTTTTATAAATATAGACGTTGAGAGATTTTCATTACTTACTTTGCTTATAGGTTTCCTAAATTAGATAATTCACATAATTTCTTTAACTTAAAAGATTTCTTCACGATAACGAAAAGTTTTATTCAAGTCGGTCCAATCGAAACCGTAAGTGTTCTTTATATAATCTCAATTGGCTTTACCAAACAAACTTTCTCTCTTCAAAGCACATAACCCAGCACTCTAATCCAACTTTTCTCAATCTCAATGAAGCATTTGGCTTTTTGTGATAAACATAACATGGTTGCAGTTTCATCAGATATTGGATTTTCTTAATGCTAGCCACATCAGGTATGCTCTCACAGTGAATCCAACTATCTATAGTTCTCAAATCAAACAGTTTTGGCAGACTTCTATTGCCAATACACTTGATAATGGAGAACAACAAATAATTGCAAAAGTTGATGGCAAAACCTTGACTATTACAGAATCATCTGTTAGGAGACATCTCAAACTAGCAGATGATAATGGTTTGCCTAACACTAAAATTTTTGAAACTCTTTCCAGGATGGGGTATGTGTCCACTTCTGATAAACTAACTTTTCAAAAAGGATAATTTGCCCCTCAATGGAGATTTCTCATACATACCATTTTACACTGTTTAAGTCCAAAGAAAACTGCTTGAGAGCAATTCAATAGTAATATTGCAACTGCTCTTATTTGTTTAGCCTCAAAAAGGACTTTTAACTTTTCAAAATTGATTTTTGATGGTATGGTGAAAAACTTGGATACCAAATACAAAATTTTAATGTATCCAAGATTTATTCAAATGTTTTTGGACAAACACAAGAATTTGCTTCTATCTCATAAAACTGTTTATCCAACTCCTTGCCTCACTCAAAAACTTTTTAGTAATATGAGGATGGCTTCTAAGGGTTACAATGGGATAGAAGTACCACTGTTTTCAACTATGCTTGTTCAAGAAGAAACTGTTCAGGGTGAAGGATCAACAATCCCAGTTGAGTCCCAACACACCCACAATTGTTTCAACAACCTCACAACGTATCATTTCACAAACATATAGGAGAAGAATTAGAAAGGAGTATGTGGTTCCTCAGCCCAGATCTTCTACTCAGACTATTGTAGCAGATGAGGTTGTCTCTGACAGAATGGTGAGGGCTGCCACTACTGTCTCTGGCTTAGAAGTTGGACAGGCCAGTGGTAACATTCTTAAGACCCAAACCATGGAAACATCACATGGGTCAAGTTCTCATGAACATGATTCAGGTGATGGACACCCCAGCCAACAGGAAACTATGGGGGACATGCCCCATGATTCACCTCTCCTAAGAGTTAACACACTTGGAAGTGATGAGGGCAGTGTTACACTTAATGCATTGATGGCTATATGTACACAATTGTCAAACAGGGTCACTAGTTTGGAAAATGAACTGAAGCAGACCAAACAGGTTTATGGAGTGGCTTTGACTAAACTGATTAAGAAGGTGAAGAAGCTGTAGAAAGCAGAAAAGTCCAACAAAGCCAAAAGAAAGACAAGGATGGTGCTTTCTGATGATGAAGATTCTGATGATGGAGATGCTATGAAGGGTTCTTCCAAACAGGGGAGGAATACAGAAAACATTAATGCAGATCCTAATGTTACATTGGAACAAGATGCAGAAGTTCAGGGGAGGTTTGATCAAGATATGGGTTTTGGAGAAGGATTTGATGCTGCTGAGACTGGTTAGTAGTTGACAAAGTGGTTGATGTTGTTGATACTACTGAAGCATATGTTAGTACTGCTGAAGCATCAGTTAGTATTGTCAGTGCTACAGATAAAGGAAAGGGCATCATGCAAGAAGATGAGCAACCAAAGAAAATTAGCAAAAGAGTTCAAGCTCAGATAAGCTTTGATGAGGAAGTAGCTCAAAGGGTACATGATGAAGAACAGGTGATAAATCGTTTGAAAGCTCATATTGATTAGATCTTATCTAGGGATAACAATAACAAAGACAATAAGATGCACAGCGGAATAAGTAAGAACAATGTTATTGTATAAGGTTTCTCGCCATCATCTCTTCTATAACACAATTACAACCAACACAATAAGCCCCAATACTACATGATCAAGTGTAGTACGGTTACCTTATCTAACAGGAATCATAAGATCCTTGAGGCTTAACAAAACACTAACCCTAGACATTTTCTATGACCTACACGCCTAGGTTACACACGCACACCTTTCCTGGTGTTTTACATCTTGACACACCTAAAACTAAGACCTGTATTCTCTTTATATAATAGAGAATTAGGTTTACAAAGGACTAATAAGTAAAATCTTCTTTATCAAGCAAGTCCCTTGTGTTTTGCATTGTCTTTATTCTTCACTTGTAGTTTTGTATTTATCAACTCAAATATAAAACCCAACAATCTTCCCCTAGTTGATAATTACAAAACCTTCGTCTTGATCTTCCATGAATGAAACAATCTTCCCCTTAAGCTCACCTCGTGAACTTAAAATAAAGTGTACCACCAAGGATCTTCAAGTTGCAAAACATGCAAATACTTCTTCCCCTTTTTGTCATTATCCACTAGGAGACGCTAAGTAGATGCAACTTTGATCTTGACAACCACGAACCAATATCACACTTCAAATTCAGCCTTCTAATGTCTCGAATTACCCGCCATTAAGTTTTCCGCACTAATAATGAATCCAAGACAATAGAAACTTAAACCATCAGTAGTAATAACGACTTACCGTTGTTAAAACCTTCCCCTTAAATGGTGCATGTAAATGGTTAAATATTTTAACATTAAGCTTCCCCTGAAACCAATATGTTAACCATTTCTTGAATCTTCAATGTTGTAAGCTCGATGTAATGATCACGGATGAAGAAAATTAAATATTACGAAATTGATGCTGAATTAGAACAACCCAAACTTATGTCTTATGTCTTGCACTATCCATATGAATTTGAACTTATATTAACACCATATAAGTAGACCGCAATCTCTTGAAAAAATCCTCATCTTCAATGAGACACTGAGCACTACAATGTAACTCCTTTAAGTGATAGCAAAGACCTATTGCTAGATTTGACAAGTCATCGTCACAACATTAACGCACGAACAAGTTACCTTTAAACGTAGTCAGCCGTTTAAAAATATGATAAGAACATAAACCTGTGAAACTCCACTTCAACTTCAAATAGATGATAATCAATCGTCTTCACAATAAAATATTCCAATAAATACGAGCCTTGAACCTTTTAAGAACAAATAAACCAAAACCAAAAAAAAATCCAACTTGTGTGTGTCGTTTGAAATCCGAATTAGGGTTTCGAACAACCCTCAAATCATTTTCAAGCATGTCGACAATGAAAACCTACAATTATTCATCTCTCAAACTTGAACGCAGACCTGAATAATAAGCATCATCCCTCAATATCAGATCGCACAATGAAGCTCTAAACCATGTTACTCATCAGCATCAGTTCTGCTGCATTAAGACATATTGATTGAGCAGCATGAATATTTAACTGGCAGTACAAACACGCTCGAGCAGTACTAAGAATCTGAAGCCAGCAGTACTAACTGATAAATCCCATTAGCGGTACAAATAAACATAAGTAGTACTAAATAACTTCTCAGCAGTACTAAACATGAAAAGTAGCAGTACTAATTTTCTTTGTCGAGCAGCTTAAGTATCGAACAGCAGTACTATATTCAAACTAGCAGTACTAACCCGTGAATAAGTTGGGCAGTACTAAGTCCAAATGACCAGCAGTACAAAGTGAAAAACGCAGCAGCACTGTTCTCAATATCAGACCCTCTATACTCAGATTTCAAGTTAGGGTTTCACACAACCCCATCAGCCTTTGCGTTCCTAACAGTTTATCCATCCAAATCGTTGCATCTCAGTAACCACAATACACCATCAGTAACTCCATTCAACCAAAAACACTCTACCTCACAACAACAAAGTTAACAGCAACAGTAGAAAACCGAACAAGCAGCAGATTTGTAAAGGTCAAAACCCTAGTTTAAGGTTCATTCAACAAGCTATATCAAGCCTTAATCAATCTTTATACTTTGAACAGTAACGTAATCATCACACCAGCAAAAGATTGATCCATTCAGTATATTATAAACCCTAAAAACAGTTACCAGAAATCTCTATTCCAAATCTGCTCCAATCCGATTAGAGTTTTTGAACCAATTACTTTTGATGATATAATTAATGAAGCATGTAGTGGAACATCATCAAATAACCTATAAACAATTGATATGCCAATCTCCATGATGAATTAAAACGAGTAAAACACGAATTCATGAAGTTGAATATCATAAAAACCCTAAAAATCAACTTACTTCCTTTTCTGCAGCAGACTTTTAGAAAATTCATATCTTTTTACTAAGAGCTCAGATTGAAGATCCCTCCAGTGAAAATATACCTTGATGTATAGAGAACCTTCAGTAAAATTTTCGTTAAGATCCAATGGTTAACGAATGAGATATCGCCTTTTAAAAACAGCTCTGCAAAAAGTTGCGAAAATTGAAACCAGATTTGAAGTTTTTTCTTCCTTCATTCGAAAAACCTTGTAGATCCCTAGATCACGAGCTCCCCGAGCTCTGATACCACCTGATAAATCGTTTGAAAGCTCAGATTGATTAGATCTTATCTAGGGATAACAATAACAAAGACAATAAGATGCACAGCGGAATAAGTAAGAACAATGTTATTGTATAAGTTTTCTCGTCATCATCTCTTCTATAACACAATTACAACCAACACAATAAGCCCCAATACTACGTGATCAAGTGTAGTACGGTTACCTAATCTAACAGGAATCATAAGATCCTTGAGGCTTAACAAAACACTGACCCTAGGCATTTTCTATAACCTACACACCTAGGTTACACACGCACATCTTTCCTGGTGTTTTACATCTTGACACACCTAAAACTAAGACCTGTATTCTCTTTATATAATAGAGACTAGGTTTATAAATGACTAATAAGTAAAATCTTCTTTATCAAGCAAGTCCCTTGTGTTTTGCATTGTCTTCATTCTTCACTTGTAGTTTTATATTTATCAACTCAAATATAAAACCTAACAATAGGCCAAATTGGAAGAAGAACAAAAGATTGCAAGATTTCTGGTGGAGCAAAAGCTTGCAAGTGAAGAAGAAGAGAGACTAGCACAGGAAAAAACAGATGAGCTTTTAGCTCAGAAAATTTATGAACATGAAAGGGCAACTATTAATGAAGAAGAAAGAGAGGATGCTCTTAATGATCTGCTTGAAGTAATTAGAAAAACTCAGAGTGCAAAGAAGGCTGCTGCAAGAAGAAATAAGCCTCCAACTCAAGCACAAATGATGAAGTATATGAAGGAATATCTAAAGAATCAAGATCATTGGACTGCTAATCAACTGAAAGGTATATCCTATGAAGAAATTGAAGTTCTATACAGCAAGGCTTACAAGAAGGTTCAAGCCTTTATTCCAGTGGATACTGAAGAAGAAAGTAGAAGTGTTAAGAGAGCAGGCATATCTTTGGAATCTGAGATAGTTAAGAAACAGAAAGTAGATGTGTCAGAGCAAGAGCAAGAGGAATAGCAAACTGTTGAAGAACAAGAAGAAGAATTGACTGAACAAGATTTACAACAGATGATGATCATAGTCCCAGATGAAGGAATGAATGTAGAAGCCCTACAGACCAAATATCCTATCATTTATTGGGAAGTTCAAGATGATGGAAGGATAAAAAGTTGGAAGATCATCAGGGTTGGTAATCACATTGAAGTGTATCAACACTTTGATGACATGATCAAATCATTTGACAGAGAAGATCTGGTAAAGCTGTGGAGTTTAGTCAAAGAGAAATTCACTTCATCAGAACCACGGGATAACAAAGAAAGAATGCTATGGGTAGAGTTGAAGAGAATCTTTGAGCTAGATGCAGATGATAGATGGTGGAAATTTCAGTCAAGTCATAATTTGACATGGAAATTGTATGACTCATGTGTAGTTCCTCGTGTATCTACAAGGGCAGGAACAGATATATACATGCTTGTGGAGAAAGACTATCCATTTTCAAGGGGTATACTTACTTTGATGTTGTCTGCAAAGCTATTAGTGGATGAGCAGACTGAAATGGCAAATGAACTACTAAGGAAGATCTTCATGCAGGCTGAAAGAAGATGAAGTGTTTGGAAGAATCCTCTCATGGTCAAAGATTTAATTCAAGAAACTTGATGATTTGGAGGTAAATCACAAGTTTAGGGGAGGATTGTTGGGAATTACAAGTCTACACACTTTGTACTGCTCAAGATATTTAGTACTGTCAAGTCAAACAGTTGGTACTGCTGAAGATTACAACTGCCAGTACTAACCAAGTTAGTACTGCTAGAAGAAAGTTAGTACTGCCAGTCTAACTTGATACTGCTGAAGACTGCTGATGAAGGTTGGTACTGCCAAAGAGATACAGACGAGTGAAGAGATATGTATAGAAGACATTCAGTGTATATCTTATATAGTTAGAAAGATATGTATATTCTATATGTTTAGAAGATTTGTAGTTATCTTGTAAAGAACTCCTTAGCCTATAAAAGGAGGTTATGATGATAGACGTATGTTTTTTATATAGCTTCAAGGTTGTAAACCCTAGTACTACACAGAGTACTCGTATTATTATTCTAATAATATTGAAGCGTTTTGGTTATATTGTTCTTAATACAGTTTACTGTTCTATAACTTTACTGCTACATTAATATTCTTCTAAGTGTTGAAGAGTACATTCCGTATACTCTTTAGCATTCTCAAAGTTTCTAGCAAGCTCAGTAAGATCGTGTATTTGGGATCAATAAACAGATACATGCCCTTGTAGATGGGCAGGAAATTCTCATTACTGAATCATCTGTTAGGCAAGTTCTTAACCTAGCAGATGCAAATGGAATTGAGAATCTTCTTAATTCTACACTTTTTGAAAACCTTACACAGATGGGGTATGTAAGGAAAAATGATTCTCTAAAATTTTCAAAAGGATCCTTCTCCCCTCAGTGAAAATTCTTGATTCATACCATCTTACAGTGTCTTAGTCCAAAGACAACTGGCTGGAATGAGTTTAGCAGCAATGTGGCTTCTGCCATAGTCTGCTTGGCTACAAACCAAAAATATAATTTTTCAAAAATGATTTTTGATGGTATGGTCAAGAACTTGGATAAATCTGCAATCAAAATTTTCTTATATCCAAGTTTTTTTACAATTACTTATGGACAAACAGTTTTCTGAAAAGAAAACTCACAAAAGATTTATGAGGCTCCCTTTCATACAAGAAAACTTTTTGCAAACATGAAAAGGGAGGGAAAAGATTTTTCAGGCATAGTAACACCATTGTTTCAAACAATGTTGGAACTAGGTCAAAATCAGGGTGAAGGTTCAGTAATCCCAACTGAAACCCATCACACACCCACAATTTTACCATCCTCATCCCAACCCAAAAAGACCTATACCCGTAGGCTCACACAGAAAAACGGCACTCAGCTTCCTTAGGCTAGTGCTGGTATGAAAGCAGATGAGGCTACCAATAAGGAGTGGGAAGGTAGTTTGGAAAGGGCTGCTACTGGCTTAGATGCAGAGCAGGACAGTAGTAAAAGTTCCCATGGAACTGACTCAGGTGATGGAAACCCAGGCGCCAAGAAACCATGGGGGGCTCAGAAGCTCAAACTAGGTTTAAGGTTGAGTCTAACATTCCCAATGATGCACCACTCGGGGGAGGTAACACACTCCGAAATGTTGAGGGTAGTATGCAACTAACCAATGAATTGATGGCTATGTGTACCACACTTCATAAAGATGTCTCTGATCTGAAGGAACTCACCACCACTCAGCAAAAAGAAATTTCAGCCTTGAAGAAGATCACTTCTTCTCAACAAATCACTATTACAAAGTTGAGAAAGAAGGTCAAGCAACTTGAAGGGCAAAGAAAGGCAAAAACTCACAAGTTGAAGAGGTTATTCAAAGTGGGTACAGCTGCTAGGGTAGAGTCCTCTGACTCTGATGATGTTCTCAACATGGCTACAAATAAGGATGCTCCCAAATAGGGGGGAATAAGGAGAGCATGGTTTCAGGGGAGGCTATGGTAGATGAGCAGATGGATGAGCAGGTTGTGTATGAGAGTGATGAATTTGTGGTAGCTGATCAACAAGGAAATGAAGTGGTTTTGGATGATGCTACTAAGTCTGTTAAGACTGTTGGGCTGAATGTTGATAAACTTGTTGAAGTGGCTAAGTTAATGGAAGAAACCGCCAGTGTTAATGCTGCTGAAGTTAATACTGCTAGTATACCAGTTTCTGCTGCTAGTGAGAAAGTTTCTACTACTGAGCCAGAAATTAATGCTGCTAGAGCAAAAGTTACTGCTGCTACTACAACAAGTTCAGAAGATGATCTAACTACATTGGCTCAAGCTCTAACTTCCTTGAAGAGCATAAAACCACCAGTTAAAGGTGTAGTGATCAAAGAACCATCCTCTACAAAAATAACAACAACAAAACAATCACAACCACCACCACAGGGTAAAGACAAGGGTAAAAGTATTTTGGTTGAAGCTGAAAAAGATCTTGTTCTGCTTTCAAGAAAAGAGCAACTTAAACTGGGAGTAGAAACTGCTAAGAAATTACAAGAAGAATATGATGCTGAACATCAAAGAACCTTAGCAGAAAGAGCTCAAAAAGAAGAAGAAGCCAGTCTCAGTCTTATTAAACAATGGGATGAATGGGATGATACTCAAGCCAAGATTGAGGCAGATGGTTTATTAGCTCAGAAAATGTTGCAAGAAGAGCAAGAAGAGCTATCAATGGAAGAAAAGACTAAGTTTTTTATGGAGCTCTTGGAAGAAAGAAGAAAACATTTTCTAAGAAAGAAAGCTGAAGCCAAAAGGAATAAACCACCCCACAAAGCTGAACAAAGGAAAGTAATGGGTACGTATCTGAGAAACATGGATTGTTGGAAGCCTAGTCAGCTGAAGAATCTTAGTTTTGAAAAGCTAAAAGATCAATTTGACAAGGTATTCAAGAGGGTAAATACATTCTTTAATATGGATACAGAGGTGGTGGGTAGTTCATTAAAAAGAACTGGAGCAAAGTTAGAGTCTGAGGTTGTTAAGAAACAAAAGGCAGATGTGCCAATAGCAGAGCAAGAGCAAGAGATTAAGAAAAAAGAGCAAGACCAAGAAGTAAATGATGACCAAGACAGAGCTAAAAAGTTAGAATTGATTGTAATTGCTTATGATCATGATGAAGAGGTAGTTGATGTTGTTCCCTTAAAGAAAAAAGTTCCTATCATTGATTGGAATTGTGGCTTTCATGGAAAAAGTTATTGGTTTGATATAGTTAGAGTTGGAGGAAAGTCTTAAAGGTTCATTACCTTTAGTCAGATGCTGAGAAATTTTGATAGAAATGATCTGGAGACTTTATGGAAGCTGGTCAAGAACAAGTATGGATATTCAGTGCCAGAGGATATCTTGGATAGGGTTCTTTGGGGTGACTTGAAAGTTATGTTTGAACCTCATCATGAAGATAAAGTTTGGCATGATTAGTTTCAAAATAGAGTTGTAAGTTGGAAGCTGTATCACTCATGAGGAGTTCATATAGTGGCTATGAGTGGGGTTCAAGTACATATGCTGGTTGAAAAAGATTATCCTTTGAGTCCTGCCATAGTTACTCAGATGCTGGATACATCTAAGGTTAGACTTCAAGTAGAAAGATGGGATGTGATGACTTATCAGCTCCTCAAGAAGATGGAGTATATACTTAATCCCAAAGAGAAGAAGAAGAAGAAGAAGTAAAGTGTTTGGAAGCATCCTCCTAGTGATTGTTCAAGCTTTGATTGAAACTTGATGATTTTGGGAGAAAATATCAAGTTTAGGGGAGGATTTTTGGGATTTAAAGGCTTCAAGGTGTTAATGCTACTCATGATGTTAAGACTGCTCACATGATTAAGACTGCTCAGGTACTTAAATGAAAATACTCTAAGTATGTTTCTACTACTGGTACAAAGATTAAGACTGCTAGTGTATATTGCTACTGCTGGTAATGTTGCTGAACTTCAAAGAAATACACTAAGTGTATTAATGCTTTAGTGCTAATGATGTATTAAGACGGTTTATGTGTAAGATAAGTATAGTAATACCGTGTAACACGTTTAGATAAATATAGAAAAGATTTATCTTGCATAGAAAGTTATTGTAAGCCAACTACGAGTCCTTAGTCTATAAAAGGAGGTCCTAGGGCATAGAGATTGATACGTATTCATTGAGTCATAGAGTTATAGCTTCAAGGTTGTAAAACCCTAATACTGTTGAGTATTCGTATTATAGTCAATAATATTGAAGCGTTTTGTTTGATATAATTGTGTTCTTTGTTTACTGTTACATTGTTACAAAGTTCTTCTTAAGATCAAGTACAAGATTCCGCATTGTATTTGATAAAATCAAAGACAGTTTCTATACTTAGTTGTGTTGAATTTATTCAAGATAACTAAACCTTTACAAGCTAAGGGATTCGATCAAGTACATAACTGGGATCAATAGACATACGACGTATGAAACTCTGGCCATACGCCGTATTGAAGATCTTATCCCCAGTCCAAGTATTTTGAAGATTTGAAGGTATGTGGCGTATTTAACTTTGGCAATACGCCGTATTTAAAAGATACGCAGAATATTCTTGGAATATGCTTTCTAAGTCAGCAATTAAGAAATCCAAAATACGTCGTATTCACTATGGAATACGCCGTATTCCAGCCCTGACAGAAGACTATAGATACAAACCCTATACAGGAGTTTTTGATATCATTCACTCACCACACTCAACCACAGCTGAATTTCACCATTCCAAGGCCCCAAGATCAGTCTCAAGAGCTAGGAAATCAAGGAAAGAAGGTCTCGTATCATCACATTAGGTTTAATCATTCAATTTACAGATCGACTTCATTATGATTTCCATTTGTTTATCGTTTGAATTATCTTCTTGTGATTTTACATTCATTATGGGCTAACAACCTTTTTGTTAGCCATGTTTATGAATATTTCATGATAGTTATTTCCGTTTGTTAAGATTTAATGTTTAGTATTGTTTAGTTTATGTGTTTATCGTTCAATACATGCTCGTTTATATGTCTGAGTCTTTTAAGTCTAGTATCACATGGACCAAGTGGGTATTAGATGTATATTAAGAGAACACTTAAGTTAGCAAAGTGCTCTTCTCACATGGACCAAATGGGTAAGGGTAGGTGTTACATGTACCAAGTGGACACAATAGATAAATCACATAGATTAGTTGACATGACTTAATGCATGATTGTAGTCCGATAGGTACATGAACCAAATGGCCTAGGAGATTACTTGTGTAGAGGGTAGATACATGGACCAAGTGGTCTAGTCTAGGTTAGATAGGAGCATGGGAGTATTATCTGGACCAAGGAGATACTTCCCATGTATCCAGTTAGTGCAAACGCTACGACATTTAATCTACACAGTCTCTTTGTATTTTAACGATGACAAACATGCAACTTGTAATACATAACGTAAAGTGCACAAGTTACTCGTTTCCACAAATCATCAACGCATACACGCATCAACATCTTTCGATGTATCAAGTCTGAATCACTTAAGGTATGTACAAACAAGTTACCAAACTAGTTAAGTGATTAAAGAAATATTTTTGTCCTTAAACCTCACATTTTTATAAATGTGACAAAACATTTTTACAAAAATAAATTAGGCAAATTATTTTTATTTATAAAGAAATGTTTTAATAAGAAAAATACATTTGAATTTGAAATTCAAATCTCCAACAGCTATTTTTCCCTCCTAAAGAAGATAGAAACTTCACCAGATAAACATTTCACTACATTAGGACAAAAAGAGGAGCGTCCTATGGACGGTCCCTTATATATATGGGACCGTCCCTATTTAAAGGATCGTCCCCCGCTCCTCGAGCTGGCTATAAATACTGGACCATTTCCAATGTGGCACTTCACTTCCCGGGTGTCCAAGACGTTGATGCCACGTATACTGACTTACAAGGAAGGCTTGAGGAGAAGATTTCGTTACAAGTTAAAGATCTCCCGTACTATCACATCTAGAAGAACCCGACGGGTATTGAAATCCTTAACAGAAAAACCAAATTCTTCAAATTCAACCGTACACTTATTATCACAAACAAATTGACGAACATAAATTCAATTTTTTACAATGTTAGGAGTGACAAGAACATTATGTAAATAGAGAAGTTTATGAAATGTTGGCAAAATGCTATGTCCTGTGTTGGTAACAGGAATAGACTTCCCGTCACCAACATAGACATAAGGATAAAGGCATTTAATTAAAAAAAGTACGTAGACAATTAGTAGATGAATTAATGTGAAAGGTGGCACCTGCATCCTAGGTTGTTATCGGGTCGGGTTATCGGGGTTATCGGGTTTGTTGGGTTGGGTTGAGTCCGGTTTTGAATTTTTTAAAATTGACCTGCAACCCGACCCGATTAAGAATCGGGTTATCGGGTTCGGGTGGGATTCGGGTCGAGTGAGTCGGGTTATCGGGTGACCCGATTAAGTAACAATAAGTAAAAAACATCAATTATATGATATACAAACTTTCGTAGTTTCACAATAATAAAACCTTCATGAAAGTTTCAAAATAATAAAACTAATCAAGCATGCCATTTAGAAAAAGAGTTTGAGAAAAGTAGGCATTAAAAGATCACTAGAATTGCCACTTCCTCTGTAATGAGAGTGTGTGACAAATTTTCACCTTGGAAAATTTTGAAATATATTTATTCATTGACAAGATAAAAAAAAATCAAACAATGTATACTTACATGGGATAACCAAACGCTTTTTCATGCATAGAAAATTGATAGTTACAGACATTGGGCTTCTAAAAAGTATTAACTAAAAAATGGAAAAGTGATTTTCGGGTCTTATCGGGTTGACCCGATAACCCGATAGCATTATTTTTTTAACCCTAACTCGACCCGATAACACTATCGGGTTATCGGGTTCGGGTCAAAACAACCCGATTAGGTTTTTTGACCCAATTTGACCAACCTGATAAGCCTTATCGGGTTCGGGTTCGGGTCAACCCGACCCCACTGACACCCCTACCTGCATCCATGTTCCATCCTCCATTGCTAGGATGCTGTAAAGTCATGGTACTGAAAGCATGAGGCAACAAAGTCTCTTATCCCGAACTAGAGGTAAACTATGAAGTATTAAACCGTGGAGCAAAAAGAAGTGCTAAACTGTGAAGTAAACATCCCTGTTGGGCTTTGAACTGCCGAACCATTAACATTTGAAGCTATTAATCCAATTGGGCCTGGGGCCCCAAAACCAGGCGGACCTTTAGGAGAATTAAGGAGAATTAGTGAATCGTGGAGTAGCCTGACTAAGCTGAGGTTGTGCACTAGCCATATTATACTTAGTGATAATCTCTTGTTGGGCGTGTACCAAGGCAAGCAGTTGGGCCTGAGACATATTAGCGGAAGAAGTAGCATGAGGCCCAATAATTCTAGTTGTGGTAAAACGAGAATTAGTAGACTAGAGGGAGGAATTATGTACTTTGTTGTCACATGAAGGATAATATTCATGCAAAAAATGACAAGTAGTTCCAAAACGACAGTGACCTTTATAAAAATTGTGACAAGCCTTATTTTTCACGAGTGTCCTTGCGACGGATGGTGTTGCCTTCAGTCAATAGAACCGTAGGAGAGGAGGATGTAGCATTGGTGGATAAATTTTGAGTCTTTGACTTCAAGCACATCTCTTCGGCAGTAACCAAAGACCAAACCTTATTTAGATCCGGGAATGGGTCTTGGTGAGCAATTATTCCCGTAATTTGTTCATATTTGTCACCTAAGCCATTAATAGCATAGGGTGACATAATCATCATTGGTCATTGGAGAACCAAGAGTAGTCAAAGCCATGGTGAGGGACTCAATTTTTCTAAAGTAAGCATCGACGGATAGATCACCAATTTGTATCATTCGTAATTCCCACTTTAAAGTAATTGTTTTGGTCCTTTTATTGACAAGAAATATTTTTTCAAGATGATCCCAAGCCTCCTTGGCATTTTTGGGATCAGCAACAACGAGACATTCAAAAAGTCGCTTAAAGCGACTTTTTTTTCAATTAAGCGACTTACTATTTGTGTCCTTTTGCAGCCAAAAAGTTACTTTTTAAGCGACTTTTCGCTAGGGGCAAAAAAAAAATGCCACGTGTCGCTCCCACATTTAGTCACTTATTCCTTGGGCTATTTTGAGAAAGCGACTTTTTTGAGGCTAAAAAAGCCCAACATTTTAAGCTCCGAGCTATTTGTAGAATTGGCCCTATTAATAATAATATTACTGGGCTAGGCCACCTAATAACATACGATGGGCCTATACTAATAATAATATTAATGGGCCAATATTATTATTTGTATAGGCCCATTATATGTTATTGGGTGGCTTAGCGCACTTATTATACTTTATATTGTAATATTGTATTATTCCATAATCAATCAATCATTAACCGTAATAATTAGTCCTTCGTTAGTTTTGTTTGTACATAATTAGCCCCTAGTGATTTAGTCTTTTAAACTTTGTTAGTTTTATTTGTACATAATTAGCCCCTAGTGATTTAGTTTTTTAGCGGCTAAGTCCACTCATTTTCATGAATCAAATCCTTCACCTTATTATTCACATTGAACCCTGCCCTATGGATATCTCTACGAGTTACAATAGCACCAATGGACCAATATCATTCCACTTATCGAACCAGGCTTAAGCAGACTCCCCATTACCAATTTTATGTACGAAAAATTGTCTCAAGTCATTACAAAACTGAATAATCTTTCGCTATCTATAACTCGCATATGCCTAAATGGGAACATTCCAAAAGCTACGCCCTCTTAAATGGTATGCGTGTATCCATTTAACCCACAACGATTGTTTATGATTTAAAATACTCCAAATATATTTCGGTATAAGAACAATATTCCAAGTCCTCAACCATCTAATCCCCAAACCCCCTTCTTCCTTAGGAAGACACACATCGTCCGATCTCACCTTAGCTTTTACACGTTTCATCTCTCGTTGGCACCACAAAAAACCTATCCATATATAATTAGAAAATTTGATCAAGTTGCAATAAAAAATTTCAATAAAATTATACGTAAATGAATAACAACTTTGTCATTCATGTTTATTTAATATCATCCGCCGCCACAAGCGGTAAACGCACATCAATAAATGCTACTCGCCTGAAAATTTAATGATCTCTTTATAACCGTTGTACCACGCGTGTACCATGCTTGTAAAAATATTTTTTTTCTTTGCATTTTACAGTAAACGAGGTTTTAAGCCCGCGCTTCGCGGCGGGATGTTTGAATACAAAATTATTGATTTCCGCGGAGAGTAAAGAATTTTGCAGCCATTAGTAGCAAATGTGTTAGTAGCAAATAATATATTAAAGCAAAACTTAGGTAGCAATAATGTTGTACCCTTTTCACCAACACAATCAGTTGATGTTACTCGTACATTAGTAGCAAATACTAAGACTTTAGCCCCCATAACGCCCCCTAATCGCCTCGTACACCGGCCCTTTTGGGCGATTAGCCCCTCAGGCGATCGATTTGTATTGCCCATTCCATTTCTTCTTTCGATGGTTTTGTAGCTGTTACAAACGGCTTTCTTCTTTTTTTTCCTTTAAAACCTTTTATTTTCCAACCAAAAAAACACACTCAACCTTTTATTTTCCAAAAAAAAAAAACACATAACACTCTAATTTCTAAAAAAAAAAAAAACCCACCAATTCAAAAAAATAAAAAAATCATGGAAGATTTCGAAGATTCGTCCTCCTCATCAACAAGTTCCGATTCTTCGGAACTAGATGAGGCGATCGAAGGTGCCATTTATAACACCGTTAATACATTTATTGAAGCCGTGAAAGAAGAGCGAGTAGCAGATGATGGCCCCGTTTTTAGACGAAGGGCGTATGTGAATCGTCGTCGAGAGGAGGCAAACGAGAGGTTGATGCGTTTTTACTTTGTTGATCAACCGGTATTTGATGCGCGGGTATTTTGACGACGCTTTCGTATGAGTAGGCGGCTTTTTTTGAAGATAACAAATGAGTTGCAAGAAGAGTACGCGTACTTTCAACAAAATTATGATTGTCGTGGGAAGCTAGGTTTCACCGCAATACAAAAATGTACTTCCGCGCTTCGTCAACTAGCATACGGATCGAGCGTCGATTCATTTGACGAGAACCTGGAAATGTCGGCGAGGACTTCACGGGATTCGTTGACTAAATTTTGTCAAGGTATTATTTTTAGAATTATTAGTTAGTATTCTTTTGAATTATTATTAGTATTATTATTAGTTAGTATTTTTAGAATTATTAGTAGTATTATTATTAGTTAGTATTTTTAGAATTATTTAAATTAGTTCGTATTTTTAGGATTATTAGTTGGTATTATTTTGATAAACTTTTTAACTATTAATAGGTATTATTGAGATGTATGGGCCGACATATTTACGTAGACCGACTTGGACGGATCTACAACGTATTTACGAGGTGCATGAGCAGGTTCATGGTTTCCCGGGCATGATTGGTAGTATCGATTGCATGCACTGGCCCTGGGAGAATTGTCCGACCGCATGGCGGGGCACACACACACGAGGGGATATTGGGAAACCTTCGTTGATACTTCAGGCGGTTGCGTCTACCGATTTATGGATTTGGAACGCTTATTTTGGTCAGCAAGGATCAAACAACGACATCAACGTGTTTGAGTCTTCACCTATACTTGAAGAAATTATATCTGGGTTGGCGCCAACAGGTTATTATATTTTTTTAATAGTTAGAATTATGTATTTTATAACTTTTTATGTTTTACTAACACGTTTTCATTTTCAATTTGTAGCTGCTTTTTATGCAAACGGTAATTATTACAGAGCCGGGTATTATTTGAGTGATGGCATATACCCGGAATACACTACCTTTGTGAAGACTTTCACCGACCCAATTGATGAAAAAAGAAAATACTTTAAGAAGAAACAAGAGTCGGCACGGAAGGACATTGAGAGAGTGTTCGGGGTTTTGAAAAAAAGGTGGAAAGTTGTTAGTTTTCCGTCAAGATTTTGGAGCAAGGAGAAAATGCATGCCGTCATGTATACTTGTATTATTCTCCATAACATGATTTTGGAGGATGAGGACAAGACATTTTGTCAAGATTTCAACGAGCACGACTAGACATTGAACCCCGAGTATTGGACTCAAGAAACTCCAATGGAGCAACGGATTGAGAATTCAAATCTCGTTAGAAGCCGCGAAACACACAATATTCTTAAGGCGGATTTGGTGGATCATGTAAGGGATAATCGTGGCCCGAATGAAGACGAAAACGCGCCTCCAGAAGCCGGCGAATTTGTTAGTGACGAAGAATAATTTTTATGTTTTATTAGTATTTAATATGTATTTTTAGTTTAAGAATAATTTTTAATATGTATTTTTAGTTATTATTTATATAAAATGTATTTTTAGTTATTATTAACAAGTTAAAATTGAAAAAAAAAATTTAAAAAATCAATCATTAGAAGTGCCACGTGTCAGGAGTCGCCCCACCCTCCTGAGTAGCCCCACTCCCCCTTTTTTTCCAGGCTACCCAACTTGCTGACTCAGCGCCACGTGGCGCGAGTCGCCTCTTAGTTGGGTAGCCCCACTCCCTTTAGTCTAATGTTAAAGAGCTATGTTTTTGCTGTATAGATTGTCACATTATTGCTAATGTAGCAGTTTTTGAATTAGCTAACAAACGGTCTATAAATACAGGCAAGCTTTCCTTAAATAGAAAAGACCATGTGATCTGTAAAATGTGTTACCATAATATCTGCTTTTAAAAACGGCTGCAACTAAAAAAATTTGATCAAATAGGTGCTCAGATAGCTAAAACAAAGAATGTCAAATGGTTAAAAGTTGCATAACCTGTATATTTAATGCATAAAAAAATATGAAAAAATCATTAGTATATATTTAGAACTAAAAATACTACTGAAAAAAAATGATTTTATAATAATAACTGGCACACCAGTCTTGTTTGAAAATTACAAACTTTGGACCAAAACAACTCAAGTTTGTCCAACTTGGCCAATGTCGACCCATACAAAAAATGAACCGTTACCCAGTTTACCCATCTGGCACCTCTAGTTTAAGAGCATAAATCTTGTACCATAGTACGTAGACTGAATGATCTGGTGGACTTTGCTCGCAAACGCAAATTACTGATAATTATTTGCCTTTTTTTTTGCTTTGACATTGTATATGTCTTTACCCATTATCATGTTGCTATCCTGTCTAAAATCCCTTTTTTCTTGTCTAAGATCATTTTCTTCTTGTCTAAAACCCTTCTCTTCATATGAACGTCAACCATACTTCCATGAAGTATATGACTGAACATACACCTCAACTGATGAAAAACCTGAAACGTATGAACAATTGCAGGTTCATATGTTAAATCTCTACTAATGGAGCTAATATACATGTATAGAAAGCTTACCCAAGCACCCTTTTACTAACACTCAAACTTCTGTTGTTTACAAATATATGCATAACGTTAACCTTTTTCTTGTAAGTCAATAAAGAAATAGTAATTACATATGATATATAAAGCATTCAACAGTAACCACAGACGTCTAAAGTTTATGTTGGATATTATTTTCCTGGCAATATTGGCTACTGTTGTTGTTGTTATAGGTTTGACTAAATATATTTTGTAGTAAAAAGATAAGTTTTTTATATATGTAAAGATTCAGTAATGAGTAGTAAAAAATCATGTTTGACAAGTTGATTATATTTGAGGGTACTAGAATGCATTTTCAAATATCACGTGTGGGATGAGATGCTTTACCATCCGTGACAGCACTTAAGCGACCAATCACAAGAGTTCCTACTAAGCACACGGATCACCATCTAACGGTTCTCCACAAACATTACCCTCTGTAATCCAACGATCAAAAGACTTTCAACCACCATATAAAAGACCCACACCTTGGCCCCAAATTCAAAAAACTCAATTTCATTTAACAAAAACAGAAAGATAAAAAAAAAAAAATGTCAGGACGAGGAAAGGGAGGAAAAGGGTTAGGCAAAGGAGGAGCGAAACGACACCGTAAAGTCCTCCGTGACAACATCCAAGGAATCACTAAACCCGCTATTCGTCGTTTGGCACGTAGAGGTGGAGTGAAGCGTATCAGTGGTTTGATTTACGAAGAGACACGTGGCGTGTTGAAGATCTTTCTAGAGAATGTGATTAGGGATGCTGTTACGTATACTGAGCACGCTAGAAGGAAGACTGTTACTGCTATGGATGTTGTTTATGCGCTTAAAAGACAAGGAAGGACCTTGTATGGGTTTGGTGGTTAGATGGGGGGGTGTTTGGTTGAAGGATAGTGTTTGGATTTTGTGTTTTGGTGTTTGGTTATCTGAGAATGTAAAGATGTTGGTTGTTTAGATGTTTGGTTTGTGTTGCAATGAAATGAATGAAGCTTTAGTTACTTTGGATCTATGTTTTTCATTGGTTGGCTTGTGTTTTACTGTGTTTGATTTTAATATTAATTTGTCTGTACTTCTGTACACTGTATATTAGCCTAAGTATGTGTTGCTTGGGAATGGGATTAAAATCTGAGTGAAGTTTCTGCTAGCTTTACTTTCAATACTAGTGGAAAATAAGTTTATGTTTTTTCAATTTATAGTTTATTGGTCATCTGGAGTAGTTTGTTATTGACAAATGATCAAGGTAATGAAGGTGGGTTCACGTTGCTATTTAGGCGCAGATGCGACTAATGATCTAGTTGTAAGAAGCTGATTTGCTTTTGATTTCACACGAGCCCTTTATTTGTTGAAATATTCAAGCTTTGATTTTCCTCAACTATGCAACAAGCTCGGTCATTTTTCTTAGACACTTACGTTTGCAGTTTATAGGCTCGTGAATCATGATGGAAACTAATTCCACCTTAGCCTAAACTGATGATCTTGATGTCACAGCTTTTTTTTTACATCCTACAATTGACCCATCAATATGAGTTCACCCATTGCTAGCCAAACAAAATTGATGGGTCATAATTGTTAATTGAGCCGAAGTTATATCTTTCTAGCTGAAGTCTCTTGATATACCTGGTATGAACACTAGGGTCAAAGTGTCGAACCACAAAATGCAATAAACACAGGGTATGAACACCAGGGTCAAAGTGTGGGGAAGTTGGCACGTGAAAAAACTTTACTTAGGTAAACATTTGCAATAAGACGATTTTGAGTCGTGTTACATTTTTTGAGGATCATAGAGAAAACTCGTTGGACTGTGCTATTGACTTCATATATTTGACATTCTTTGTTTAATTTGGAGAGTTTATGCCGTTTTTAATGTGCTTGGAAAAATATTGTCAAGCTAGGTTTGTGATAGAGGAGTGGTTATATCATATGTGTAATTTTATGCTTTTGCCTTTTAATCAAATTCGTTTTTATATAATACGTGAAGGTTTCTTCTTACTCTTTTGCAACAAAATGTTCATGTTCTTAAGCACTCCAGTTTTCTTCTACTACAGGATGACGATTCATACATATTCCCTGTTCTTCTGCATTTTGATGGTCAACCACAAGTGGATGAAGAGGTATACATAAGACATACTTCATGAAAAGTTGGATTTTTGTTGTAAGGCCATAATTTTGTTAGCCTGACCCGTTCTAAAAGATAGCCTCTTGTGACATGTTACCCAACCCGCCCGATTTGCCCATTTTGCCACCCCTAATAAACACAATATCTATTTCCAGCAGTCTCATTCGTCTATTGATTTATGTCAGTAAGGTTTGCAGATGTATCTTTCTTCTTTATCTGAATCTCACCTGTCTGTTAAGGGAACATCCTGTATTGGTTTCCATCACTTCAGCTTTACAGCTGCACAAACAAGTGGTAGGAAGAAATATGCACGGAGAAGATTTAGTGAATGGGTGGGAGAAGATAAGTACTTGAAGGAAAATAAATGGGATTTCAGGTCTTATTACTTTCTAAATCCCTTCTATAGTTTATAGAGATGGCATGGTTGGCAAAGTTGGCTTAGTTTTTGTTACGCGTATCTTATGTTAGGAGGTTTGTTTGAAAATGTAAACTATTAAATGTTATTTTACCTGTTAGACCCGTTAAAGAACCCGAAGAACCCATACATAAGTAAAAGGGTCGATGTTGTCACCTCTATCTCTTACCTTATTGTGTTTGCCTTTAGCCTCTTGACATTTATTATGCAGTAAAATAAGCAACACAGGGAGGGCCATGGTTTGTGGTCTGGGCGCGCTCAATCTCTCTGGGGTGATTGTTCTTGGAACCATGTTAAAGTGCGCTTGTTATCAAAATATTGCTACCAATCCATTATATATAATCTTCGCATTTCTGACTTCTTATCCGCGATTGTATTTGACGGAATATGACAGTCTCACCAAGAGGGCCTATCTTAACTCATTTAAATAAACTTGTTGATTTGGATTATGTTTTATTGTTAATGGGTCAAATGTGAAATAAACTTGTTGAAACGGTTTGTGCTAGACCTTATAATACTATATTGTTTACTATCTCCTAAATTGCTTTACTTAAATAAAATGAGTCATTATTGTAACGATAGCTTCGGTACTCTGTACTCAGTTATAGTGTAGAGTATTAATTTTTTTTAAAAGAAGACAAAAAGCGTTGGTATGTCAAACCAGCTCGTCGAATCATACTAGCTGTTTAGGCTGTTACTGCATGGAATTATGGATGCGTACCCACCCATTTTACCACGTATATAGTATCATCCATTCTAACGCCAGTCAATGGATTGATGTTCATTTTATGTGACTAATTCTATAAACTTACATGCGGATTTACTGTAAATTCTCCAATCTTATTTACATTATTAACATGATAAACTACTACACAGATTTATGCAGCCTTTTTTTGCCATTCTTTTGGTGCGATGGTTCATTAGACAAAAGTAACCGAGCTAGAGAGCAACGTGCACAGGCACTTCAACTGCCAGATCTTTCCCACAGACGAAAGGTATGTATGAAGGGTTTATTCAGTATGGTGACATTCTATGGCCAAAATCTTCATACTTACATCATATCTCTAGTAAAAAATGCTGCTTGTCTTATTGGAGCCCTTCTACTTATGAATGGGTCTATTTGAGTCTGTAAAAAGTCAAAGGGCCATGTCAACAAATTAAGCTAATAGGGGTATGGGTCAAATGCGCTGAAACCTCCCAAAGTCTGTCTTTACTATGTTTTTTTTAATTATCATAGCCAACACATTAATCTTTTGTCTAAATAGTGTTAGAATGTATACAAATGGTCAAGAAAGTGTTTGCGGGTCAATGTAACCCAGCCCTATCATGGGGCTTTGTGGTCTAGTGGTAGATGCTTAAGCAATTAAGCGTGCTCAAGTGAGAGTAGTACCGGGTTGGGTGACCGACCGGGAAGTCCTCACTTAGGGACCATAAGCTCTAATGATATCAACCAGCTGCCTTAGAAGCCTGGGCCAGCCATGTGATGTCTTGACCAAACAAAGGACGCGAGTTCGAATCCGATCCGCAGCATGGTTGGGTATTGGATGGAGGTATTTCACAGGCATCAAACCTTTGCTGGGTAGGGTTGATGGGTACCATTATGGTACACAGGGTTGAGGTGTCCCTGCCAATCTACACTTTTATGACCAAAATGTAACCCAGCCCAGAGTAGCCCTTTTTGACCCGTACTATAAATTGACCATTTTGACATGTTACCCATCCCACCCATATTGCCACGCTTAGTTTCTACTTACCAATCTTTGATGAGGCTCTAGTGTTTAGCTCGTATGTGTATTATAGGGTTTAACTTTTTTTTTTCCCCGAGATGTTCTTTAGCATTATTAACTCGATTCTTGTTCAATGTATACAGATTATGAGTGCCCGGGACTGTTCAATGTATACAGATTCTGAGTGCCCGTGATATGTCTCAGAGGACTGTGATTCGTCAGGATCAGAATGTGTACACCACCGAAAGAGACATATTCGAGCAAGACTATGATACACAGGAATAGGATAGGAGATTCAAAGAGATCGACAAGTCTGATTAATAGATGATTGTTAATACACTTATGGAATATGATTAATGAAAGTTTATGTGGATACCGGGCTACAAGAGAAAGCGTTACACCTTTCTATCAGATTTTCATTAAAGTGAGTTAGCATACCGGACATAAACAGTTTGCGTTGCATTCTAAGTGTGTTTAAAGGATCTTTATGGACTAAAAAATCATGTGCAGAATCAGATGGTTTTTCGAAACCTGTAGGTAATATTTTGCCTAATCAAGTCACTCTGGTTTGAATTCAGAAGCATATATGTATCTCAAGTCAATGACCCAAGATTATAGAAACTGAGACCGAGCATTAATCATGTCTCGTTGATGCTCATGGTTGAGATGGACGTGTACAGGAGGGAGGCTTAGAAGCTAATTACATCTATTCCCCGGCCTGGAAACTTTGGGCTCAATATATCAAGTACATATGTTTGTTGCGGATGAAAAGTATATGATAAGATTGAGGATTTGGTAAACACTTTTGACAGAAACAAATCTAGTACTGTTCAATGTTCATTACCAACCATGTGCACATAAACAAATTTCGAAAAAAAGAAAACAGCTAATGTAATATATGGAACAATGAAAGAATTGATATTCATATTACATCTACAAATGACAGTGTGATTACAGAGTCGGTAATAAATGATACAACAAAAAAGTTATTAACATCACATGTGTTGGAATATGTGAATCATACAAATCTATAAACACATAAACATCACAAGTATGCGCAGCGGATAGATCTACATAAATAAATTTAAATAGATGCGTACCTTTTCGATTCCTAGCAAGAACAAGAAATCACGTGCTCCAAGAACAATATAAACCCTAATAGGGTTTTAGGATGGATCGACAAGGGTAAGTAACACTTCCAAGATCACAAGCTAAAGTAAGCTTGTCACTCGTTCCTGTACACACGTATTAGTAGCGTTTCAATGTGAAAAGCTAGGTTCATATATCACAAATAAAACATAACAACAACTAGGGTTTGATGTTCTATATAATACATGATCGAATCCCTACTAACAAAAGATAAACAGTCAACTAATAGTCATGCATATAGATGTGCATGCTACGTACAGTACATGTAATTAATACATGCATGTGAATCATAACTCCATTTACTTTTGTATGTCAGTAGATAGAAAAGTGTACCGATTGCTTATTCAATCGGTTAAGGGATATATAATAGATTGAAAAGTCAATCGATCAGTAAGGGATTTTAAATATTGTCGACCATTATGAAGTTATTGAGGGGTTTATATACACTCCAAACTTGCTCACTAAGTTTGAGTCAAACACCTCCTCAAGTTTCATAAATCGACACTTAACCCCTTTCACTTTCCTAGTTCGACCATGTGAATATTTGTGATTTAATAATTAATCATAAATAATTATATTAATTATTAATACATTGAGACTCATACGTAATGTGTGCAATCCTGAGCCTCGGGTTCGAAATCGGACATACGTATATTAATATTTATACACAAAACCTAACAGCTCCCACTTGGATAAACATTAATATAGTAATGACATGGGTCAGCCTAGCTTTACCTTCCCAATGCCCCCAGCTCGATCCGAGTTGTGGTACTCCTGGAAAAAACCACGTGATGAAATTAATCATCATACTTATCCTTTTGTTTCTAATATCGCGTTAATATGGATATGGATCTAGGTCATTCCATAATTAACTATTCTGTTTCTCGTTGTTATCGATTGATCAAGATTACCAAATCATCTGAATGTCTTCCAGATAGACTTTGGGTATGGCCATACAAACATCTTGTCAACCCTACGAGGGGCCCAGCAGTATTATACTTCAAAACAAATTTGAAGGAACAAATCCTTTATTGACTACGAGCATAACCCTTGAATTTCACATCATTTTCCGAAAATTGCCCTTATAACTACCTTTTACGGTTAGCGTTAGACCATCTTACAGAAAATGAGCTACATCATCGGCAATTATCTGGTATCTCAAGTCTGAGGATAAATATTCATGATATACTTGATTACGACGATCCATAAAGTATAATCATGTGGTTGGGATAAGTCCTATATTCAATTTATCCAATATTGAATATCATGTGATATTGGTGTCTCAACCTTACAGTATATTCTACCAATCCTCACATTTGTCTTAGTTCAATAATATTCCCATATTACTGATCGACAACGGACTATTTAGAATAACATAAGTTATTCACGGATTTAAACATGCAAATATAGGATACAATATTATAAATGAGAATAAACGTTATCCACACTTTATTTCATTAAAATAATATTGCTTTAATATCCCTTATCCAAATACTAACTAGATCAATGCATGATATTTCTCATTAATGAATTATGCCACAAGTCATGTTCCACATACTTGTTGACAAGGCATAAATCAACTAATGTTGATCTATCGGAATTTTGAGAATACTTATTTCAATAATGAAATACTTGTATGTGTGCATTCATCTATCTAGATATTGCCACATACTTCATAAAATGCGTGACATCCTCATGCACGAATTTATGACAATTAAACTACCAAACCTTGTAGTTAAAGCATTCTAATTCTTTATGTATAATGCAACTATGCTCATATTGAGCACAACTAGTATACATGGTCTCCTAATAAGGATGAGCTCCCACCATGACTAGTATTGAGTGGCATCTCAATCTTACTAGCATCATTGTATCAAAAAACAATATGCTCTTTTAAAGTTCCGTAAACTTTAATATTCATCGTGTAATGTTTGATATCTTCAAATCCTTCAAGATTTGACCACTATATCAATCAAGCAATAACTTGCCATATGGTTCATATTTAGAATTTTGGAGCAAATCCAGGCTGAGGATGTAAATTCTAAACCATATCCATTACACTTAGTTATCTAATAATTTATAATTAGATACTAATGTTGTCAATCATCTTGCATCCAAGCATGATACAACAAGCAACATGATGTACATGAATAATCATTTCATCAGCCTTAGATTTATTCATGTCATATCTTTTTCAAGATATGTTTCTATCTAGATCTTCTAATAGAATATCATGTTCTTTTAGAATCAGTTATTTTACCGCTTATGTTTATAATCAATAAACACAATGTTCAAGGTTTTATTTCCTAAATTTTCATGTGAAGTTTCATTCCAAACATAGTCTTAACATATAATGTTAATGTTAATGGAATGTTACTTCTCATATGTTATATAACATATATGAAATAAGAAAATAAATACATCACTCTCACTAGCTTTCAGGAATATTAAGAAATATCTTAATTTTAATTATAAATCAAACTAGATTTAATAACTAAAAAATAAGTATATCTTCTAGATGCATGCATTAATCCATTTTCAAATGATTTGCATTTTGTATACTTCTAAAGATTATTTGAATTCAAACACTCCTTTCAATTACTTTTCGTCCTCGCACAAGTAATTTACAAAGAAAGAGTTTGATATTCCATTATTAATTTCATAAAAATGAAACTAATAATGACAATCATAATCTTTATATATTTAATGTGTTTAGAAAGAATTTCAATCACATTTAATTGCTTAATTGTGATTGATAATCTTTTCACATATTAAATATGTATACAAATTTTGTCCATGATGATTTCTACACAAGAATTTAAATCTCTAGGATTTTCATTCTCTTTGTAGAAATTCATTTTCATTATATAGTGTAACTATAGAGTCTAAGATCAACTACGTTTCCAAACTAGTTATCCTTTCGGACTACATCTAATTATTCATAGTATGAGTAATTTGCCAAATAACATTTGCAATTTATTAACAGTCATATCAAGATCCTGTAACTCATAACCCTCAACATATTCTACAAATATTTGAGATATCCATGCGGATCTATGAATAAGAATTCCATCATCTTTGAGATTTAACACTAACATGTTAAATCCTCATTACGATTTTTGCTAGCGTATTTAGAAGATTATGTATCTTGTAATTTTTATCTTTTGAAGATAAAACTCCCACTCGCCTTTTGCAATTTATAGATTACCTATAAATGCTTAGCAAATAGAGCAACACAACATTTGTTCTCTTTTGGGACTTTGCAGATACAAATTGACAGTTCCTAATCTTAATTTGTTAATTAACCTACCCAACAAGTAGTTTAACAAATTCTGAACATCAATTTTAAGACTTAATGTAATTCAACACATTCCATAATCAATGGTGTCTTATTAATCTTCTAGGTCGGAGTCTAATTTAGTATATCCAATCCATACTCAATTTTCTAACCTTGATATCTTTAGGAAGATTAGAAGATATAGTTATCTTTAATCAAACAATTTTTTAAGAGTTTGATTTTCCTAACTGAACATACCATAAACACTATGTATTTCATTAGGATTAATATTGTAAGTCATTCTTACAATATATAAGATAAATATATATCGTTTTGGCTTACCTATTTACCAACTAAATCAACTTAATGGTAAAATAGATTTTTCTAGCCAGTTGCATGCTTTATAACTTAAGTGCCCTTTTGATCAAGTCACTTAATTTCTATGTCTTACCAAAAAGACATAAGCTGTTATAATCCCAATTTACGTTACAAATCATTGATCAACTCAATGACTCATTGTATATGTCTTAATTAAAAAGCATAACAAGATAACGTCTTACTTTGTTATAAGTCTTATAGCAATAAAAGACTTCATATTTATATCTACAATATAAGCATGTATAACTAAAGTAATTATGAAACCCACAACTTGGTTTCAATAGTATTTCAAGTTAATTTATTACTTCATATATTTATGTCATTCCAAGAATACATAAACATCTAAATATGAAGTAGTATAAGATTACTTCATTTATTTATGTCATTACAACAATACATAAATATTCTCATTAGAAGTAGTCTTATTATCATATTGACACTTGTTCTAATAATTATCTAATTTTAGAAACTTGTAAATTAACATAGTTTCATTTCATCAGTCGAGGCTGATAATGATGAAAGTATGTAATTTACCTTGTCATTAATATCTAGTAATGAAAGTAGATATTAACTTCAAGTGTTCCATAAATTAGAATGTGTATAAAACACATTAGAACATCAATCTCTGACCTTGCAGTCAAGAGATCCCTTTAAATCATATTTCTTTGTGTTGTTGCTTGCACACAATAAGATTTCTCCCACTTGTGCATGGAACAACATCACGTATCAGATAAACAACACGTCAATAGTTTGCTTATTTGATCAATATGATTTGTGTCATAGATATATAAGTAGATATAGAATCACCTCGTCTAGTAAGGAAACGTACACGACTATCCTTAATACCACAAGTGTCTATAATTGGAAAGTATTTATCCCAAGAGATTCTAGAGATAATCTGGGTTACTACCAAGACTTGTAGATCCCACTGAATTTAAGATCACTACATGAACTCATTATTCAGTAATTACAACACAATGCTCCCACTGGGTTTGACAACATTGTAAGTGTTGCATAACCAGTAAAAGCAAATGGCGTGCTGTTTACTTTCCTACACCTTTGATGAATCCCTTACGTAACGTTACTAAGGTACTTCAAAGAATGTATTCTACTTTGTGAATGATGGAATATCCATCAATGCAATTAACTTGAAAGAATTGGGTATGCAATTTCTTCCTTAGTTAGGTCTACCATCCCCATCATGGTATGTAGCACCTTTAAATGGTTAAAGCATAATAACTAGATCAAACATTCTAGTTTGCCTTTTACCAATTTTGCGGTAATTAGTCTAGTTTCTAATTTAATAACTCCTAACCATGCAATTTCTTAAGAATTCGCCATGAGTTATTTCTTAGAATTTAGACAATTCTAATTTTCCTATTATGCCTTTCTCATCCATGAAAAGGAATAGGATTAGGTCTCACTCTTCACACGGAAAGTGGACTCGGTTTATTCTTTTCAGCAAAAATTGACTCTATCCAAAACCCCTACGGGTGTAGATCAATTTACTACTAAAAGAATATCCCATGTTTACGGTTTTAACGTTGCATTAAATACATTAAAAGAATTTTCAAAATTCAATTTAGTATTTTTGATAATAACTTTTCAAGAAAATTAAACACCCACGGTAAAATAAAAATTTCACCATTTAATTTTCATTGAAAATTAGGATCCTAATTGACGCCGTTTCATCACATCAGCTTTGGCTGCTAGCAATGAAAGTGCTCAATAAGGTACGGGATCACCCAATTGCCAATATCCAATTGCAATTCCTAGAAATCTTGGGACTTACATTATATTGCCAACCTTGGTTGCAAAATGTAAGCATGTTTCATCCCCAAATCTTTATGCCTTGGCGCCGTTCCATTACATCAGCTTTGGCTGCTAGTAATGAAAGTGTCCAATTAAGTTTAACCAACTTAAGAAACAGTAAATTGACGTCGGTTTATTGCATTCAGCTTTGGCTGCTAGCAATAAAGTACTCAATTTACCCTTAGATGACCACCCTTTGAACATCAACATTCAGCTTTGGCTGCTAGTGATGTAGGATGAAACCTTAGGTGTTTCTTTTTGTAGTTGGGTGGCATATTACTTAAATTTATCAGGGTAATAAATTTTGATGTGTTAAATCAAAAAATATGTACAAAGATGTCATGCATTCATCTTTGTATCATATATGTTTTCAAAAACAAAACCGTTTACTCATTCGTAGCTCAAACCATCAAAGTTTTTAATTGAGGCGCTGAAAAACTTACAGCTTTGCCTTAAGATGCTTCGTACTTTTTCATGGTGTACTTGGTAAGTCTATTATTGACGCACAGGCGAGCGGAGGGACGACAGCCGCCGAAGCTGGTTAAAACCGTGCCCCTCTAAGGTCACAATTTAATGTGAACCAACCTTAAACCCAGTTTATAGTTTGTCAATAATAGGTCCGCCGCTTCGACCACTTTTGTACAGTCGCATCAATCAACTAAAACTTATGATTTTCTTGCTTAAAACAATTTATGTAGTAAATTATTAATTGCTAGTCTCGCCTGGGAGCAAATTACCGTGCGAAGCGAACCACTGTCGGTACATAAGACTTGGCAATTAAATGGTTTACTACAAAGGTTTCATAGTTATTAGGTCCATTTATTTTTATTTGAAAAATTACCCTCTTTGTTGTTACAATCCATCATAATTAAACATACAAAGAACAAGTAATTTAAAAAATAAATAAACACATAATAACACATATATGATCATCAACGATATCATATAGCCACATGCAAACCTTTTTGATAAATCCTATTAATTATCTATGTGAATTTTAATGTATCTAATCAATAAAACTCCCATTGGTTTTCGAGCTCATTGTGCCCAATGGACCACAGACGCCAAAT
The DNA here is from genome assembly GCA_021014915.2 of Artemisia tridentata subsp. tridentata. Taxonomy (NCBI): domain Eukaryota; kingdom Viridiplantae; phylum Streptophyta; class Magnoliopsida; order Asterales; family Asteraceae; genus Artemisia; species Artemisia tridentata. Next base: position 309,043,315 of record CP139508.1, read on the forward strand.
AGCTTGGCCGCGTAAGTTTTAATTAACTAGATACCACATTGCACATAACCAATTTTAATTAATATATTAGGGTCTTCCCTAATTTAAGATTTATCTTAAAAATCATGTAGCAATTAAAACAACAAACATTTCATGACAAAATATGCAAGATTTTGTCATGGATCCCATATTGCACATATAATCATGTTAACACATATTATCATGTCAATATATCATGTACGCAATCTAATTAATTAACGACATCACATAAGGTACTCATTAATTAATCCCTAAAAATTGCATGCAATCCTAGGGTTTTTTTACAAGTTTTCTACAAAAACCCTAAATCTTTTAATTTAGGTGTCGACCTAATATTAGGTTTACAAAAAAAAAAAAAAAAAAAAAAAACCCTAGATTTGTAAATTGCATGTATCTAATTAAAGATTCAATTTTTAAGGTTTTATGTAATCAATTACATGTTAAAAACGCGGCTCATGATGCCACTGTTGGAATATGTGAATCATACAAATCTATAAACACATAAACATCACAAGTATGCGCAGCGGATAGATCTACATAACATATAATTAATTAACATAAATTTAAATAGATGCGTACCTTTTCGATTCCTAGCAAGAACAAGGAATCACGTGCTCCAAGAACAATATAAACCCTAATAGGGTTTTAGGATGGATCGACAAGGGTAAGTAACACTTCCAAGATCACAAGCTAAAGTAAGCTTGTCACTCGTTCCTGTACACACGTATTAGTAGCGTTTCAATGTGAAAAGCTAGGTTCATGTATCACAAATAAAACATCACAACAACTAGGGTTTGATGTTCTATATAATACATGATCGAATCCCTACTAACAAAAGATAAACAGTCAACTAATAGTCATGCATATAGATGTGCATGCTACGTACAGTACATGTAATTAATACATGCATGTGAATCATAACTCCATTTACTTTTGTATGTCAGTAGATAGAAAAGTGTACCAATTGCTTATTCAATTGGTTAAGGGATATATAATAGATTGAAAAGTCAATCGATCAGTAAGGGATTTTAAATATTGTCGACCATTATGAAGTTATTGAGGGGTTTATATACACTCCAAACTTGCTCACTAAGTTTGAGTCAAACACCTCCTCAAGTTTCATAAATCGACACTTAACCCCTTTCACTTTCCTAGTTCGACCATGTGAATATTTGTGATTTAATAATTAATCATAAATAATTATATTAATTATTAATACATTGAGACTCATACGTAATGTGTGCAATCCCGAGCCTCGGGTTCGAAACCAGACATACGTATATTAATATTTATACACAAAACCTAACAACATGTTACTGCATCTTTTGAGTTGTTTGTGTAGGGATTTCATATTGATTAAACCATCAATACCACGAGTACGCAGCAGATGGATCTATGTTTAATGTTATGAATTAAAACACATAATTAAACTACATAAAATACTAACCTCGAATCTATTGAAAAATAGATAAACACCAAGTCTTGATCTTGATCACGAACACTCCAACGGATCTCGTATCACCACGAAACCCTAATCAACTATAGTGAGTTGATCTCTATCGAAAACTCACACTACACGTCTAACAAGAGCGTTAGGATGCTAGTGCTTACTTCACGTATACAACCAAACAAACTTGTGTTCTTGTTGTAGCTTAAACACGATCGAATACCAAATAGTATACGTTCGAACGCGTATTAAAAGAAGAGAATAGTAGACTAATAAAGTAAAAACAAGAATTAGAATTCTTGTTAATACTCACTGTACGAATCAAATAATGAAACAAACATTGAGTAAAAGAAAAGTCAAACTCTTCTTTTGATATTTGTTATATAGTGGGACGTCAGTATCACAGGGAACAATTCTTTAGGTTTCAATAAGGTGTGTCGTGTGTTAACAATGAGCCAAGGGTGTGTTTATATAGCACCCCAACTTGTCTAACAAGTCATTGCTTTCACCTCCTTTAGTTACACAAAATCGACACTCTCCTCCCCTCCTAGAACCTTCCCATAACTGGCCACATTGGAAGGAAGTCCGGGAGTTTCGTTTTCCGACATCCAAGTCCCTCTCTTTTATATTTAACATATATTTAAATTAGTTAAAGCGTCTAACGATTTAAACTAATAACCGTTAAATTATTTCGTGAAATATATTAATTATAATTAATAGTATACATTAAACATATTAATTATATTTAATAAAAGCTCTCTAAATGTATACGTGTGTGCCCCGATAGGCTCACGTAATTTCTAGCCGTATAACCTATTGATTTACGAACGCATAACCAATAGCTCCCACTTGCGATCGTAATAATCAATAATGTATACTAACAATGCTAAGTGTCTAGCAACACCGCATTGCTCCCAGAAATACCTGAGTGTGTTTCATAAAACAACTAGGTAAATGGTTTACAATTTTAAATTTTCCTTTTGTTTCAGATACTTGTTGAACTATGGATATGGATCAAAGTCATTCCATATTGTTCAACTATTCTGTTTCTCGTTTTAGAAATTAATCAAGATTACCAAACGTAAAACAAGTATCATCTTGATTTACACTTTGGGCACGGCCATGCAAACATCTGATTAATTCAGCGAGGGGCCCAGTAGTATCATACTCCAGAAGACAAGTGGAGGAACAAATTCTATTTTGACTACACGTGTCATTCATGTGCTTCAACCAACTTCTGAGAATAGCCGTTATAACCACCTTGTTCAGGATAGCGTTTGACTATAGTCAAGAAGAAAGATCCACACATGCAAGACCTGCTTGCATCTCAAGTCAGAGGACAAATAAAATAACCATTTGCAAGATATCACTTAATGACGCCGATCCATAAAGTGATGCCTCGTGGGTTTGGGGAAGTCCAATATCCATAGCATGTGGATAACATGTGAGTTTGGCGGACACATCCTTAGTATTCAAAAAATATAACCAATCTCTCACATTTGCCTTAATTCAACAATACTCCCATATTATTGATCGACAATGGACAATTTAAAGTAATAAATTACTTATGGATTAAACATGCAAATATAGGACACAATTAATATATGAATGAATAACTCAAGTACCACGTATATTAATCATCAAAATAATAATTGTTTTACATATCCCATTATCCAAATACTAAACACAGATTCGCATGAGACTACTCAGTAAGTTAAAATCCAATGTTCTTAACATGATCAACTTGTAAGGTACAAGATAGCTAAGTAGTCATCTGAGTAAACTTTTAAGAGTACTTATTTCAAACTCACAATAGTGAAAGTTTGAATAACATGATGAGCGTCATATTGAACGTGCACATTCTAATACACTAGTATTGCTATGGTGCATTCTATAGGGTGTTTGAAGCTAGCACAACACCTATATGAGACAGTCATCTCAAGAGCTTCTTAAACTGTAAAGTATTCTTATCCTTTAATGTGTATTGCAACAATGCTCTCAGCTGAGCATGTCTAGTCAACAACATCATCATACATGAGGAAATCCTACAATGACTAGGATTGAGTATCCACTCAATCAGACTAGCATCAGTGTATACATCAACACTATGCTCTTAAACGATTGAACCTTTCTTTGTCAATGTTTGGTGCCTTTCTGAACTACCAGGTTCATCCAATAAGACATTTGTTTTAACAGTCATCTAAAGACTCTCACTTAGATACTGTTGTTGTTAACTCACTTTACACTCATGCAAAAGTTACAACTATCCCCATACACAATTTAATGTACATGATGAAAACTTAGTAAAACTTAAGATATCCATCCATGTGTTAAATTATCGCAAGTGAAATATATCCTTTGAGACTTGCTCAATAATATGTTACACTTAATTACCGTACATGTTTATCACCATAAACATTTATTCCAAGATTGTATGTTTTAATTCCTAAATATCTGAAGTGAAAACTATATTCCAAGTCGAGGGATAAAATCTTGCTCGCATGGAAAATAGTTTTCAATATGTTGCACGACATATTAGATCTAAGGAACAAACATAGTACTCCCACTTGCTCTCAGGTCAGGAGTTATCTTATTTTAATCAAAATCAAAATATTGATTTATAATTAAACTTAAGATCTCAGCTCCTAGATGCATGATCTAATCCACACTTGGATTCTACTATTTTGTGTACTTAATAAAGATCATATGGATTCATCACCCTTTTGATTACGCACCGTCCTCGCAAAGGTAATCAACAATTGTCACATTTCATATACATGAAAACAAGTATGATAATCAACCATCTTTATATCATTAATGCGTGTAGAGATGAAATTTAATCACAGTCAATCGCTTGAGTATGATTAAAACTTCTATCACAAGATATACATTAATGTTTGTACAATTTTGTCCTTATGAGTCTTTCTTCTAAAGAAACTCATTCTTAATCTGACAGTTCAGATGTTTAGTAAGAGATCAATCAAGTTCAAAACAATGATTGTCTTTCAAGGACTGCATCTTTTCATTCATAGTTTTGAGACATTTACCAGATTCAAGATCTTGATAATGCATCTCTGTATGGTTAACAGGTTCTCAGAGATTCTCAAACTTTCATTCTTCAGCATTGATATACAATATCACTCAAGTGCATGAGGTATCCTTGCGGATCTATGAATGTGAGTTACATCATTCTTTGGTTCAACATTTTCATGTTTAACCTTAGTATGACATTAGCAAGTGTATTTAGAAGGTTGTGCATTTTGTTCTTAAATATCTTCAAGATGCTCCCACTTACTTTTGTAAGTAGAGACTATTCTCTAAATACTAAGCGTCTTGAGCCACAATAAATTGTTTCCACTTGGAATATTTAAAATGCATCCACAATTCTCAACTCTAGTTTGTTAATGACATGCTCCAAGAGATTTAACAAAATTTGAACTTCAATTAAGACATAATGGAAATCATTCCATTCCGTCAATAGATGATGTCTTAATTACCTTCTATGTTAGAGTCATATTAAGTATATGCATGATATACTCAATTTTCTAACCTTGATATTTTTGGAGATTAAAGCAGTTTAAGTTATCATGAATCAAACAATGTTAGAAGAGTTTGATATAACACATTAGACATACCACAAGGATTGGTATCTTATGGGATTGTGAGACTATACCACAATTCCGTAGATAACTTAATACTCTTTTGGTCATATACTTGCCAATTGGGTAAAACCAAATTGTTTACATAGTATTTTGAAACCAATTGCATACTAGATATTATTCGTTGACCAATTCACTTACTTTATGTGTATGTCCTTACATGAAGACATAAACGTTTAATATCTTACTATACGTTATAAGTCATTGATCAACTCAAGGACTTCATGTTCATGTCTTAACAAGAAGACATAACGAGTTAACGTCTTACCTTACGTTACAAGTCTTTCAACAATTAAAGGACTTTATGTTTGTGTCTTTACAAGAAGGCATAAAACATATTTAACTAAAGTAATTATGAGTACCGACTCTTGGTCTCAATAGTAATTTCAAGTTAATTGCTTACTTCATGATTATGACTTTATAAATAAACATAATCATATTGCTTAAACAATTCAGTGAATAATTATGACTTTGCAAGAAAACATAATTGTACTGACTAAATCATTTAGTGAATATTTAGAAGTAGTTCTCATCATATCTTGACACTTATTCTAAATAGGGCAACATACATTTTATGTGTAGAAGTCTTAGTAGAATATTAATTTCCTTACCTTATGGTCAAGGAAAACCATTAGTCATATTATTATATGTTGTTTCTTGCACACAATTAAGATTTCTCCCACTTGTGCATGATGCAACATTAAGTAAGTATACAAGACAACACGACAATCATTTGCTTGTATAGATAATATGACTATGTCAGATATAGAATATGAATTAAGTCAAGCTTAAATCATATCCTCATGAAAAGTGTATATAGAACAGGTTCAATGAATAAGTAATCTTGCATGATGACGTTATAGATAATGCTACAGAAAGCGACAAGTTATCATATAAAACAATATGCAGTGATTCGTACTAAATGAAAGAGTATCACACTTGGAAAGTAATAAATTATTTTTGGGCAGGCTATAAATAATATGGGACAGCTATAAGTTAGACAAGCTCATAGCTCCCACTGAATCAGATAACATTACTAGAATGTCAGCTTAGAAAATAAAATGTGTTACTCCCACTGAATTAAACAAACATTACAAGTGTTTTCCTATTGGCGAGAAGCAAATGACAATTTATTTACTTTCCTTATCTTGAATATCTACGCATTATTGCTAATGTGAACAAGTAAGCATGTACTTAGATATCCAAGGGAGTGTGTCAAGTTCTATGACATAAACGATGGACTAGCCATTTATGCTAATGTTAACTTGAAATTGGCATGCAATTCCTCCTTATTTGGCCTACCTTGCCCCAAGGGTGTAGTACCTTTATTTGGTTAAAGCAAACAACTAGGTTAATCATGCTAGTTATTGCTTTTACAATTTTACGGTAATATTTTAATTTCCTAATTAATACTCATAAGATGTCTCGCTAATAACAAGACATTAATATTTAATAGCTATAAAACACGTTATATAGTTATTGAAAACAAATCTTATAAGTTTCAAAGAGTTCAAAACCGAACAGGGGTAGTGAAACGTGTTTGAAAGTATAAGATTTAGTAACCATACTTAACCGTTTTGAATTTTGCAAGGCAAAACAATTTCATGAGTATGTTTACTTATGAGTATGATTAGAATTTGGGGTAAATTCAATCGTATCTTTTATCCACTTTTCTAGCAAGGAAAATGAATAGGAATATGTCTCTCTCTTTCTTACAAGGAAAGGAGACCCATTTTGTCCTTGCCTTTTCTAGGAAAAAGGACAAACCATTGTTTACAGTATATGTTGCAATATACAATTAGCAGTTAAGTTTAATTTTTAGTATTTTCGATAATTGATTCTTTTAGAAACTAACTACCCTTGTCTTAATAGATAAAACAATTAATTTACTAAAAGACTAAGACCCTCTTGAACTCCTACTCATCACGGTAGTGCTTACTACTCTGGTAAGTCTTGTGGGTACAAGAGGTAGGCGGCGCGCGACAATTGCATTACAAGTGCAACTCTTAGATTTATGAGACTTATGGCACTAGAGTACAAGCTACTAGTGTCATGCATGTTTTATCTCATCCTATGCCTCGGGCTCAAGGATCTCACCGCTTGACTCGATTAAGTCGTCCAATTAGAGAACGTGTGTAAATAACTCTAGGTCTCACGCCAAAGAATAAACACCTTGGGTTGCAATTCACTCACGTCCCATGAAGAGCAAAAGGCAAGTGCAAGTGTCCTCAAACTTGGATGGCATAAACTTAAATTTCAAATAGGGTATCACATAATTTTTGACAAATTCATGTATCAAAAATTGTGTACAAAGAGGCATGCATACATCTTTGTAACACAAGTTTGCAAAAATAATTTTTTCAACTTCTTAGGTGTACTTTTATCACAGGCAAAGAATGGTCAAAAACCCTATATTGTACTTTGAATGAGTCAAAAGACCCAAGTTCTTCCAATAATTCCCTCATATGCCGAAGCATGTAGTGGGGCGGGAAAAGATCACACAAAACCCTAGATCTTGATTTGATCAAAGATCATTAATAAAAGCACAAAACTTTAGGTATCTTATAGTTAAAGTTTATTAAATCACACGATATCCAGCAAGCTATATCCTGGTAGCTTCGAGTAATGATCCACACCCTCAATAGCTTGATGGAACCCGCGATTTAATTAAATCATATTTCAATAGTTTATAGTCCGTTTAAGTGTAAAAAAAAAAATTTCACACATAACACATAACTGGTCACAAGGAATTAAGTGTGTATATTAACAGACAATAATTAAATCTCACGATTTAATTAAAAACAAGTTTCGATATAAGTAATTAGTCTGTTTTTATTTCCAAAATCAACAGCATATATGTAAAACAGGTCACAATGAATAAAACATATAAGCAATTAAAACAGACATACGAGGGGTAAAAGGAGAAGACATACTCTAATGGAAAGCAGTAAAACTAGTAATGCTCCAAAACTCAAGAATGAGTCTTCCCCAATTAGAGAATCTAAGGCTCCCACAAGTTTTCGAGCTGGGTACCTTGTGGACCACAGACGTCATTACAAATGACCGCGTAAGCCTTAAGATTGGAAAAGAAAAAGTAGAAGTACATGTTACAATAATCTTTTTAATTTTCCTAACCCCTTTTAAGTCTTATTAACCATTAATAATTAAACAAGATCAAGATTTAATTAAATGACAATAATGCATGTTATTGTCATAACAATTAATATATGTGTTTAATTAGCGTAGCAAGCGACTCTATGTGTAACCCATAACACCAAACGAGATGGCTCTTGATGCCACTGTAGGGATTTCATATTGATTAAACCATCAATACCACGAGTACGCAGCGGATGGATCTATGTTTAATGTTATGAATTAAAACACATAATTAAACTACATAAAATACTAACCTCGAATCTATTGAAAAATAGATAAACACCAAGTCTTGATCTTGATCACGAACACTCCAACGGATCTCGTATCACCACGAAACCCTAATCAACTATAGTTAGTTGATCTCTATCGAAAACTCAAACTACACGTCTAACAAGAGCGTTAGGATGCTAGTGCTTACTTCACGTATACAACCAAACAAACTTGTGTTCTTGTTGTAGCTTAAACACGATCGAATAACAAATAGTATACGTTCGAACGCGTATTAAAAGAAGAGAATAGTAGACTAATAAAGTAAAAACAAGAATTAGAATTCTTGTTAATACTCACTGTACGAATCAAATAATGAAACAAACATTGAGTAAAAGAAAAGTCAAACTCTTCTTTTGATATTTGTTATATAGTGGGACGTCAGTATCACAGGGAACAATTCTTTAGGTTTCAATAAGGTGTGTCGTGTGTTAACAATGAGCCAAGGGTGTGTTTATATAGCACCCCAACTTGTCTAACAAGTCATTGCTTTCACCTCCTTTAGTTACACAAAATCGACACTCTCCTCCCCTCCTAGAACCTTCCCATAACTGGCCACATTGGAAGGAAGTCCGGGAGTTTCGTTTTCCGACATCCAAATCCCTCTCTTTTATATTTAACATATATTTAAATTAGTTAAAGCGTCTAACGATTTAAACTAATAACCGTTAAATTATTTCGTGAAATATATTAATTATAATTAATAGTATACATTAAACATATTAATTATATTTAATAAACGCTCTCTAAATGTATACGTGTGTGCCCCGATAGGCTCACGTAATTTCTAGCCGTATAACCTATTGATTTACGAACGCATAACCAATAGTTTGTTAACAGGCTTAATGCGATGATTTTGTGGTGGGAGTTCATGAAGATGTAACACTTGTATCTTTCACCTCTTCTTCATGTATTCGAATTCCTTATAACTACTTTGCAGCTTTCTCTTTGACGCCTCTAATTTCTTTTCAATAATATCATTTTGATCCCCTGTTTTCACATCTGAATCCTTCGGACGTTGATCACAAGTGACAGAACTCTGTTGATTTTTTGCTCTTTCAGAAACTGGTTTTGCAATGCTTGATTCGTTCTTTAGTGATTTATCCACCATATCCTTCCATGCATTGATCAGTTTCCTGGCAGTCACGCTAACATCTTTTGATACATGCTTTTTAAGAAGTGAAGCAGTTTTTCCTATCCCGGTTTTTTCCAATGTTTCCATAGACATCTCCATGTTTTGCAGCTTCTTTAAAGAGTCGCACAATACTAATTCATCTTGGATACTCTTCTCAATAACCCCTTTGATCCTCAGAACTTCATCAATCACATTAGTACTATTTTCAACTTTCAGATCAGGAGTGACCGTGCCTTTTGCAACGTTATCTTTTTTTGAATCAGTTTCTGCCTTTTTCAATTTAATCCTAACTTTCAATGATAGTTGTGCTTTGCTCGTCGGCATGTCTTGCTTCTGCTCTTCTTGGTCCACAACACTTATATCTTCATTAGCAGCCACATCATGTCTCCATCCTCTATTTTCTTGATCATCTTTGTTTTCAGTACTACTTGCATCAAAGCACTGGAGTTTGTTACCGTTAATCAAGTCACACGAGTACCTGTACAACATCTCGGCAATTTTGTCTCTCTCAGTCCGAAAATCATCAAGGCGATCAGCTGCAGCAACCCTTATCGCCATCTTAATGAAGTCGAATATATCGGCATTCGTAATGTGCAAGAAATTTCTCAAGTCATCCAGCAGTAAGTTAGACATGGATTCTTCCATCGAACAAATTAATGTTTCCTTAAAAGATTTATGATTTCGATAATACCCACAAATCAAGAAGCTGAATTTGTTATAAAAGTTGATCGAAACAGCGAAACTTGGTATACAAGGTTTATGAATTTGTTTTTTGTGAGGGTGAATAATTCGATAACAAGCCATTAAATAGAGTTTGTAATTAGGTAATATTTGAGGCGGTTAAATCATTGTTTTTCAATATATGATTTTTGGAAAGTATCGTCTTTAGCTAGTTCGAATTTAATGTCCGATCCGCGTTTTAGCGGAGATTATGTAGTCATTCAACTTTCTTTGAAGTGTTTGTTTTTATTGAAGTCCTTTAAACTTATACTTTAGTAAAAAAAATATTTTTCATTTTTATTAAAAAAAAAAAAAAAAAATTTATTAAAATTTTTTTAAAGAATGATTTTTTTTTTTTTTTTCAATTTTTTTTCAAGTTGTTCGTTATTTTTTAACCGACGAATCCTAGTTACCCTTTTCAAAACTTCCCAAACGATTTTAAATGTGTAACTAGTGAAGTTTATGCCCTCGACCTAAGGAAGCCAAGTGCCTTATCACTAGCTATTTGATGGTGGTTCAAAAACATGATTTTCCTAGCTTCTATTAAGAAAATAAATAATTCTTAGTTATCCGGAGAGAACGAACTTTGTTTTACTTAGTTATCCTAGTGACCGTTTCTGACTCTTCCCAAATCATCCAAATTATGTAACTAGTGAGGTTTAACCTTGTCATGTGCCTTGTCACTAAGTTGTTTAGTGATAAAAATATAAATAATTTTAAGGATATTAAAAGGGCAAAGGGCACGGAAATGTAACAAACTTGTCACTTTTTGTTTTGTTGTGCAGTCATCTTTATTTTTTCCTATTATATGTACAACATATTTTTGAATTCCGTCTATTGTATGTGTTTATGATTATTTTGCCTCTACTTGTTAATAGGAGTGTTGATATATGAGAAAGGTAAAATTGTCACAAAATACATGCAATAAACAGAATTCAAAAGTATGATATACACGATAGGAAAAAATAAAAATGACTACACAACAAAGCAAAAAGTGTCAAGTTTGTTATATTTTCGTGTTATTTGCCCATATTAAAACTATCTTTTTCTTTTGTTAATTAGCAAGAACATGTTAGCATAAGTTATGTATGTTAAAGTATGCTTCTATCAATAAATCTTTCAATTGTTAAAGTATGCTTCTATCAATAAATCTTTCAATTGGTTATTAGAGTTATCAAGGTTACAGCAATGTTGCATCATCTCCACCAAATCCTAATTCATTGTTGTTATCTATGAAGGTCAAATTAAATCCGAAGGTGATTTAACTAGGATTAGTAGAAAAGTAATGTTGTGTTTCACAAATCTTTTCATTTTTTATTTATTATTATTATTTTTTTTGATATAATGTTATAATTTTCGATCACCACACACATAATTAGATTATGATAGCAACAAGCTTCTTGATTGGATTGGATCGATATACCGCGATACAAAACACCTTACAACAACGATTCTCTCCGAACTACAGTCACACCGTCGAGAGCTTCGTTGGGCAGAGTCTCTAAGCCAAACTCTCGATACAGTCACACCATGAGAATTTGAATTAATCGTCCAAGATCACCTTCTAATTGTCTGCCCAAAATTAGAATAGCAAGGAACAAAAATATCCTCCAAGTACATAGAATAAATTTTAGGAAAATCAAATCTGTCTTTTCATTCTCATTTTCCAGTACATATCACTGAAAAGAAAGAAACTAACAATAGCACTTCTACCCCACGTTTCCTACACTTCCTACACTTGTGGAAACCCAAATAACTACTTTGATAACTTCAAACAAATAAACTAAAATAGAAATTACTAAACATGAAAACAAAAGAACACGCTGTGAAATAAAAACGTGGGCCAGTCAAACTTCATGCGGTCAAGTATTTGGATATCTTTGAGTCGGGCGGTCGGGCCTGTAGATGTGGGATTATGGGCCTGGACCAGTGCCTTCCTATAAGATTACATAGTATAAACTAAGACGTTTTTTTTTTTTTTTTTTTTTTTTTTTTTTTTTTTTTTCGTTTATATTTTGTAAAATGGAGGGAATGCTGTATATTAATAATTACTTATAAATATTTGCAAGGGTGTCAATGTGCCAAGCTGCTCGTGATAAACTAGCTCGAGCTTTAACTTCAAGCTTTATTACGCATGGGTGCCTAAACGAGTTTTTACTCCTGTAATTATTAAAGTTTTAGAACGAAAGTTGCAATTGTGTGTAAAATAACTCGGACGAAATTCATAATCAAACTCTATAACATGTGTAACAGGCCATTAGCTGATCCTTGATCCATCCTATTTAGCGCCCTATGCATTTTTATTTTTATTTATTTATTTTTTTAAGAGCGGCACCACACTTGAAATCCGACCCCCGAGTTAAACCATCCAAACGGGCAGGCCCCGGAACCCGAACCACTAGGAGAGACCTGCGAAGGGAAACCTCTAGAACTCACGGCTTTGCACTAAGAGGAATATCCGGATTTTCATTGTCTCTTGTGAAATTTTCATTGCCCTATGCACTTTTTAACCTTCTTCCCCTTGGTGTTTCCTTTTCATTTCTTGTTTTTAGTGTCCTCAGTGTTACCAGAGTCTCTTTGATTGTCTAATACAACTTCCACCAATATATCATCACTTGTTTTGTCTGCCTCGACCCTGCTCGTTGACATTAAAACTTGCCTAACATTTTCCAGCATCTTCACAATAATTTCCGTACTCTTTAAAAAACTTGAATTGTTTACTCCTTATTAACCGCAAAGGAACCAACCATACACAATTTTCAAGTATATATAGTACTAAATGTATGAAAACATGCCGTATCAGAAGGAAATAGATT